>WEIV01008299.1:59902-118041 GCA_013390005.1 Calyptomena viridis
ACTTCAGAGTCGAAAAGCACATAAACAAGATCTCAGTGGTATCCACAAACCACAGAAACTAACATATGAGGATCTTGAAGAACACATTTATCCTCTTGAAAGTAAGTTTTAGTGGATTTCAGATAGTTTGTTTAACGCCTTAGGGCTTAACAGTTGTAGGACAATTGTCTTCATAGTTTCAAGACTATAATTGGAAAGAAATTTCTGGCTGATTTTGGAAATAAGGAAAACATCTGTCTCAGATGATGAGGGATTAATTTTCTTCATTTTTACATGTTTAGATAATGGCATGTAGTAATACGTAGACACTAAAATCGAGTTGGTTATGAAATTTTTAACATATTTTTTTGTTCAACAATCTTGCATAACCTTGTTCTGCTTAAAACTGCAGGTTGGACAGTTGCTTCAAAATGTTTTAAAATTGTGTAGGATTTTTTTTTAAACAGAAAAGTGTACTAGTATAGGAACTAGATTAAGGCTTTATTGTATTTGCTGGTATGTTCACCATGGACCAATATCAAAAACAGTATTACCAGGTTGTAATTCTGAAGATAAGTATCTGCAGCCATTTCATAGACTCTTGATTTTTTCCTTCCGTAACTGAGGCTTGAAGAGTATTATGAAAGAGAATTTGCTTTAGAGCTTGTGAAAATGTGTGAAGAATTCTTGCAATTATGCTGTCATTAATCATCATCTCTGAGTAGTTTTGTAACACGTTACTGAACTGTAACAGTTACTGAAACCTGAATTTTATCTTTTTTTTTTTTTCTCTGGGGTTACCATTTTATTTATTTGCATTTCTGCTCCCTGTTGATTGCTTGCTTATAAGACAGTGCCTTCTCTCTATATGCTGCAGAGTCAGTTTTCAAAAATCTTTGATGTAACTAAGATACTGCAGAAAGAGGAGGATAATAAAACTTAATGCACTTTATAACCATTCGTATATGGAAAGAGAAATAGAAGCACAGGTACTGGCTTTATTTCCTAGTTTTTCAGCATTTGAGTGACATGGTAATATTGTGTCTGAGCAGCCTTATCTCCCATGAAACTGTGGGTTTAAATTGAGTGAAGTTGTCAATGAGAAAGATGAGAACAGCAAGCTAAACTAGTGTTTAGTGATGCCTTTGGTTGCTCTCCTGGACCTGTAAGAATTCACCATTTTAAAATGAACCAACTGGAAAAGATAATGTTTGTTTAAACAGCAAATCAGCTGATAGTGTTTAGTGGTAACTAGCAGAAACTGATGCCTCACCTGTGCATTCCTCTGTGAAACTTTACTCAATACTTAACTGGGGTTTTTATTTATCTTGTTTAGTTTCCTTTTTACAAGATTTAAATGCATTATTTGAATGTGAACCAAGCCTATAGCCACCAATGATTTCTACTTCATCTCACATTTTAATTTGATGTAGATTTATTTGTTTAATTTCATATGAGAGACTTTTGGGAATACATTACATATTTCATTTCTATTTTATTACACATGACAACAGACTGGTATTTTCTTGGCAGTGAGGGCTGAGTAGATGCTGTGCCCAAGTAAGGTACTGCTGTATCATTTAGTGATGTGTGGTAGTCAGTAGTTCTAAGAGTTCACATATGCTGATCATTTCTCAATCAACAGTTGGGTCAGGCTGCATCAAAGGACAACCTCAGTATGTAGGAGGAAATCAGTATGGATAAAAAGGGAAGGAGGTAACTCGGGAGGAATTGTGGGGAGGGGTGGGATAACAATGTAAAATCAAAGAAAAATAGATAGTGAAGGAAGAAGGTGATAAGAGTAGAAAAAACAATCAAGTGAAGGAGGTACCATAAAATATGGAAGTCTTTTAGTCCTACTGCAAGTGAGCTCTAGCAAGAAAAGGTTGGCAGATTCTATTGGCAGAAATTGCTTTTAATGGATGTGCTCATCTTGAGGGAATAATGCATCTCTTGCTGTCCACGCTTACGTAAGGCAGTGAAAGTGTACAAAGAGAGTTACCTTTTTTTTCCCCTTTGCAGAATGGTTAATGTAAAGATGTTTTGTACTACATTGGTTTTTGTTTGTGTGGTTAGCAGACATTTAAAAGTTAGACATAATATTTAACAGGGCCCTACTTGTGAAAGGAATTTTTTGACTATTTAAATATTACATATCTTGATGCTTACTGCTGCCTCATATGGAAATAATGTTGTTGATAGCTTTACATTTTCAAGAGGGAGCAACAAAACAGAGTAAGTTTTCTTTTGAGTGTGAGAGTCCATTATTTTGGTCATACCAAAAAAAACATATAGAATTTATTTTCCTAGGTGAAGCTGGTAGGACTTCATTGCTTTTGTAAGAAACTGAAAACACTCTCCTAACTTAGGTAGACAGAATAACAGAATTTTTCTGTGATGCTTTCATGTATGGTTCTTTTAAAAGAATTTTAATTTACAGATTCAACCCATTCTGAGAAAGAGTGTGATCAGTTTGGTTGTCATGTTTTTCTTCATGCAAAATATTTCAGTTTTATTATAGGGAAGAAAAATGCTTGAGACATTAATAGTATTTGCAAGATGGAAAAATCGATGTTTTATAAACCTTTACCCCCAAAGGAGATATGTAGGATGTCTGTGCTATGTTACACTAAATGCTTGGCAGAATGGTCCCATGTATTTCAGTTTGGCTCCCTGGAGATAATGGCCATGTCTAACTTTTTTTAATCTCTTTTTTTTTCTTTCTCCCATAAAATTGAGATCCCAGCAGTCTGCATACTTTGCAGATAAATAATTAAGAAGCAGTGGAGTATCATAGCAATGGTCACTGAGAAAGGACAGTAATTGTATTTTTGTTAATCCCTTGCACAGGGAGAAGACAGTATGATGTAGAATATATGAGTTAGCACCCACCCTGTGCACTGAAGAAGGCAAGGTTCACAATAAAGAGTGTGTGATCAAATAATTAAAGATTGTTTTATATGGATAAAAAGGATGAGCTAAGCTTGAATGTGTAATTTTTCTCTGACCTACATCTTGATTATGTAAAGAAATTAAAACATTTTGGGTTTCTGTTGCATATTTCTTCAGTTTTGGTTTTATAAACAGATATGTTACAATAGATAATTTCAAAACTAACAATTTTGTAATTAAAGAAGCAAGTACAGCCTAATTGATAATTCTTAGTCCTCAGGGAGATGGTCAAGTTTGAGGGAAAATGCTCAATTAGTGCTGATACTTATGTGTTCTAATTCAGACATTCCCACACTTTGTGTGCAAAACTGTGCTCCAGTTTTGCAATTACAAGATAATGAAGCCATTGTTCAAATTTCATCTCCAGATCAGGGGGATATGCCAGAGGAGTGTGAAAGTGATGCCTTGCATCCATCTGGGGACATCGTCAGTGGAAACCATGTCACAGTTCCTGTGTCAGCAACAGCCACTTCACTGCAGGACTTAAGTGAGTTCTCAGGTCAGACACAAAAGAAAATACCTTTTTTACATGTCAAATGTGTAAACAAAAAGCCAAATATTTTACAATCTGTAGGTGTTTATTCTGGCGTGGTTGAAAAATTTTCGCAGAAGTGTTAATTCTGTAATGAAGAGGAAGGAGTGTTTTCTTTTACTGTGCTGTATGAGAATGACTTGTTTCACCCTGGTTTTAATTAAATTTTTAATGTAAGCGTTTTTGCCACCTGTCCCACCCTCCTGTCCAGCTTCTGGAGAGATTATTTGATCTTTTTTTTTTTCTGTAGGGTAATTATTAAATATAATTTCTGCACTTGATAGAAATAAGACATGAAATGTTTTAAATTATTTCATGTTCTGCTTGTCTGGATTTTTTTTCCTTTTTTTCTTGACTGTTGGTGAAATGTATTATCACAAGTCTGGTTTAATTCTTTGGGTAGATGAGGATGATTTCAGTCAGAATATGCTGCTTTTCTAATTGTTCTAGATGGAAGCATTATGGTTATTTTTATTTGGAGAAGAAATTTCTAGCTTCTCATAATTCCCAGTTACTTAAGTTTGCCCATCTCATTGCTATCTGATGCTGTTCTGTGTAGACAGTTCTTTAAATACACTGGTCACATCAGCAGCGTGTCCTGCAATAAATTTCAAAGGATTTTGAAGTATTTTGCATTATAAATGTAAAGAATTATATCCAAGCAGAGAGGGAAAGAATACAGGAACATGGACTTTGGGATAACAAATATTTAATGAGAGTGCCACTGAGAGGAAGGAGAAGTGGATAGATTTGTCAACTCTGGCCTCTACTTTGGCTCTACTGCTTAACTCCTAGTGAGTCATGTATCACACTGAAAATGTTTAGAGGTGTGAAAAAACATTACCCAATACCCAAGAATAATTTCGGTGTATGTATAAACAATATATCCAGTTGTTTTTTATGGTATATGTTCATAATGTAATAGAGGAACCTGGTACTTATTTATATGCTCTTGTACAGAACTACATAAATCAAATGACAGATGTTGAAATAATTTTTCACAGTGGTGCTGGATCAAAGACAGATTGAAGAACAGAACAAAGAAGTTGAGAAAAACTTAAAAGAAAGGAAAGCAAGAGAAGAAAGAAGAGAGAGAGAAAAACAGGAAGCTCTGGAAAGCGAGCAAAAAGATGTGGAAAAGCTTAACAAAGAGATGGTAATTTAATTGATTTCTGACATTAATGCAGCTTTGTAGTGCCCTGCATTTTAGGATTGCTGTGGATGTTACTTGGTTAAAAATAGATTTTATTCTATGAATTGAAAGTAGTAGAGGCCAAGTTATTTTATATGCTTGTGTGATTAACAGTTTCACTAGAATGTCTCCTTATGCCAGGTACCTTTTTCATTGGAAACAGATGGTTTTCCTTCCATGCTTCATGGAACTGGAAGCTATAGTTTTATGGCCAAAACTATAGAAAGCCACTGTCACCAGGCAGTGGGAACAAGCTATACATTCACTGTGTTTCTGTTCTGGACCACTGCAGGTGGGACACCACCAGAAGGTGTTAATGTCCATCTGTTCAGTAGCCTGTGTTTAAGTATTGGTCTGGATTTCTAGATCTTATGTAAAACTTATTTTTTATTTCCTCTCATTTCAACTTCCTCTCCCCACCCTTCAGTGGGTTCATTTGATTCAGTGCAGTGGTTTGTACTGATCAGACATGGTCATGCAACCCTTGGCACCAGCAGATGAGCTCCTTCAGGAAACTTGCATGTCTGTGCCTGCCCGTCATCTTCAGTTCACACGCAGTTGTCACACGTCACAGCCTCAAGCCTCACAGCATCTGGGACATCCAGGCAGGGTTAGAGTGGGATTTCCTGAGTATCACATTTTGGATGGAAGCAATAGTGTAACATTTCATCTTGAATGGCATGCGATAAGTTTTAATGCTTTTTAGACTGGGTGTTTTACTGAGGTAAAACAGTATTACATGAAATCCTGCAGTAGTAGTGCAGGTATTAAGGTATTTTTCTAATCAGTATTTAATTTTGATTTTTATGTCTTAAAGTATATCCAAGACTCAATGACAGTAGATGAAGAAAAAGAAGATAAGGAGGGAGTAAAATCTGTGAATAGCAATTCTGGTGCTGAAGATAATGTACAAGATCCTCCTCCAAATCCATTAGAAAAATACATGAGAATAATTCAGCAGAGCAGAGAGCAAGAACTGGCAAATGAGGTGATTATTTTCAAAACATGGCCTCAAAAATACTAATGACTGAATTTGTGTCTTGCTAGGCATGCTTAGAACAAAAACAATATTTGAATTTTAATTTTTTCGTCATTTAGAAACTTTAGGTAACAACCTGAAGAGCAGAATGTTTGGATTTGTATTGGAAAAAAGTGTGATGATCCAAAAGAAAAAAACACTGAAATCTTTCTTCTGCAAGGGTTGCTGGTGTCCTCTAGTTTGAGGGAGTGGTGGTGGGTTTAGTTTGTTTTTTTAGGCACTAGGACAGTAGGAGGGCAAACTGTCTCTTGGGGGGCATCAGGCAAAGCATCACCAGCTGGTTGAGGGAGGGGATTGTCCTGCTCTGCTCTGCACTGGTGTGGCCTCACCTTGAACACTGTGGCAGTTACCACAATGTAAGAAAGATACTAAGCCATTAGAGAGTGTCCAAAGGAGGGCAACAAAGATGGTGAAGGGCCCTGAGGAGAAGCTGTATGAGGAGTGGCTGAGGTCACTTGGTCTGTTCAGCCTGGAGAAGAGGAGACTGAGGGGAGACCTCATTGCAGTTACAACTTCCTAGTGAGGGGGAGAGGAGGGGCAGGCACTGATCTCTTCTCTGTGGTGACCAGTGACAGGACCCAAGGGAATGGCCTGAAGTTGTGTCAGGGGAGATTTAGATTGGATGTTAGGGAAAGGTTCTTCACCCACAGGGTGGTTGGTCACTGGAACAGGCTCCCCAGGGAAGTGGTCACAGCACCAAGCCTGACAGAGTTCAAGAAGCATTTGGACAATATCCTCAGGCACATGGAGTGACTCTTGGGGATGGTCCTGTGCAGGGCCAGGAGTTAGACTCGATGATCCTTGTGGGTCCCTTTCAACACAGCATATTCTTTAGTTCTGCAATTTAAATGTACTCAATTTTTAGTTTAAACTATGTTTAAATACAGTTTGAATCTACATGGGTCAGTTTGTGTTCCACTAACACAACTGATAGAATTTATTGTGGCAAAATGGAAGATTTGACCTTAAA
Source organism: Calyptomena viridis (assembly GCA_013390005.1). Classification (NCBI taxonomy): domain Eukaryota; kingdom Metazoa; phylum Chordata; class Aves; order Passeriformes; family Eurylaimidae; genus Calyptomena; species Calyptomena viridis. The sequence goes on from WEIV01008299.1 coordinate 66,567, forward strand.
GAAGAGGTATGGGTAGACATTACTTCAGTGAAGGAATCCAGGATGCTTTTGTTCACACATGAGCTCAGTCTGAATTTCCAAAGTTAATATTCTAGATTCAATGTAGCATTTGTAGAAAAAGGATAGGTGCCTTAAAAATACAGATACTATTATTATTATTAAAAACACCAATACTATTATTATTATTCAAGTCACTTAAACTTTGGCTTAAAAGCCAGTTGTAAAAAGTGTGTTCTTTCTCTTGGTTGCCAGGATTCAAAAAAAGAAGAAATAGAAGTATCGCATTCGGAGGGACTCCTATCTAGTGAAAAGGATGACAGGTAAGGCTCATGAATTAATAATTTCTATTACCCCATATTAATAAAATATTAATTACTATAACTACATATTAATAAAAATTACTATTACGCCAAATTAATAAATCGTTACAATATGAATTACGGTTAAGAGACATCTGCCTCCTTAAAAAGCAAAATAAATTAGTAATCAAGAGCAAATATGGTGAAAAANTGCAAGTTAAGCACTGTGTGGAGTTCACATCTGAGAGCTGCATTCAATGATCTTTTTCAATAGCTTTGGTGGTTAGAACTTATTATCTGCAATTGAGTAGCATCTAAATTCCTGAAGTGAGCTGAAGTGTGAGGGATTCCTCTTGGGCGATGACCCCATGTGTGAAGGTTTGTCTGCACTGCACCTTGCCCACAGCAAGCACTGTTACCAACACTGACTGTAGCTTTGATTTATCAGTAGCATCATGGACTTGTAAAATGTTTTTTTCAGATTCTGGCTGCACCGAGTTACGACAGCCTGGGCATTTCCTCTGCTTGTCTCTAGGCATTAATAAGGATATGTAGGTTTTAGTTGCTTGTGAGGGAAAAAACCAAACAATCCTCTATGAAGTCTTTCAGTTCGCTTGAAGATGTAGAATTGAAAATAAGCAAAAAATGTGGAGCAGTTAAAAAAAAAAAAAGCCCTAAAGGCTCACGGTAGTAATGATTCAGTATTATCTGTATCTTTAAAGTGCTGTTGGATGAAGCAGACCCTGCCCTGGTGCTCCTAAAGTGGCGCCAGTAGTGTTGTTTCACTGGGTAAGCACCGTGGAAGCAGTGGATAGATTGTTCTGCTTTTGAGAGATAGGTGATGGCTTTCAGTTAATGAAGGCCCAAATCCTCACCCTTCAGGGCTGGCTTATTGCCATCAGTTCACTGAAACATCAAGAGAATTGCAGCAGAGGCAGTCTCTTAAATATTAAAACTAATTTTTAAGGAAGTTGAGATTTAAGATAAACTGCTTTAGACTCATACCCTTTTCTTTCTCTCCCTCCTACCATCAATACAGTGTTGCAGACATTTCTCATGGAGACATGGATGAAAGCTTCTGGTGAACAATAGCTACTGATTTTTTAATTTTTATTATTATTTTAAGAAAGATGTTTTTAAAGCAGCTTTCTGCCTGTAAAAAGTAATCAATTTTAGGCACCAACATTGCAGGCTGTGTAATTATAAATTAAGAAAGCTGATTTTGAGCTGTCTCATCACGTCGATCATTGATTTCAAACAGTGAGCCCTGATGTGTCACAAATCTAGGAGGAAGCCCCTGAATGGTGTGAGAGAAAGGACAAAGCAGTGAACAGAAACTGATCAGTATGTTTGCATAGATTTGTTTTGACACTGAATTCCAGTAAACTTTGACAACTCCCACCCCGCAACCCCTTCTCCTCCAAATGGTGGGTGAAAGTAACTGTATGCAGGTAACAAAACATTGTCATCACCTGCTTTTAACAGTGTCCTGTGGAGACCCTTGGCTTGCACAGTTTCAGAGTGTTGAGTGTGACAGACCCAAACTTAGTTTGGGTCTAAGAACTAAGAAGTGCCCCTTCTACTGCTATGTCAGGGGCAGTGGCCACTTCCAAAAGCAGCCCATCTCATGTATCACCTCATTGTTATTGACCAGCCCAGAATGGAGAGATTAAAATAAAAGTGCTATTTAACTCATCTTTATTTAAGCTTTGTATTTTGTAGGTAGATTATAGGCAAGATCATTAAACTTTATTTACAGTATAAAATACAGTAGTTTTTTATCAATGAAGTAATTTTGGGTGGCAGCATATATTACAACTTGCACTGCATTTGAGGCTGCTCATCTTGATCTAACTACAAGAACATGAAGCCAAGTTTGACAGAATTTAGGGGCAAAAAACAAAGCTCTGCCTTAAATTCATTTGATGTTGAAACACAGTGTACCGAAAATGTGACAGATATAAACTTTGCTTTTTGATATGAAGCTAAAATGTGAAGTGGTGACTAGTCTTAATTTTCCATGCTGCTTCATTTACTGTTGCAGCCATGTTGGACTGTACAGAATTTCTGAGAGATCTTCCTGTTCAATGTCAGGAACAGGCTGGGTAGTGCTTGTTGCATTATGCTGGCCTGGAAAAACTACCACTACTTCATGCTAGACACACTCGCTGCCTCACCACGCTGCAGCCTGCACCTACAGGGCATCCCCTTCCCCAGGCAGGAGGAAGTGGGGACTATGGAACACAAGGTGTTTCACTTCAGATAGAGACAAAAAGCCTAGAGATGCACTGCCATGGAGTAGATGTAGGTCTGTTTTCAAATAAGCATACACAAGTGTTGTCTATTATCTACAAATATTTATTTTAACACTTGGATGTAACTACAGGAAGCCCTTGGCACTGATAGAAAATATTGATTCACTGTTAGGTTACAAAAATTTATACATAGCAAAATTTAATGCTCTTTACATAAAAATATTAGACTACTTAAACAAAACTTCAAAAACTCCCAGTAATAGCTACACTGAATTAGAAAAGAATTAGGCTTTAAGACACTGCCTCCATTATTACCCTTATGCAAACACTGGGCTAGAACATCACCTGCATTGCTGTAGAAATGTCTCCTTCATGCAACAGGTAAGAACATACACTAGGCTATTTTGTCATATTTGCTCTACATCAATCAACTTTGCCCCTTTTTTGAAACTGTCAAATTAGACTTCAATATTTAACAAAAAAACCTATATTTGAAGTTAATAACCCCCCAAAATGCTTTTTCTCTTAATACTGATTTGAAGGAATTTGTGTTCCCTTTGATGTATATTCAGCAAACAGTCAAAACTATTCAAACCACACATCAGCTGAGCAGGGGTATGACTTGAATATTTAATTTTTTCAAATGACTGATGTATTTTTACTTTCCCCCCCCAACATTTATATATATATATATATATCATATAATACAAACACCAAATTACCATCACTAATACTCAAGATATCACTGAATGCTTCTGAAAAAACATTAATTAGAAGGCAGACTTCTATGGGAAATGACTTTAAAATGGCACCAGTTTTGTGGTTTTTGTTGGTTTTTTTTTCTGAACACCACGTTTTCTTAGTGTGCTAATTAATTTTTAAAAAGGAAAACACATAAGCACTGACTATAAATTTGCTAAGCACCAAGATAAAGGTGGACATCCTGTATTATTTTTTTATGGCTGTAATTTTTATTGTTTGTGTAAAACTCTGCAAACTTTCTCATCCGCTCATTTGGAATAGTCAGATCTGTGTCATTTTAATAAGGTAACACTTTTCAATTACTTAAAATAAAATATAGGATAATGGTCTCCTGCCATTTATATAAATGCTAAGACATTTATAGAAAATAAATATTAAGGCAAAGCTGACATTTATTTTCAAAGAAGGGGATCATTATCCAGATCCAGAGATCTACATTCCATTAAATAGTTAATAAAAAGATTAAAACTTGGGACATCTGCTCCACACTCAGGTAAGCACAGGGACGTGATGGCTTCATCAGAGACAAGTGTGGCACAGGAGTGGAGCTGCTCCCAGGGCCCAGGGACGGGGCATTCCCAGACAGCCTCCTTACAACTTGGGAGATGCTGCAGCTCTGCCCTCACATAAGTATGAGCTTATGTCAGGAATTCCAGCTGGCCACAGGTTCATGTAGGAGATACTAAATCACACGCCGTGCACGAGCCTGTGCCTAAGGTGTGCACAGATCTCCTGCCTGCTGGTTTGGAGCTCCTGCCACGGTTTTGTGCAGGACGTCATGCTGTAGAACAAGTCAAATATTAAATACCAAAAGTCTCAAAGAAGAGTAATTTGGTCACTTTTTGTAAAGTGTTGCCTTTTAAAATGCCTGGAATAAACCCTCCATTCTCTGTATGAAAGGATGGAAGATTACCCACGGGAAGATTTCCCTATTAAAGTGTTCCAGGAGCTGGAATGTGAAGCTTTTGCACTTCTCTCTAATTTTGTTTGGTAGACACACATCTGTACTGCAGAGCAGCTATTTGCTGATTTGTCAGAGCTACAGAACTCTTCTGCTGAATTACTGTGGCAAACATTTATGTGTAAGAATTGAGTTGCTCTTTTGACCGAGACTGGATATCCTGAAGCTCCTGCTCTTCTTTTGCTTTGATATCTTGGTAGGCCTGCATTTTGCTTGCATCCTTTAAGTAGGCCCAGTTAGAAGACAGTATCATGAGGAAGTGGATCTGGAAGAGAAGGGTGAGCATGATGGCGAGTGAGCATGTCAAGAGGCAAAGCAAGCTGGTAGTTAGATTAATAGACGCTTTTTGAAATAACAACCACAAAAAAAGTTATTCCTACATTAATAAGCATTCTGTTATTAAAACAAGCACAGAGGCTATTTTCAAAGATTTCTAGAATTTGGCATGCTAATAATTCAGTTGGTTATTCACAACTTAGAAAAAGTTAGTATAACAATATTAAAATGAGCTACAGAGTTGTACGAATCAATTAAAATGCAGAATGGGGGGGAAGTAGGAAAACTGTTTTGTGCGTGGCAATATCCATAATCTGTAAACTACGAGGTGCTCAGAAGAACAGCTTTCTAAGGTCGTGGTGTTTATCCATATCCAAGCCCAGAGCCCGGTAGGTCTTTTCCCCCAACAAGCAGATGAGAATTCCACCCTCCCTGTGCTAAAAAACCTGAAATTGTGAACCGTTTTATTTATGCAAACAAGGCTACATTAACACATTGAAAAATTAAACATCAAAGTATGAGTCCAAAACTAAGCAAAAGCATGCAATCTCTGGGTTAAGAAGCCTTTATCTTGTATTCTCATAGCTACATTTTAAACTTCCATTGTCCAACCTCAGGTGAAGAGTTTTACATTGTATGTAGCAAATGGTTCTTTTTTTAATTATTGTGTAGATTTTTTTCTAGTTTGTGCATTCATCTCTTGCCAACTTCTTTTCCCCATACTTCATGCAAAAACATCTACATCTGAAAACACTGATTTGCTTCTCCTTTTATTTCCCCCAACAGTGTAAAAAGGTCCCTGTGATCTATGCATGGTTTTGCTTCCCGTGCAGTCATACTTACATTTTTGAGATCTGGCTACTGAGAAATCAGTTACTAAAGTGCAGCCATACAAGAGCAGAAGCGATTTATAATACCATTTCTTACTAGTTCAGGGTCCAAAAGAAAGAATGTGATTGTTTTACGCAGAGCTAAGACAAGGATATATTTTCTTCCAAAAAGAACATGACAATTTACTTAGAGTAAATGACTTCATGATCATGGAATCACTTGGAAATACAAGAAAATTAAGTCATGGGCTTCTGATCTCTACCAAAAAAGACTGGCACTACTTTATTATTCCTTTGCTTTTGCATCATATATATTTTGTATGCTTGGGAGTATTTGTATTTGGTGTTCATGGAGAAGAATAAATTAATAATTCTGACCCTGAACTGTTCCAGTATTTGTTTGAGATGACTGATAGAAAGCAAGTGGAGGCTTGAAATTAAAACATCCCCTTTTCAGAAGGATGCTTTATAAACACCCCTACAGTAACTGAATCCTCTCGACATAGAAAAATAGCCAGATCTCGTCCACATCATAGTTCATATACAAGAAGTCATTTTATTAATCTGATAAGCTAAACGATGCTTACTGAAGCTATTTACAATTACTGTAACAAAATTCAGAAAGCTAGACTTTTAGCCTAGGGTGTCAGTGGTATTTCAAGCTACACAATGCAGCTCTTTACTGGGCTTATACAATTTAGAATTTAGTGCAGCAATCTTCCCGACTCTTAAACTTCAAAACAGCATAGTTATATGTAGTAGCCATCATGTAGATCAGCTGGTGGAAGAGAACAAAATACAGGAGAGTAAGATACAACAAGGTGACGGCTCAAGCCCTCTTGGGCAACTGTCGATACTTTTACAACAGACGTCGGTCTGAGCTTCCTCCAGGGTGAAGATGCCAGATAAATAACCTGCCATTTGTCCAGGAGGATAACCCAGTAGAGACCTAAGGCTATTTTGTCAACAAATCGTGAGTATTACACCTGGGTTTGGCTGGCACAAGGTTAGAAGCTGGCTGCTAAAGGAAGTGTTAGACATAGGAAGCAAGTCATCGTCCCTTTTCCCAACTGCTACCTGTAACTGGCATTGCAGAGTTGGACTAGTCAATCTGCCTGGGTCCAGACAAAAAAAACCAAGAGGTTACAAGTGGCTGATCAAATAAACCACAAAAATGAAAATAAATAGTGGACATAAAAGCAGAAATAGTGGATAGATGTAGGATTTTCAAAGGACATGCAAATAATTTTTTCTAAGTATGTGGGAGGTGGGTTAAGATGACTTCTTAAAGCAAAAGTTGGGGACCTGCTGACTTGCAATGACCAAATCATAGCAGCTAATAATGGTGATTACAGCTCACCCTCCTTAATGTCTAGTATCACTATTTTTAATATACACTAAATTTAATCTTAAAGCATCTTAAGCCTGAAATGAACATTTTACATAATAAAACAACAAAAACTACTACCCACCAATGCTATGACAGTGGCACCAGCTCCAGCACAAGCCACAATGAACAGGTGATAAGACATGTAGAACTAGAGAAAAAAACATGTTAAAAGCATTGAAGTAATTCAATAGGATAGTATAAAATGCATTTCAAGTGAATAAGGATAATAAAACCATCTTTCTAGCAAGATAGAAAAGCTTTAGAAAATAAAAATGTTCTGAAATAATTTTGGGTTTTTTTTGTGAAATAACAATTATTTCAGTGTTGTGCCTCTTTATACTACTAGTATGAGGTCTCTCCAAAAAACTTTCATCAAGTTATTTATTACATGGTGGCCAAGTAACTTGTAGGCAAAAGCTGCACACAGGTTATGTTTCTGTACCTCATTCGTGTTGCAGATGTTCTCTAAAATCGGGCCACAGGCTTTGCCAGGTACAGCATTCCAAGGGATAATACCTGAAATATCACAGCAAAAGAAACCACTTATTTTAGCAATCAACACACACTTTCTGTTCCTCTCTCATCTTTTCCACCCACTTGCCAGTTGTGTTCCCATTCTGGGCATCTGTGCATTGACCAGTACAGCTTTGAGTTGGCAGGAGGAATTAAAGCAACTCACTCAAGTTATGCTTTCTCCTCTCAACGAGGCTTGCTGCCAAGGCATGTTCTCAGATGTGGTTTTCCCATATGGCAGCCAAACAGTTGGTTGGGATTCTGCACTTTGGGTCCAGTTGCATGCTGCCTACTCCCCCACTCAGCTCTGAACAGAGAATCTGCATCTCAGAGGTACTTGGCACCTTTCAGGATAGCACTTACTAGACTAAGTTCTGCTTGAACAAGTAACTACTGTAGAAGAGTGTGAATCTGGAGCTAGAGGGAAGAATTCCGGGATATTTTTCTAGTTTTCTAGGGTTTTTTAGTTCCAATAGGTAAAAAGCATCAAGTGAACACTGCTACAAGAAAATTCAGTCTTAACACACCTCATATACTCTCAATTATTTTCTTATTGAAAGTCTGAAAATCAACAGGATCTAGCAGATTTAAAATAACATAAACTTTTAGGCCTGTAACAGATGTAAAGCTTAAGCAGAACCCATTTGAATTAGGGGAAAACCAGTTTGTCTCTCCATGCAACTTTGTATTACAATCCAGAGTGCTGGAATTAGCACTCTGTAAGAAGCAGGGCATTGAAATCATCTTAGGATGGTACAGGTTTCAAAAAGATTTTATAGGATTTACTTTAAAGTCAGCTTTTCTCTGCAACTGCAATATATAATTGAAGTCTTTTAGCTACTGCTCCACCCAAAAATGTGAGAACAGTTCAGTGACACAAGTTGCCTGTTAGGGAGCTGCTACCTCGCATCACACATTGAAACCCAAATGGTTTTACTGATCAGAGCAACAGCACAGCTCTATACAGCACAAATACAGCTGCAAAACAACCAGGAGAAGTAGAAAGTGGAGGAGCACATCTCCCTTCAGTCCTGGGCTTTGCTGCTGAAAAAAACATCTTCCCAACCTCTTGCTGTCAGTCGCTAAAACAGGATGCAAACGTTTAAGTGGTTTGGGGACTTCCTGCTTTTAAAATTAGTATATCTTTTCTTCTACCGGACTTACCTGGACAGGAGAGCAAAACCAAGATTTCTTACTTTTTCAACTCTGAATCCATTTTCTCAGCTTTGAATGACTTAGTCCAATGAAAGAAACATTCCTAGAAAATGCTAGCTAAAATGAAGCCAGAAGTAATGGTGACAAAAGATCTTCTGCACAAGGGAAGCTGAAAAGATTAACTTCAAGAAAAACTCACCTTAAGGAATGAACTACTTGAAAAGCTTGGCCCTATTTTAAGCTATTGTCCCAGCTCCCTCAGATTTCTGTGTGTCATCAGAAAGCAGTATTACTTCATTATTAGTTAAGGCAGACTTTTAATTGCAGGTTTCTGGTTTATTAACTGAAAGTAATTGTCAGAGCAATGTTCACGTGTTAACTTCATCTTTAAACGTAAAGCAACTTTCTGAAAGGAAAAAATATATGCATATGGGTTCAAAACCCACAATCTGGTTATCTCTCGACATTGTTTCCAAGCTGTTTATTTTCAAGTTGATCTATTTTCACCCCTAATATTACAGTATTGGAAACTGCTACAAAATCATTTTAGATAAATGACTTGCCAGTTCAGTTAAATTGATTGTATCTGGAGAGAGATCAGTGTAATGTGAATTAATTAGAAAAGTAATAGCACATTCAGAGATATAAGGTGCTTTTGCATTTGATTCATTTGATAAGGCTGAGGCAAAACTACTGAAGACAGACCAAGGAGAAAGGATGAAGCATTTAATCAGGATTAAAATGAGTACCGTATTGCCTGATATCCACGCAGATCTGGTCCCCTGGAACCGTCACATTTGTCTGAAGAGACTTGATGACTTCACAGGTTGACCATATGTTATAGAACATAAAGACAGGCACAGCAGAGAAGCCAAAGACCCCGAGCCAGGCCACTCCAAGCACATAGGTGAGGAAAACAAACTGGGCAGAGAAAACACAAACACTTTACATTTATTCTTTGAAAAGACTACTTGGATTTTCCTTAAAAATAATCTTTAAGCACACTTTCTGAATTCAAGTAAGAAAACATTTGATTTCCAAGCACACAAAATCAGTATTCTCATTGCTTACAGATACTTTGGTTGTTTAAGTGATACTGAGAAAGTAATTCAGACATTTCTTTTGTCATCAGTCTGCTCAAGTAAACAGATGAAAGAGCAGCCCATTGATTTCTCAAGATTCTCAGCTAAACAAGGATGCTGTTTGTAGGCTAAAACCAATGAAATTCCAACAAAATCAATTTAAGGGTTTTTTTTTAATTAACTATAACACACTAGCATTTCTATACAACTTGCAAATCAACACAACACAGTGAATCGATATTCACGGAGCTCTCCCATACTCTCTGATTTGTTGAAATCAATTTGGAATGTAACATTTGAAAATACCTATTTTTGCAAACATACCATGATCGTTCACAGCAGATCAGAAGGATTCAATTGATCTAATATACATTGCCAAAAAAGCAAACGAGTTATTTCACCTTAAAGAATCATGGATTTGTCCACTGAAATTTGCTGGTTTAGGTTTGCTCTTTAAAAAAAAATTACGTGCATTGTTTTTGGCAAGATTATAAGTTGGAGCACTGATTGCTTGGGAAATCTCCAGCTTCCCCCTGCCACCGGGCCCCATCCCTTTTCCTCCTCTTCTAAGTTTTATGAAGAAACAGTAGTTCTGGCATCGGTTCCTAGCTCCCTCCTCCTGGTGAGACTGGGATTTGGATCCTACTTGGAAAGTGGGGAAACACTATTACATCATCTGTATTCTCCCTTCACCATTAACTGTAGCTGTTCTCTCTTAACTGTAGGTGGCCTGGAAAGGCTTTGCTTCCAGTAAACCACTGATGCCCTACTATCTTACTTAAAACTTGTGTGCCAGAGGACAACAGCAAAGATGGGAAAGGCTCTCAGGGGGAGGTTGTCTCAGTCTGACCCAGAACTAAGAGACTGGACTAATGCTGCAGTGGTGGAAGTTTGCATCCTCACAGGCTTTTTTATCAGACACACTGAATAACCCCACAAGCATTAGAGCAAAAGCCAATTCTTGGGTTAGGTTTCAGTCAATGAAGGTGATGTGTGGGGAGGTGGAAGTGCTTGCAAAACTACTGCCCGTAAAACCCCAGCTAGACTTTAATTCATACACAACTCAACTGAAATACACTGTTTCCTATTAGTGCCATATACCAGACCTGCACACTTTGTGTGAGAATTGAGAATCCTCTCTTTGGGTTTTGGGAAGGACCAAGAGGACTAGGTTAAAGGATTTCACCCTATACATAACAGGTGAATTCATATACATGTATGTGGAAGTGTGCATGAAAGGAATTGCACAAAGCCTTTAACTCTTAGAATAGCCAGGAAAAAATACATTCACTCTCACATTTAATGTGATAACTGTGAGAAATCACCATTCTGCATTGCCAGAGCCAACACAAATAATTTAAAGAAGCTGGAAGTCTGTCTTCCATAATAACTTTACGAAAGATGGGACTACCTTTCAGGACCTCACTTGGTAATGTCACGAAAGAAGAAGCAGAGGAGCTCTTGATCAAAGAGGCAAAAGAAAAGATCACTGTATGTCCAAATCCTTGTTGCCTGTACCCAGCTGCAGTCACTAGTCTGTTAAATATTATATCTCCTTGCAAACCATGTTCTACCCCTAGGGTTTTATACAGCAACATGCAGGCACTTCACCACCAAACACTAATGTGTCCTACCAGAGCTCCAAGCCATTACTCAACTGGTATATTCTCTCCTTCGTTGTGTGGACAAATATAAGCAAACATGAAAACACAGTATTCTGTCATATTTTCATGTGCCACTTTGGTATTTGTATAAGCAGCTGACAGTCATGTGCCTACAACTACTCAGCTGCATAAGCAATTGTCTGCACTGATGAGATGCATGGATGTGTATGTTTCTGCTTTATTTTGGATCTTTGGAAAACACTGTTTTAGATGTAATTTTGCTCCTCGGTGAAGACCATACTTGCTAGAAAATGAGCAAGCAAATAGGTGCTTAACTGGAAAATTATCAGATGCCTTATTTTTATTGGGCATTGAAAAATTCAGTAAGTATCAAACAGCACAGTGGAAAATTGCTAACTCTTGTGAAAATAAACATGCATCTCTTTTGTATTTAACCAGCTGAAAGTACACATTTTTTAAGTACAGGATATAGACTGTATATTAAAATGCAACGATCACATCAAAAGCCTCTTCTCTTTTCACCCACACTTTCCCGTGGGCGATCTGTCATACTGCTTAGCTTCCTCCATAACTACGAGCTTTGAATTCAGATTTTCAGTAATAGCTTTGAAATCCTGTCTCAGAAACATAGTTATGGCTGTTCTTGCAGAGTGCGCCCTAGGGGACAATGTGGGTGAGAATCTGAAGTTTTATTTTTAGTTAAACTTTGCTTACAATTTTGTTCTAATACAGAAGTATACTGAAGGGAATATGGTTTGTAACTTTAAGGCTTTAAGTGTTTCAGTTTTGCAAGGATTCACTATTCTATCTATATGCCTTTTGCCCCTTGATTCAAGTGCAAAGATGTTGTGAAGCTTCATTCATTCATTACTATTTGTTTGAAGGATCCAGACACTCAAGCACAATTGACTATGGAAGTCAGAGGCATCACAGTTTGATATTTAAATAGCTCTGCAAACTGCAGCCATTTTACATTCTGCCTTTAAGCCTCACTGAAGCATTCCATATTTAAAAGCACAAATTTTGTTTTGGCTTACACTGTTTTAAAATTAGTGGTCTCCCCCAGTGTAGCTTAGACCAGTGGGTTCAGCTTTATCACAGGGGAAGCCACATCAGCACCTCAACAATCCATCTGCAGAATTTTGATTTGACAAAGTACCCTTGAAGTTCAAAGTAGGACCAAGACCAGACACTGACCACCCATAAGGAATTAAATAAAGACAGCCATATATTATTGTTCAAAACCACAGGAGTCAAACCAAGCCTGACAGGGTTTAGCCAGCAAAGACTGCTGTTCCCATTTCAGATGCTACTCACCATTCCACTGATGCAGCGGCCACAGGCTGTCGTTTTGAACTCTCCATGCAGCTCCTTCACAGCACTTGTTGTATAAAAACCTTCTGCCAAAAGGATTATTCCATATAAGAAGAAAAATGATGCAATGCCATAAATTACATACTGCATTAGCTGTATTCTATAATGGAAAAAAAAAAGATAAAATTAGATTTCAGTCCCACAGAAACAAATTCAGTCCTCCCAAATCATCATAATTGAGAGAGAACTCCTTTTCTAGAAATTCTGTTCAAGGCTCCTTAGCATTTTAAGCAGGCAGACTGCAGGAGACTGTCCCACTTCCCAGGTAAGCAATACTGATGTGCATTAGTCTTGCATCCACCTGAGCATCCCCTGCTTTTGCTTCAGTTCTTATAATGACTGGTATTAGTCATCACCTTAAAATTGCAGTTTCACGCCTCCACTATGGAGGTTTTCTTTTTCCTATTGCTGATCTTGACACCTAACTTGGGAATGTCTGTTAGGGACAATGCAGGGCTTTGAAGTGGGCAAAGTCTGGGGCTGAATTCCTGGCTGAACTACCAGGTGCCATGGTGATTCTCTGGGCTTAGGGAAGAGAAGCAGTCCCTGAAATTCACCATTTTCACTTGTAAAATCCAGTTAATGTATGTGTGCAAAAATTTCTAAATTCAGCAATATTTGTCTGATACAAAACTCAGGAAATATGCAGTGACTTCTCCTGATGAGGATGGGTTTGCTTTACAGCCTAGAAGGGTAATTCCAAGTGAGCAAGTAGTTTCAGTGCCTTGAGTCACAGCAGAGTTGAGCTCCCCAAAATGTAAATACATTTTTTAAAAATTAAAGAATTATTTAGGAAATGTTTCCATTTTAAGTACTCTGGAACCATCCAGAGGAAAAAGATCTCAGGGCACATGGTATAAGCACCTCCCTTAGATATTATTTGAGAGATTCCTTGGTTCCTTAAAAATTTACTATCTGCAATGACACTCTTATGGTATTCTACATCTAGCTAGAAAAGGTAAATGGAAGGAATAATTTATTATCAATCAGATTCAGTATCTGAAGCTGTTTTGGAGGACCAGAATGCCAGACTTTCCATACAACACTTCTGGTCTCCAAAAGTCATACTTTATTATTAGTACGACTTCCCCAGAACTTCTTAAAAGTAATTTGATTGTTGGGGTGGTTATTTTGAATGAAGCTATTCACAGAACTGAGAGGCTAATTTTACAGAACTGAGGGGCTAATTTTATACATCCACACTACTAGTTTTCTAAGGATAATTGTATTTTCCTCAGATTTTTTTTCCAATTCTTGCACTCTTTACTAAGTAGCTGCTAGCATACATCTCCAAAGAGCATCTGCATGTTTTAGCTTAAAGAAAATTGATATAGTTAAATGTTATCCATGTATCAAAATAGGATATTGCTCATTTAAAATTTTATGTGGGAAGCGATATGTTTGTTTTCCAAACTTGTTAAAAATAACAGGATAAATCTGTTGCACCTGTGCTGTAAAGCATGAAAAAAATTAATTTAGGATTTGAGAGAGTACAGAAGAATTCACTTCAGCATCATTAATAGTCCAGGAGAGACTCAATGCTGTTACCAGAAAATAGTAATATGAAAACTCATTAAAAAAAGTCTATTCGAAAGGGTGACTTACTAAAATATGTTTCATTTATTTTATGCCTCTGTAGCTTTAAATTATTTGCCCCTTTCTAACACCTCTTCCCCATTGCCACCTCCTTGGCTCCACAGAATCCAAGCCCTGAGCTGCTTTGATAGGAATTATGCATTTCCCCAGCTGCTGATGCTGACTTGACAAGAAACATTGTCAACAATTCTCCAAAATGTAAAACTTGCTGCCTGTTACTGCTGTTTTTGCAATTTCTTCTATTTTGCTCAGACGAAGACTGGTACAAGCACAGGGTGTTTTGTTACTGAAGAACATCTGCTTGCAGTTTCTCACAAAATGCTGTGGATAACTGCATGGGCCTTGTGGCTCAGGCACTGGAGCTGGGGACACACTGCCCAGCCACAGCCAGGGACTGAGTGTGGGCAGTGCTGGGATGGAGGACCCCAGTGGGAAACAGTCCCAGAGCAGGTCTGGGCACAGAAGGTCCTAGGGAGGGGGGAAGCCCTGAAATGGTGCTGTGGGACTGACACAAGTGCCTGCAAGCATATATAGGGAGTCAGTGACAACAGAAATTAAAAGAGGGAGAATTAAGTGTGCTGCATTGGACCCTGATACCAAAATTTTCAGATATCATCCTAAAAGTTGTGGGTTTGGGGCAGGTAAGCAAAACACACATGCCTTCCTTGCTGTCCATGCACCCCTGCATGTGCTGTGCCCACAGAGCTCATTCCAGGGGCCCCCTCTCACAGATGTGTGGCGTGGTGGGGCTGGGTGCTGAGCACAGGCTCTGATGCAGCACTTGAGGCCTTCCTCTGGCCTCATGGAGAAGCCTCAGGAACGTAAGAGACCCAAATATTTAACCAGCAGTTATGCCCAAAGGCTACCTTTGCAGATATTTCCATTTTTTTTCTCTCTCTTTTTTCTCATATACCAGTCCAGTTTCTTCTGAGGGGGGATGGACAGAACCATAGTTCTCTGTTATTCCTGTCATCCCTTCCAACTTTATGTCATCAACACGCTATAAGGTCTCCCCAGAGCCTTCTCTCTCCCAGGCTGAACATCCCAGCTCTCTCAGCCTGTCTTCATAGAAGAGGTGCTTCTGCCTTGTGATCATCTTTGTGACCTCCTCTGGACTCACTCCAACAGGTCCATGTCTTTTCTGTGCTGAGGACCCCAGAGCTGGACACAGCACTCCAGGTGGGGTCTCACCAGAGTGGAGTAGAGGGGCAGAAACACATCCCTCAACCCACTGGCCATGCTGCTTTTGTTGCAGCCCAGGATACAACTGGCCTTCTGGGCTGCAAGTGCACTTCTGGCTCACGTTCAGCTTTTCATCCACCAGCACCCCCAAGTCCTTCTCAGCAGGGCTCCTCTCAATCCCTTCATCTGTCAGTGTGTATTGATACTGGGCATTGCCCTGATCCAGGTGCAGCACCTTGCACTTGGCCTTAGTGAACATCATGAGGTTCACACAGTCCCTCTCCTCAAGGGTTTCAAGGTCCCTCTGGATGGCATTCTCTCTCTCAAGTGAACTGCACCACTCAGCTTGGTGTCATCTGCAAACCTGCTGAGGGTGCACTCAATTCCACTGTTTAGGATACTGATGACGATATTAAATAGTACTGGTCCAAATATAAACAGGTTTAGCAGGATATACACTTTGGTTCTTTGTATGTTAACACCAATAAACTACTGAGTGCTGTTAGAAAAACAATCAACCTAATACTCAGGAATGAAGGCTGAAGTCCGAGTCCATCTCTACTCATGTAGCATGAGGGTGTTATGACGAGTAATGGAAATGGGAGGCATACTTACACTTCACTCAGCAAAGCATGGTCACTGGCAGTCGTGGAGAAGTGCTGCTCAAGGATAGACACGGTTCCCGTGAGTGCCACGTGGCCACAGCCACAAAACAACGCTACCCCCGAGAAGCAGAGAATGGTTGCCACGAGCGAAGCATATGGCACTCCTCCTAGGCACTTAATGCAACATTCAAAGCAACCTAAGCAGAAGAGAGAAAGCAAAAGAAATGTCATGAGCAAAAAGCAAATTATGAGGAAAAGAATATTCGTCCTCCACTTGGTAAAAGCCACAGGGATTAAAAGGCCCAGGCATTGACATGCTAAGCAAAAAATCTATAGGTGGTACAAGACAGCATCACCCTCTAAAGCAGTGACCTACAGATCTGTTGGTATGGACTCAAAGCCCAGAAAGTGGGCTGAGTGCTCCTGTCTTTACAGGATCAAGAGGAGATCGATGAAACAGCCTATGAAATGGAAAAAGCAAAAAAATCACTGTCTAAAGTGATCCATTGCAATTCAGCTGCTCACACAGAGCTCACCACGTTCCAGCATTACTAATGGCAGGAGCACCAGCTATGCTGGCAACATTCTGGGAGCCAGAGAAGCGAATACTCAAGACAATGAAGCCTTTTAAAATATTAAGAGATATTTTGCACTTTCATTGGAAGAGGAAGACATTTAGGTCTGCAAAACTTAACTACCCTCCACTCTTTCCATGACTCCCAAGTTATCTTTCTGTACATGAGGTTATAGGGATACAGATACTTTAACAACAGCAAAATTGAATGGGGACCAAAAATAACAATTTTTATTGAGGGCAGCTGTATGAAGCTGTATTACACAGACAATACATTTCCAGCTTTATAGGATACACTGGACTTACAGTGATCCCTGAATAAGGTTGGCAGTAGCATTGTCAACTGAAATGCATTGTTTAAGCAGTCTGAGTTAAAAAAACACCCCCCCAGAACTGCTGTTTGTACGAACATTGTAATAAGGAGGTTGCAGCTGAATTGCCAGGTTCCTTCCAACTGCGTGGCCTGAAAACCCATCTGCTTACAAAGCTGGGAAATGTAAATCAGAAACAAGCACAGCTTTTAACTGCACTATAATGGTAATGGCAATCCATACCAATTCATTACTTCAGGGTGATGGCATTAAGCTGTCTCCATTAATGTGCATTTCATACAACTGCGCAAAACACAAGCCATTAAGACAACACTTAATGGAGCGACCAGCACTGCGTGTCGCAGGAACAGTCCGCTGCTTCTATGGCAAGGCACTAAATGGACAAAGCATTTGAAGGCAAGGAAACAGCTGGTGAACGAGTACATCACATCACACCTTCCCATCCAAAAAACTACTCACAAAGATCAGCAAGTCTCCAGCCACCACACGAGACAAGTTTATTTTTATCCACCTCCCTTTCCCACTAATGAATGAGTTGCAGAGCAGGCACTTCCGTGAAGCACTGGGGAATAATATGCATCTGATAATTGAAAGCTTTCCCATTTCATAAGTGAGAAACTCTTAGAGAGTCGCTAGCAAGTGCCCTAGTCAAGCTTAAGCAGCTATCACCATCGAAATGACTTATGAAACACCACTTCACTAACTGTAGACAAGATTTAATTGTATAGAAACAAGCCTAGGAAGCTTTTATAGTCTAGCCCACAGCTGGAGTCCATTCAGTAGGAACTATCTTCATGACAAAAATACTGGTGAATGAACAAACACTGCAGTTCAGCAGTGATGGAGCAAACAAAATCCAAATACATGATTTGGGAAATCAACTCTGGGTTTTATCACAGAGGTCCAGAGCTGAATTCAGACACCAGACCTTGCAGAGCAATTCTCTGCTTTGGGGAATCTGCCCAAGTGTAGCTCACAAGCCACACACAACAGCAGTTGTACACGTGAGGCTGGCTCGCCTCCGCAGCATCTGCTCCTGGGTCAGGCCCAAGCCTCCCAGAGTTAATCCAAGAAATGCTTGCACCTGGTGCAGGATTAGCCATGACGGATTATCCAAGAGTAACCACGCTCCAACCCAGCAGCCAACGCACAGCCCATGTGGTCGCAGCCCAGCACTAAACAAACAACCTTTTGGGCTTCGCTCCTAAAGCAGAAGGTGACCAAACATCAGATCATTGCTTAGTGTGGAGGAGGTTGATCACCTAAATCATGCTGATTCCACAGGCTGTTTTGCAGAAGGATCCCGTCAAAGACAGGAAATAAAAACAGCTGGAAGCAAAACCAAGGGACTGACAAGGTTCAAAAGAAAAGCTGCTGGTTTCAGATAATGGGAGCAGCCTGCTTGACAAAACTAAAAACTGGTGTAGACCCAGGACTGACGTTTAACAGCCCCTAACTTGTCACTTGTACTTGTGAGGTTCTTGTCCTCCCAGTACCCCACACCACACAGCCAGCTTTCCAGGACACTGGCAGAACATGCACCCTGGGGAGTTTGTTGGATCCCTCACCTGAACACATGACAATATCTGCCCCCAGTCCACAGACTCTCGAACACAAGCCAACAGTGGCAGACCCCCTCTCACCTCGCAGCAACTGGCAGCTGCACAGAGCATCTTTGTGGCCATACTCTTTGTCTTCCTCTACAGTCCATGTAAAAAGGCATCACAGTATTTGGGCGACCTTCATTTTAGCAGTGGAGACCACAGCCAAGGGATACCCTAAGGGGTGCCTAAAGAAACCACATTATTTTGACCAAGGCAGAGAAAACTGCCCAAATGTGGAACTGCATGAACTGCTCACCTTCACCCCAAGACTAAAGCAGGAAGCAGAGGGACTTCGGTATACCTGGAAATTACATGCAGCCAACTTGCAACTGCATGGAGCATCCCAAATGAGCACGTTTCCAAGAGAGAGCATCCATCTCTACATAGTCATTCTGCACCCAAATTGACAGCAGAGCTGCACAGCCTCCTCTCAGGGGGTAACTAACTGTGGAACACAACCTCATCACAATGCTGGGGCTGCCAGATCTTCCCCTAGATCCCACTGTGAACACCCTTTATGAGCAGATTAAATCCATGCCTAGCCTGAGCAATATAGCTGATTTTATAATATAGTTTTAAAATAACCCTAAAACAGTACTTCCAAGAGCAGCTTTCAAAACCAGCTATAATTTGAAGCTCATCAAGAACTAAGATCCACTTACCAAGCTGCCCAAACAAGCACTGAAAAAAATCAGAGGATTTCTGAAAAAAATGAAAGTTTTCTGAGAAACCTGCTTTATGATCTCTGTCTGTATCCCCAAGTCAGTACTATCTTCATACAATACAACTGGAAACCCCTGGAGGCGTTTGCCTAGTTCATGTTCACAAAATAACTTGCTAATACACTGATGACAACTGTAGGCTTAAGGCCTGTGAACTCAAGCTGACAAAAAAAAGTAGTAATAAAATAAATTGAGTTCCAGTTTTTTGCTAGTTTTTACATTCCATATGTCAAAAATGCTGAACTTCTCAGCTGCATATCCACTTTCAAAGTAACAGTGTAAAATGATTTAAATATGAAACTGTACAGCACAAACACACATCACTGCATCTCCCCTTTCAATGGCCATTTTGTGCAAGGCATCACTAGAACCTTTTGTGCAACTCAGCAGAATAAAAACATTTTTTGTCCTCAGGCTGGTGAGCAGCAGTTGCCATGGAGGCAGGTTAATAACAGCCCAATGATTTGCCCAGAGCTGCCTGTGATCTTGGCTACAGATTCAACACACTCTCAGAAGGAGGGCAGCTAAGACAAAGACTGAGATTATTCTCTAGGGAATGAATGCTATTAAACACACACACACACACAAAAATATTCTTGCTAAGGGACAAAAATAAAGAGAAGGGAAAGAAACAGGAACTGGCTATTCTTTTAATCTTGTGGAAGCTATCAGTCACAGGAAATTGGTAAAGGATGAACCTACATATGTATATAAATCGGCAATTGGTTGCTTAATGTATGAAGAACAATTATACAATCTACCCAGCAGTGTACAGGCTATTGCATATATGCAGGGGCTTAGCCATTCATTTGTCATGCCAAATGCTGATTGTGTGGCTAAACCTTCTTTGGTACTTTAAGTACAGCTTTAAGATTTAAACTCAGAACAGCAAGGTAATAGAGAATTAATGGAAAGAGGTCTTAAAATAAAAATAAAAAAGAGGCAATTCTCAGACTAACTCATTCTACTAAGGTCAAATCTGTTATTTAGAAATTACAAAAGACAATGCAATGGGATCAGGTATCTTTCCTGACTATTCCTAGGGTTTGCTCTAGGAAGTTCACACAGGAGTTCTTGAAGCCTAGATTTTAAAATCTGAGACAGACAGATGTTCACAGAATTGTCCCTCAAAGCATAGCATGTAAAACATGATGTCCACACCTCCTGGACAGAAAACCACCCTGTCCTTTAATGTCCCAAACTCCTCTTAGGTTGAACTTGTGCCTTGATGTATCTCAGGTACTGACTATTGAGCCCAGAGTCAAGGTCACCATGAAACAAAAAACAAGGAACAAAGAAAACCTGAAAGGACGTTTGAAAAGCTCTAGGTTTCAGGGAGCTAAATCTCCAGGCTCCTGTGGCTGTTTTCTGAGTTAGTTCCACTCTTTTCCTTAGAAGTTTTAGTTTCTTCCCCTTCCATAAATCTGTATTGCTGTCCTGAAAGATAAAGCAACAGGCACCATTTTTTCCTCATCACTTACTTCCTGTAATTGTGTAATGCACAAATTAAACAAATTACACAACATAAAATCCCTGGACACCTGTCCAGGTAATACATGGCAGAAATTACACATCATGTTCCACCAGAAGACCACAATTTGTTGGCTTCAGCACCACAGCCTGGGGAGCACATGGGGAGGAATCGTTAACAAAAAGAAGGTTGCAAGAAATCCAGGAAAGAAAAAGTGCTAGATAACATCTTAAATGCAGCCATTGAATGTAAATCAGGCTCATTATTACACATCCACAGAAGCCCAGTGTTGTACCAACATTATTCCTAATTCACAAATAAATGTAAGAGGAGAACTCAGTACTTGATATTCACATCCTGCTTCTCCAGTGCTGAAGATTACCCAATACCAAGCATGAGTAATACCACTGGAGTCCTAAACCACCATGGATTTTTGTTAGAAAATGAACTTCATGTCAATGAAAGCAAATACCAATTTTACTGTCTGCCTTTTTTAAAAAATTTCCTTGCTGAATGGCTTATGCATGCTAGGATGTACATTTTCCTGCCTTACAGCATGACTGACAGCTACAGAAGAAGCAGTGAGGGATGTGGGAATACACTAATACCTCAGAAGCAAAATTTTCTTTCTTCTCTGTGTGAGACTAAGCCAGTACCTGGCAGTAAGATAACTTTACTTCTCACATCTGTCACACACCTGCAGCCAAGGGTCAGTGGCAACAGTACAATAAGATAAAACATTTAACCTTACAAGTGTAAGTTTAAAGCATGTGACAAATTTCTCTCCACGCTTTAATAAGGTCAGTAAAATAAAAAAAGCTGTGTTGAATCACCTGAAAGTCTTTGTTGAAGCTCTATCTTTACCCATTCCTGTTCATTTTAAATTTTGCTGATTTACAAAACATGACACAAAGCTAAACCCACTGTTACTACTTACAATAAATGCTCACTCACCACACTTTTGGATTAACATTAAACAGACTAAATAAGTGATGAGCTCAAATAGAGAAAATCCTTTCTTCTCCTCCCACAAACCTCTTAAAGCTCTTCCACAGAAAACTTCCTTTCAAATTCAATATTTCCTAATTTTGTCTCTTTGTCCTACCCAAATTAGAAGTTGTGAAATTGACTTATACTGAAAATTAACTCATGAAAGCCAGAAAACTGAATGCAAGTGCACCTTAGTCTAGCCAGACTGATAATCTCCCCGCTCCATTTGGATCCCCCTCTTCCAGGGTTGTTAATCAATAAATACATCCTGGCCAGTACAGAACCTGTGATGGAAGAGACATGACCTTTGGAGAATACAGCCATCAGGGCTGCCACAAAGGATCTGACCTGAAACACAGCAGGACCACTTCTGTTATCCTCCACAGTGGCTTGCACAAGATGCTTCATTCAAGTGAAGAGCAGTGAGATCTGGGGTAGTTTGATCCATGCAGTAAATCTCCTCCCAACCTTTACTATTTAAGAGCTACTTGAAGAACACACAGCTCCTTTCTGGAGTTTATCAGCATTAATTGCAACGTCTCCAGATATTCTTGAAAACAAGATACTTGGTTTCAGCACTGTCATACAGCTAGCTCCCCACTTCTGAGAAAGTGCTAGCAGGTAGATGATTCCATATTCTTATGTAACAGAGAACTAAAAGTCCTTGCTCACACCTCTTGTGCTGGAAACCAACCTAGAGAAAGCAGGAGAACTAGTGCACACTAAGAACAGGCATCTCACAGCCTGGAAGCACCATTAACAGATCCTTTTTCAAATCCACAGAGCACCAAGTAGGGACTTGGTGGGACTATATAAGTAACAAAAATAAGCAGCTACTCAATATGTCAGCAAAAATACATTAAGCACAGGTTCAAAATCAAGCACATTTTTGCTACCATATTTAACAAAAACACCCCACAAACAAACAAAAAAGCCCAAACAAACCAAACAGCCTTGCAAAGGTTATCTACCCACAGAAAAAGCTAATTTTTTTTCCTTTCACTGAAGAAAGCATGATGTTCAAATTGGAGAAAAGGCTGTTTTACCAAGGCAAGATTTGTTTCTTCTGGATGTTGTTAAATGATGCAGAGAAGAATAAGAACAGACAACAGTAATCATAACTTTCTTTTTTTTCTTCAAATCTCTTCTTCCCAAATCAGCACTTCTTATAGAAAAAAATTTGCATTCACACTTCAGAAACTAAACCCATTTCATGCAAAGGCAGATGACCTGAATGGTTTTTTTACAGGCCTTATCTAGTTTACCTTCTTCAGATTTAGTGAAACACACATACTTCCTGTCTATATCATTCTCAGCCTCTGCCAGGCTCATTAAGCTCACAAGTGTTCTGAAGTCATCTTTTAGTCTATTTTGTAGTGAAATCTACAAAATAGGAATCATTACATCTATACTTGTTGCACTAAGTGCCCATCCCAGGTGTTTTGTGTATGAGGGCAAGGAGTCAGACAGGAAAAACACCACTGCACCATGAGACAGTGGGACAGGAGAATTGCTCTTGTCCAGCTTTATTGCTCTTGGATGAAGGTCAGGCAGAAATTTATTTTAATTAGTATCTTCTCTTTTTCACGTTTGGTCTATGAAATAGTGGAAACTCCAGCAGAAGAAAAATACGTAATTTATACTTTGGAAAAGGCCTTACTTCAAACAGGTTTCTGTGGGAATTCTTGAGAAGAGATATTTTTTAGCCCTATCTACTTCTGCAGGAAAAAAAAAAAAAGTTAAGCTGGTGATTTTAAAAAGAAACTTCTCACATAAGGGACAGATCAAGCATTATTGATAAAAGCTTTGGCATAATTCCTCCTGGAGACTTGTTCTAGTGTTTTGTTATCCAAAATGACCCTTGGGACTTCAGTGCAGCCTGAGCTTGTGGAAGCACTCATTGACACGCAGAGCTCAAAGTTCAGATGCACTAACAAGGGCAGCTGCTGGTCCAAACCGTGGCTGTAACTCCCAGCTGATGTATCAAAAACTCACTGCTCAACTTGCCTGAAGACCCTCCATCCTTTCTGTCCTTGCCCTCACCTCCTTCCCCTTGCTTCACCTGTTTTTGTCTTCTTGGAGAAATGTTCAGTAGGGTCAACATGCAAGAACTGCTGCTTCAATAGGTGCCAGCCCAGGTGATAATTTTGGACAAAATCAAGGCAGAGAGGTAAAAGACATGAAGCAATGGGCAGACTGCCAAAGATACTCAAATGCCTGAAGGTCTAGACAAGTTCAGTAGGGGAAGTACAAAAGCACCTAAACATTTCAGTCCCATGGGCAACTTCTGCAGTTCTGTGAAAATCTGTAAGGACGTTTGGGTTTCCTTGATTCAGCCATCAGATCCACCTGTAACTTGGCTGACATGATTTTTAAAGCTGACTTTAATCAATGGTGAATATCTTACCTGGAAGACTGGATTGGAGACTCTTAGCTCCACCTTTCTGCCAGCTGTAACTCACCTCACTCTCCATCAGCCTTCAGCACTCAGCAGGAGAGCAAGACTTTTGCCACACTGGATTTCAGCCACCAATACCGACTAGTTCCCCAGTTGACTCCTCCCTAGCTACAAAGAAGCAAACAGAAACACAACCTCTCTCTCCCTAGAACTGAGGACGAAAAACTGTGTGCATGTGTATTCCACCCTGATAGATCTAAGATTCAAAAGGTAAATTCTCAATTTAAGAGATAAATGAAGATGCAAAGATCATCCCAGACACTTACCCAACTATGGGTTTACACAACTGTGGAACAAGAGGAGCTGTAAGAAACCTGAACCATAAGTGCAGAAGTCTTTTGCTCTGCAACAGCTTTCATGCAGACAGTTCCCCAGCTGAGTTCCCATCACACTATTTCCAAAAGTTAAGCTTCCTTCGATAAGGGAGCAGGCTGTTTCAGTGAGATACTCCACATTCACATGCCCTTATGCTCTCACAAAGCGGATGAAACACCTCCCAGCATCTGGGGGAAGCAAATTTAAAAAAAAAAAAAATATATTCCCATAAAGCAAACAACGCCCACCCAGCCTGGAAGAGTGCCTACAGCTAAGCTCATGTTAAACAACTATTGCAAACTTTCTCTTTCTAAAGAAAAAGATGGTATTTTGTTTCCTGGGAAAAAATTTGTTTTAGGCACTAAGCTTGCAGGTGTTCTGGAGATGTCTTGGCTCCAGCACTGCAGTGAATCTCCCACATTGACTCTTCCCTTGTTGTTCAAGTGCTGGATTCAAGCTTATATTGGAGAAGTGAGACAATATGGAGACCTGAGAAATGTGGATGCCATGAGGACTGCTACAGGGGTGCTCTCATAGTGATGTCCATTTGGACACTGGCAGAGAAGGCAAAGTAGAAATATCCTTACTGCAAAGGCACCCAGGAAATAATGTGGCTTGTCAAAGGAACAGAGAGGTTACCTCAGCACAGCAGCAATGCCACCCAGCACTGGGGAGCTGTAGGCCAGTACTGAAGGGAGGCATATTATAGGGAGAACTTGCATTGTGACTAAAGTGACATTTTTCATCCGATCTGAGAGAAAGGAGCAAAGATAATCAGTATCTTCACAGTGGCTAATCCATTGCTGGAAGGTTGATTTTACTCAAGACCTGTTCAGAGCAATTTCATTCCTGCCTAAAAGCCTTTTAATTTCTTTGAGTGCAGCCATTTAAAGCATCTTCCCTTGAACTGGCATTTCTGGGCTTTGTTGGTGGTTTTTCTTTATTCCATCAACAAGGACCCTTTCATCTTCAACTCCTCCATGACAGGCACCACATTTACCTGCATGTTGGTTCAGAAAGATTCCCAAGGCAGACTCAGTAGGGCTCAGTTGCCTAAACGAGGGTTTCTAGCACCATTTTAGGTGCCAGACTCCCAGCTGCTGTAACAGAAGGCTGTGCATCTCCATGTCCTGGCTCATCTGTGCCAGCACATACGGACATGTCTCATCATAGCTGAAGGGGCACAAGACTCTGATAACCAGGCATCTACCCTGCTCCTCCCATGTCCTCCACAGCCCAAGAAGACAGTGTTCATAATCTATTGCTCCTTCCTGAAGCATTTATTCCATGTATATGGTCAAAATGAATATTGATAATGAAGATGGAGATCATACTTGGCAAACTAAGCATTTAGGGGAAAAAAACCATTTGAATCCTAAAGAACAAAAGCGTGAAAATGTAATGGAAAGGGGAAGGATGAGGCAGCAAGCTTTGGTGAATATTTCCCTGCAATTGCTATTAAAGTCTCTGGTGCGGAGGCAGGCATCTTCAGCAAACAAGCTGTCAAGCAGGCTTCAGTCAATCAGCTCCATAAAGAGAAGAGGATTGCTGGATAGAGCTGGCTGCAAATGCTGTCTCTGAGCATATATATCCCACACTGTGCTAACCCGCAGTCAGACCAGAATTTTCCAGAGAAATCAATCATAGGCTTGATTTTAGGTACCTTTCTGAGATGCTTCAAAACTAAATTCCTCCATAGACTTTTAAAATAAAGCTTTAGGAAAACAAAACAGGATGTTTTTGAGGTCTCAAGCCAGATATCCAAAGGAACAGGTATGTGCAATCACTAAACCATTTTTAAAGCCTCAGCTGTACTTCTCCTTTAGACTCCGACATACTCATTTAGTGCTTCTAGCAATGGAAAGATGAAAATAAAACCATGGAATATTATCTAGGAAGCATATTGTAGGAGACCAGTACGTCAGACATGCTTTAGTGTAATTTCTGCATTAGTGGCTGATGACTGATAGATTCATCTGCCTAAGTCCCCATACTATGACATCTCATCTGTAAACAGTTTTGAAGCAAATAGGTAGCACAGTTAAAAGAATGCTGTCCCTCACTATACATTATTGTTTTTCAAGAATTAACAACAAAATTTATATTTGTGTCAAGTATTCATAAGAAAAAAGTAGAGTCCTTACAGCCTTAACAAACAAAACAACAAAAATAGAACGTTTATCTCAAATTGTTAGGACTAGTGCAAAACATTAAGTTTATGCTACTACTGAACTCTTCATTTCCCTTTTACCCAGCCCTTTATTTACCTTGAATCCCCAAAGGACTAATATTGCCTCTCAATGCTGGCACATGATGGTACCGGTGTGGCCTTGAACTCCTGTACATCCAGTGGTACCTGCCAATTTCCATTTCTGGTCTGGTGATCACTGCCAATTTCAGGTGGTAAAAAGTCAGTGTCACCAACAAGTTTTAATTCAGTACTTTCAATCATTTAACTTTAAAAACAAGAGCCCAGAAAAATATGCTGTAGTTTCAGAGCTGAAACAACATAACCTTACAGACCAGGAGAGGGATTAGGAGGGACGATCAACAGCGAAATGCTAACACAGGTGTTAGGAAAGATTGAATAGCTAAAACTCCACCTAGGGTTTGAGTTAAAACACATAAGGAAGAACTCTATTCCTTCCCCCCACCCACTCTCATGTCTCTCTCTCTTTGTCCATGGCAAAAAGCTCTGCTCCAAAAGTAAAAGAAGGCAAAGTCACAGAAAACCACATTACCTGTTTTTCAAAAATACTGTAATTCTGCCAAAAAAAAAGCTTACTGCTTTATGTAAAGGTAGGGCAAACACAAAAGTTTGCTCCGCTACTTTTAAAAAAAGAAAATGTTGTGGGCTTTATTTCACATAGGCTCTGCTCACATCCAAAAATCTGGATCAACTGCGTGAAAACAGATTTGTTCCAGGTTTATGAAGAAGAGATGCTTCTCCTTGTCTTTTCAGAGGAACCTCAGCAACAAGACCCCACCCGCTGTAACACACCTCACCAACTCACATGCTCATTGCACACTCTTTGGCACAGGGTTTCTGAGCCCCTGAAAGAGGCCACGGGTAAAACAACATCAAACAACTTTTGAATCTACATGTCCCCCACTGGCATCGCTGTGGCCTTGTCAAAGCTGTCAGGGTGAGACTGACAGATCTTTATTTAAAATGTACCAGAGTCCCCCTCCACGGTGGCTAAAAGAGAAAATGAGAAAAAATAATCTCTGACCAAATTAAATCCAATTCACCAGCATTCGGGCATGTGGAGGAAGTGAAGGTTATAATGACGAAACCCCAATCTACTCTAGACTAGATTATAGATGAATTTCAGGGGGCAGGGAGAGTAGAAATCCCATAAATTTCTAGCCTGTGAGTGGCTTGGAAGGTCCTGGACCTGATCCCTCTCTCATGTGGTTTTGATGCTCGTGCAGTGAAGAGTTTGGCACAACTACCTTTGCATATGTCAAGAGAAAAAATCTTGGCCTTGAACCCAAATGTTGGATCTAGAGATTTGAAACAAGAATTTGTCTCCTTTATTAAGAAATGAACTCCCAATACTAAAACAGTCTTTTGGGTTTTGTATGTAAACTTAGTATCAATAGCTCTCTACAGGATACTTTGTGCCTTGATAATTCTCCTGTCTCTGCTCTCACACACAAGCCAACAAGCAGATAGCAGCTAGTAAATCTTCCATAGAAGACATTATTCCGTCTTGCATGGCTTACTTTTCCTTTTAAGAAAGACAAATTCCACATCTTAGAAGCATAACAAAATTGAAGATGTGTTGAAAGTATTGTTCCAAAATGACAGCACACACTCAGGATGATATAATCTCCATCTGCTTTCAGAGGAACAATCCTGCTTGTGAGATCACAAGGAATGCCATAATAATTGAATTGGGTACAAAATGAAAAACAACAGAATTCTGTGCTAGTACTGCACACCTCCTCTCCTCTGCCTCCCAAATGTCTGCTCCCTGCTTTTTTGATTTAAAAAACCCCCAACAAACTCAACAACAACAAAAAAACCCCAAACCAACAAAACTCCAACAAATAAACCCCCAAAAAACAGCTGCAAAAACTTCCAGGAAGAAAAGAATTCTTAATTTGCACTGCTGCAGCATCTAAACCAAGCCCTTGACAGCAAGACCATTTTATTCTATCAGGCTTGAACCCACAGTTTGAGATTTCTCCTGCAGTGGTTACAAAAGCCACTTGCTCAGAACAGCAGAGCAGAGCTGCCTTTTCCCTTAGCCCGGGGGAACACTGGTGAAGTTACCTGTGTAACTTCATGTAAACATCAAACCCTGAAACACAAAGACAGCATGTAAACTTTGTAGCATCATTTCTGTAAATAAAAATATTCTGTGGAGTTGTTTTTTTTTTAATTTCCAATTTCTGGTTTTGCAGTAACAGGGCTCCTTTCATTAGGAGGCAGTTCAAACTCCGTAAGGAATCTCATTTTTTCCACTGCCCTGCAAAGAACCACTTAGCAATGGCTTTTTGGTAGCCCTCACTGCATGCATGGCACAACCTCTGAAGCTGAAGGGTATCTCTTGGTGACTTTGCTGGGACCCACCCAGGCCCACGTATGTAAGATCACTACCTGTTCAAAAGCTCCACAGGCTTCAGTGGCACAACAACTACTGCACACAGTCCGTATCAACTGGAATTTAACTCCATACCCTGAATACTTAGGAAAAGAAACAGGTTTAAATGGCTTCTTTATCTTTTGCTTTTTTGAGGAACTAACTGCACTAATTGCATGCCCTGGTTAGGTTACAATATCCTCCACACACAGCCAAGCTCCCATGGCTCACGGCCCCATCAGAAGCAGGCTGTACTCAATCCTGCACAGACACAGCAGCTACAGGACTGACAGTGTTTTCATGTCACACCACACAGGCACACGGATGGCGACTGTGGTGTTCAATAGTCATTAGGATGAATCATCTTGCACGCCTGTAATAAAATTTCCAGTGCCCAACATCCTCACGCTTGCTGCCTTTATCATATGGTTTTAGAGGAATCAAACAGTTTCAACATTCATCTGTCACAGCTGAAGACGCTGTCCATGGGAGCAAAGAGAGGGCTGTCATTTGGTTGTGTATGGTCTGATGATGAATACTGCATTAGGAGCAAGGCTGGCTAGAAATGGGAAAAGGTCAGAGTAACTGAAAGGGACCCCTCCACCCCTCTTTGCTCCCCTCTTTTTAGCCCCTTTGCTCTTGCTGCAGAATCCATTGTGCACGTACAGTGCCATCTGGGTTTCCCCCACCCCCCGTTACCATATCCCATGGCACATATGTCTAGGTTTTCTGCTTCCATAAGGTCATTCAGACCAGTATGAGTATATTCTCTGAGTGTTTTTCAACCCCCTCCTATGTAGAAACGAAATCCTATTCATTAAAACCTAAATCACTAAGCCTACCAAACTATTATCCTCAGAATATCGTGTGTCCCAGATTCTCCCTGGGCTGGACCTCTCTTCCTACAGTCATATTCTTCAGAGACTTATACTTAAAGCAGTTATTGTTTTCAGTGGATCTGAAACACCAATAAACTGCTTAGAATAGGGAAAAAATACACATCATACTAAGAATGTTTGAATGGCTTGACAGCTCTGATATCACTGTGTGAGCCTAACATTAAGGGGGTAAGTTTGCAATTTTGGTTAATGATCATAACATATAAATAAAGACATTTTTTTCAATTTGCTGTAGTGAAAGTGCATTTATCTGTGATGCATCAAAATGTTGTGAGCTCGCTGTGTAAAATTAACTTCACTAAAAGTGAAATAAACTGCACAACTTCATTCCTGTCTGATGTCGCACTTTACAGCTTCATTTAAAAACAACTGTACAAATGTGTGAAATAGTGTAAGAGAAGAAGTATTTTCTTTCTAATTTTGACTAGCATATGCTTATCTATTTAGAGTCTAAAAGAGGAAACCGCTTCATATACCATGAAAATAATAAAGCTCACAGGTATTACTGGGCACAAGGTCTTCTTTCACTGAGAGCACATTAGGAGGGAAGAGCCAATTAAAAGAAACCTTTGGCACAGCTGCTCAGACTGGTCTTCATTATTCCTCAGCATAGCACAGGAAATCTGTACATCATATGTATTTATATAAGGAAACTACAGTATAATGCCTTTCTTCGATCCCAGGTGTAATTGCTGAATTCAACATCCACAGTTGGGGTTTATTTTCTTTTTTTTTTCATCTTTTTTTTTTTTTTTGATTTTGCAACTTGATAGTATTTCTCATTGTTAAATGAAAAAGGAAACTTCTTGTCTCTGCTAATGTGTATCAGGATCTATATCCTTCACTGCTGATGCAAAACGGCATTTCGTTTTTCTTATTTATTCCACCTCAGTAAATCTGCCTGCCCAGTCCTCACGTTTTGATTTAATTTAATGCCTGCAAGTTAAACCCTGTCATTTGTAATAATTTGTAAACCTTCATCTTTAAAATGAATCCAATCTGTCCTGCAGCCCTGCAAAGTATCTGTTAAACATTTTCCTTCAGCTTTCATGGTGTTCTCCTCTGATAAGCGCTGCTGATACACAGCATAAAGCTGACTTATTTCTTATCTCCATCAACATGGGGGTTGTTCCATTTCCAATTAAAAAAACTGGGGCAGCAGCCACTCATCTGGGTGCAGAGAAACAAATGTCAGATAAACATTGAATCCATCAACCGGGTAGTATCACTGCCTGAATCAGGCACAGGATTCAGGAAAATAATTATTAAAATATAGAACTGGTTCATATACCATTTAGCCAACTTAAAAATCTAAGTCAGATCAATAATTTTAATTTATCAATCAGTAATTACTCATAAATCATACCAGCTTGTGCAAATTGTCTCAGCTACACTGCAATCCAGAACAGCTGGGCATTCACATTTACCACAGAGATGAGAAACACAAGCCAGTACCTATGTGACACCCCAGCTCAGATACGACTGTATTAGGTACTCAGATTGAAAATAGACCCTGCTGCTCATCCCAAGAGCTTCAGCAGCATTGCTCTCCAGTGTTCTCCCAAGGATGGGGGGCCCTGTACACAGACAGCATGTAGTCCTAGCCCAACTTCCTCCAAGTATTTATTCCACAAAATTGCAGTACATCATTGAGAAAGCCCTTGTATTAAAAACACAACCTGGAAACCTGCAGTTTAAAATTCTGGTAAAGGAAAAAAACCCCTTAGCTTAAAAGTACAATTTGCTATTAGTTAAATGCAGATAGTTTCCCCAGAACTTGGCAGTGCAAAGCATATATGAGTGTGAACTTGAATACCCAAAGAGGAATGCACAGTCTTATTCAGTCTTAGCAATAGCAGTATCTCCCAAACCCATTCAGATATTGGTTTATCTCCTTAGGCTTTGCAATTATTTTCTGGAAGGAAGAGTTAAAAGACACTGTGATAGCCCTTAACTGCTTCAATCTGTGGCGGTTGCTTTGCCATCACTGGATCTAGGGCATCTCATAAAGGATGGCATTACACTAAGTCCTGGTGGAATCCTAGAGGGAGAAGCAAATGTTGCAAGCCTGGCAAGCATGTAAGCCATAACAAGTGACAGAGACAGTCCAGAGAGTAAATGGACACATTTTTCAAGGGGTTAGCTTCTGGTCTATACCCCAAAATGAAGCAGCAGCATTCTCCTGCAAGTGTCTTTACACAAAGAAAAGCTCATTTTCCTCCATGGGAGCTCCTGGTGAAAGAGCCCTTTTGAAAAATCCTGCCATTTCAGAAGTACCTGGTGCCCACTGAACCTATCAAAAACCCAACAGGGCTTGGCAAGACTCAGCACTTCAGAAAACCTGCCCCTCAGAACCAAATATGTCTCCTACCTGACCACTTCATGGCGGTAGCTTTGCAGGGGGATGTGGGCTATTTATTTTGCTATAGAAACTAGGAGTAGGACTGTTTCAGCTTTCAGCATTTTAATTTGCTGTGAAACATATTGGGAATTTAAGTGAATAGAAATACAGAGCATATTGTGAGAGACCATGTGTTACTTTCAGAAGTCAGAGAACTGCCAAGAACAAAGCCTAGAAGTGTTACATGCACATACCTATATAATGGATTCAAAGGATAAAATTATCACAGAAAGAAACCTAGGAAATGGTGGTAACATTAAAATAGGAGGCTCCCCTGCTCGCATTCAATGAAAACAACAGATCAACCACCTTGACTTGGTAGCAGATTTACTGTTCTACATGTTGTGCTTTCATCCTTGCCAAAACAAAAGGGAAACCATAAACTCATCATAAACACATTCAGCAACACATTTCATTTTGCACAGCTGCTAATGCATACAGATAACTTTATTTGGTGTTTATTGTAACATGAGTTCCATTGTAACATGAGTTTAGAAGAAGCTCATCGCCAAGAATAAAGAATTGCTGCAATTTTTGAAGACTGATCTATCAGTTCAAGGTGGTTTTATGCTCAAGCTATTCAGGCTATTTTGTACATTAATTACTCAAAGTCTGCAGTAAGGTGGGTTATTGTCCACATACACTAATGGCTTTCAGAGTTTAATCTCTCATCAGTGGACCTCCTTTTGTGAAATCCCTAAAGGATTATGTAGTACTATGTCTAATCACTTGACAAATTTCATTTACTTGAAACTGAAGCTTGTTTTGAATTATATGAAGTGTGCAGCAGGAATCGGATTCAAAGTAGGAAAACAAAATCTGGCACTGGACAGTACCTGGATTTCATATCTGAACTGTTTAACAATCGATGAAAGAATTCTACCTGGGGAAATGTATTAGTTGTGTATCAGCTGCTTAAGCCTATGAGATACTCAGATGAGATGCTCAGAATGCTTATAAATTATATACAACAGGTTAAAATGTATACTATGACATAAGAAGATAGTGGAAATTTAAATAATTTTGTTACTGTTGTATCATTTAGTAAAAAAAGTACTGCAATGATCTGTACAATAGCCTGCTACACTGAAGAGGAACATTTATTTTGCATAAATTATATGACACAGAAACAAAACATCCTTTGCTAGTTGAATTTACTCTCTGAAATTCAGCACTCCAGACCAAACAGAATCACCTGTAAGGCGAGGATGGATGAAGCACCTCTCTTTCTGGGCTGTCATGTCCCTATCACAGAACCACTACCATGGAATTGCTCTCTCCATTAAGCAGCAACTCTTAGTGATTAACACACCCTGAAATCTAACGTTGCATTGTTACCCATTATCATGGATAGCACATGCAGATCTCTACAGAAGCAAAATTTGTCAGATGACACCACAGAAAAGGAATTTAAAAATAAGTGTAGCATTTGGCATCAAGCTCACTACATGAAGGTTGTATGACATTATGATCCATTATACGTTGTTATAACCTAGGTGTCCCACACTGCATTGCAAAGCCTTGCTACATGGCTAGTCTCGATGAAAACATGAGATTATGGCTCCGAAAACAACATGCAAACACATAGACACACGCTACCTCTGTAAATCAAATTTACCAAAATCCCTCAAAGACGCAACAATAACAAGACCTCTTTTGCAAGCATCATTTCAGGTTAGGGTTAGGACAAATTCAGAGCAAATACAGACGCAGACAGAAAGATTGCTGCTCTATTAATTGTTGTCAAGCCATGCAGGAAAGGACGACTGAAAGCCCGAAGATGCCGTAATGATTGTTTAAGAGCTATTTGAAAAAGTGACAAAACTGGCCTAAACCTCTTTAAACCCCCTGAATGAAAAGATTTAAACAGGCTATTGTTAGACCCCTGGGTACCTTTTTTCTCTTGGCTTTGTTCTGCATTTTCCTCCGCTGCAGTTTCCATGGCTGGCTTCATACCATCCACCAAAAATGCCGCCCCCCCCTCCCCCCCCAGCAAGCACTTTTTCTCTTCGCCTTCTTTCTCACTCCCTTCCGTCTCCTATTTACAGCGGCAGTGATTGAGTGGCTCTGTTCTCCCCTACAGTAGATTACAGTCCTTTCCAAAATGCCAGAAAAGTCTTGTCAGCTTCAATTTCGCTCCGCTGACTGGTCCACGAGGAGCTGTGCCAGCGAGCGCTCAGCTATACGTCACCACGGTCCCCAGCTATAAAATAGCCATCCCGCACCCAGCCGTGCCTCGGCTTGCCACACCGCGGGGGCCAGCATCGCGCCCCCTTCCTCCTGCCCTCCGCTCTCCCCCTCTCTGCCCGTCTCCCAAGGCTCCCAACAAATGTTAATCAATTCTCTGGGTGGTGAATGGATTGGTGACATCGGGAGGGGAGATGCAAGCGAGAAAGAAAGGAGCCCCCCGGCCGCTGTGGGGTGAGCCCCCCGGCCGCCGTCTCTAAGGGGAGTGCACGCCGGCACACAATCACAAGGCTCCCTTTCCCATGGGACCTTGTTATTATGCTTCGCATTTTGATTTATTCCACATGCCCTCTGCTCTTTCAAGGGGCGGGAGGTGATCGGTCTGTTCTCTCTGTTTGCTTTCTTTGCCGACTAAGTTCCGCTCACCCACGGCAAAAGACTGCGTGAGAGAAGCTTAAAAGCAAAAGTGGGCATATATATATGTACATAGAAAATTTAAATTCTTTCTATGGCTAGCAAGCACAATGGGGAAAAAAAGTAAAAAAAAAAAAAATCCAAGCAAGCAGAAAGAAAGCGAGCTCAAGCGACCTAAAATGGGCGTGCAACACCTTAAACGACAAAATGTTTAAAAAAATACAGCTTGAGTTTTAAAAGGAGGTCTGCCATGCTTAGAAAGTGAGCGCAGTTACTGTTCAGCACATATTTGATCACTCCCCTAAATCCAGACAGACTGCAGCATGATCTAACAATCTGCACTAGCCTGGTTCTGGGAGCAACAAACCTAAGACATGCCAACATTGCACTGCATGAGGTGACTTTAGGTGTCTCCAGCATGCTCTGAGCAGCCCTGTGCTGGGGAGACACAGAGCAGGGCAACACCACGTAGGGGTATTATTCCCCTCTCAAACCCCAAGACAACTGACACATTTAAGGCTGCACTGTGCTGAGGCTAATTAACTTTGCCTTCCACTTTACTTGTCTCAATGCCTCACAGTGCAACACACTGCACAAGGCAGACGTGCCCAAAGGCACCCCTTTTTGTGTGGAAGATGATGGAGCAATCATGGAACACCAGCCTTTGTGGTCCAGTCACCTCAGCCAGTCCTGCAGCCTGCAAAGACACCCAGGAGATTCAGCAAACACTGGGGATGTTAAAATCTACACAATGCGTGTTCCCTAGAACAGATTCAACCAGGAGAATGGGAAGAGAAAAGCAATCCAAAGATATGTAGCTGCAATTCAGCCTCTTCTGGTTGAAGTTATTATTCCCACAATTTTGCTGTGTGTTTTTATTTCTATAGATGCCTAGTGAAAAGCATAAAAAAATTCACACCCAACCTTCAGAGATAGTTCCCCTCTCAAGAAATCGGTGCATAAAACCTCATCTCTCATCACAGCCACCATAGCTGTTCTTTGCTTTGAACATTACTGCTCAGACTTCACGTTTCAGCCCAGCTGTGAAGAGTCTTGGATTTATCCTAAAGTTTTGTATCACAACATCAAAACTTGATGTCAAGCATTTGCCTAAAATGCTTTCTTGCAGTCCAGGAAAAGTCTGCAGTTGAAGGTCCCACCTCAGCAGACCTTTCTACAAGCAAGATGAAGCTAATTTGCAGAGAAGAAGAAATATCCTCTGGAACCAATGTGAGGCAATGGGTTGGGCTCCTGAAGGTAATCAAATCAGCAGCCCCAGCAGAGGCCTCAACCCACGTACAAGGCATATTTCTCCAATCTTCTTCTCCAGTGCTCACACAGCAATCCATACACATACTGAAATCCCTACCCAGCAGGACCATGCACTGCAAACACATTCCCTGAAGGAATCAGCCAAAAGGTGAAAATGTAGGTGGTGGGTTTGCTGTATTCTCTTTATTGTTACTAAAATATTGTTGCTCAAATCCCACAGTCAAGAACAGAAAGCATCTTCATTACATTTGGGATAATGAATGATTTTACAAAGAAAATGTTCTAGAAAGAGTGCTTTTTTCCCCCATTTAACATCAGTAAGATTGAAAATCCATACCAAACACATTCTACTTGCTGAAAGTCACACAAACTTTAGTCATTGGTCAAAGCAGTTGATTGCTTCTGACATTAGAATTCTCTTCTTGGAACTTCTCATTGTGCAGTTGGTACTTCTGCTCACTGCTGTCACAATCTAGATTTCTGTTTCTTAATGATCTTTGCTTACTTAGACTGGAAGGTCTAAAACTTTAAAAGGGTGAAACCTCTTTTCTGAAAAAGCCTGTTCATAACTTAATTCAAGTGGTATAATATCAATGCTTATCAGTATAAATACACAGAAAATACAAACGTAATCTGAAATTTCCTTTCTTTAAACAGAAAATACAATTAGACAGAACCTTTGGTTACAGACTGTCCCTGGAGGAACCCCACAAACAAAGCCCTCCACTCCTTATCAGTGAGACCTCCTCCTTCAAACAGCCACACACTTTCCTGCTGGCAAGCAGAATTTGTTGGGCAGACTCAGGACTTCAGAGCTGATGATTCACAAAACCCAAACCTAGTAGGCTGAGAGACTATTTCCTCTACTGTCTCCCAGGACAACCCCTTCCTCAAAGAACAATACCAGAATCAACCTCGCAAGAGCTTGAACTGAAGACTTCAAGAACTGTCAAGCCAAACTATCCAAAAGCATTAATTCTACCTAGTAAATAATCCT
Source organism: Calyptomena viridis (assembly GCA_013390005.1). NCBI lineage: Eukaryota > Metazoa > Chordata > Aves > Passeriformes > Eurylaimidae > Calyptomena > Calyptomena viridis. Next base: position 103,700 of record WEIV01008299.1, read on the forward strand.
CTAAAAGCTTCAAGGGATCCATGAGTTCTCCCCCTTCCCTTCTTTCTGTTTTCCAGATTGCTGCAATGTATGATAGGTTTTAAGCACTTAGCATCCTAAGTAATTTCTTAATTTTCAAACTTCTGTCCCACCACTGATAAACACAGCAGACAAAACAAACTATACGCTGTTTCCTCCAGTGCTAACATAGGTGCTGGTCTTGAGCTTTGAGCATTAATCTCAGCCAGCAAGTTGTCTCATCCAATGTTCTCTCCCTTAATCAGATACACCCTTTTCATAATATGCGATGAGACTAGGAGACATCAAATTTATGCCTATGACAATACAGCAAAAGACTAAGACACAAAGGCAGACGTTATGAAAAAAAAATGTTTAAAGACTGATATTCAGCAAAAACCTGCTGTACAGACCAGGCTGATTTAGATAAACAGCAATCAGAGAAGGCAGCTAGTTACACTGCAGGAGTTCAGCCCAGCATTTTATTTGCAGACCAAAGTAAAAGAGAAAATGAGGAGAGGGGCTGAGCAGTAAGGGTTTCAGCTGCTAAAGCACAGCTCTGAGCCTACTGCCAAACCTCAGGATGAATAGCAGTGGAGGAAAGTATGTGAAAGCACTGCAGACCAAGTCACATTTTTAAACAAAAAATAGTTTTAAAACCCCCCCAGGCTTAAATCTGTTTTATCTAGTTTAAAAAAAACCCAACAAAAAAACACAAAACAAAAAAAATTATTTAAGCACTTTGCTCAGCCAATTAAAATAGCACAATTGCAGAAGTTAAAAAAGATATTAAAAACCCAATTCTGTTCGTGTGCCAGTTCCTTTTGAACATCTATCTTTAATGCCACTGAATCTAGTTTACATTCCTGAAGACTGAGAAGCTCTACCATAAGCTACAGCAAACTCTTCACAAGCTTTCAGAAGATGAATACACACTTGCGATTTCTATAAAGGCTTCAAAGAGCTGTAATAGTGTTCTTACATAGTTGAAGAGCAATCTGAGATTTGCCTATGAGATCCAAGACTCAGAAGTTAAAATACAAAATACAGAGACTGTCAGTATAACAAGACTGAAACATAGTCTAAATAGCTAATTTTAAAGACAACTTGTAGAATCCTTTTTTTTTTTTTTCAGGAAATATGAAAAAATATTCAGGAGAAAGAAAAAATACACATGAAGCCACTTAGTATAACGCATAATGCAATTGCTCATGGAAAAATCAGCTTCAGACCACTTACCAAAGACTTGCATATAAAACCCAATCCAAAGGCTTATGCAAAAGCAGGCAAATTTTCCATCTGGATAAATTCAAACTATGACAACAAATTTTTAGTTATGCAAAAGTCATATACCTGGCAAATACTTCTAAGAAAACAAAAAAATTAGTTCTATTCTTTTAGACATACTAAATTACTAGGAAAATGAAATTCAAATTAATTAACAAATAATAGTGGAAAACTCCTGTACTTTTACCACAGTATAAAATACAGACTACTAAAAAATATGAGTCTGCATTACACTTAAGGGTCTCAATCTTGGATTTCCATAAGATAGAGCAAAAGTAAAGGCTTCAGCATGGATAGTGGTTGTCTCTGCAACCACAGAGAATCACTGAGTTAACTGATGCACTTACATCCAGAAGGGTAAGCAAACCTTAACCAGTGCTTAACCCCATTAATAAAGCCAGGTGAAGATGGCAATAACTGTTGCCAAGCTGAATACCTGGCAGCAAACAGGCAGACAAAGCAGATGTCATTCTGTAGTTGGGCTTCATACATTTCTCTGTCCAGCCTGCTTGTTTCCAGCTGGACCACTGCTTTAGTCCACTGCAGTCACAGCCACTGGTAAGAATCAAAGGCAATAAACTGCTCAGATTCAGAACATACATGGATGGCTAACCTTTAGTTGGAACATAAAGGAGGGGGAAAAAATCTCTTAGAAAGTGAATAGATGGTTCTGTACAGCTTTTTCCTTAGCTAGGTCTCAAGTCTTAGTCTCAAAGATGACTCAGAAGATAGAGATGTGAAAGCTAGCAAAGAAAAAAGCCTAAAGAACAGTCTGTAATCAAAATCAAAACCAAAGCAAAAGTTGACATGTTCTTAAGCAGGTGGGAGGTCCATTTCTGCTTATGAAAGGTAGTCAACAGCACAGAAGGGGCAAAGAAAAAAAAAAAAAAGCTAATTTTATTTATCTAATCTAACTAATGGCCTTAGTAACATTTTCCTGGGTGTAAGAAACTTGTACTTAAAAAAAAAAAGTCCTGGGGAAAATAATTTGGAACTCTGACAGACAAAATACAGAAATCTCAACCACACCAAAAACTTCTGATGAAAGGCAATAAAAATGAAAACAAAAGAAGCTGCATTTGAAATGAAGCTGGAAGCAACATCACCTCTTGCACCTTTCCTGCAAGGCTTCCCAGAGTAGCACCATACTTTTGGGAAGCCAGAAAGAAATATGCTGACAAACTGGAGCCCATTTAGACTAAGTTGAAAGAGCATGGAAATACAGAAAACCAAAGAAAAGACTTCCTAGCATCTCCCCTAGAAGGAGCACACATTTTTCTCTTCATCAGTGGCAAGATCCTTGCATACATGACTAATTTATGAAGACCTTCTACAGTACTTCAAATGCTCCTCCATAATTTTAAGGGCTAGGTTTCTGATACTGACACACATATCCACCTTTTTTTGCTCCCTCTGTCCTTCACACCTGAGAGGTGATTCTCAGCTGTCATGCCTTTGCCCTGCAGTACAACAGGAAAATAATATGCCCAAGTCTTTTGTCTTTATTCCCTTAATTCTGCAGCTTGAAGACAATCCACCATATTTAGATTTTGCTGTGAGCCCTCCTCCACTACTGTTGCAAAGCCTAGTGCCATCTCAGAAGACTAACTAGAGCTTCTAAATACATGGACAAGCTGAAATAGCATCCTAGATATTTATGTCACACTTGCTAGCACTCAAGTAGAAGTGCCTCTTGTACTTGTAGAAGAGCTATTTCTGCCAGCGATTTAGAAGGCAGAAAAGGTATCATTATAATATACTCCTGCTAATACAGCTGCTTCATCCCAAAACACATGAGTGTTTGAGACAGGACTGGTATTGGGAGGCTATCTGTTGATTTTTATCTATCTATCTATCTATCTATCTATCTATCTATCTATCTATCTATCTATCTATCTATCTCACTGAGTTCAGCCTTGACAAAAACTTTCCCTTTTGCTCCAAAAATTCAGATTTAACCAGACAATCCTGTGTTAACTTTACATCCAGTTCTGATTTTCAAAATTGCCCTCCTACTCTTCACATAGACTTCAGCATCCCACCTACAATCTCTCATCTATTCAGTGCTCGTTTTGTTCTTCAGTCTTGGCCTCAGTCCAGTCTTTTCACAAAGCGTGGAAAAAAGCAGGGAAATGTAAAGAAATGCAAAATGCTGCAGCTCCCCAAAAAGAAATTGGGGCAGTCATTATAAAAAAGGCACCTCACACTGGATACCCCACACTGGGGGTACACATGGGGAGAGTCAGGGATGAAGAATCCTCCTGAATGTCATGAAAGATTCCATGCGTAAGTCATGTAGATGTGTGTGTGTATACATATGCAGAAAACACATATGTGTGTATATTCGTATGTATATGAAGAAAATGCATACAATTATATACATACTTTTATTGAGCAGAAAACCATATGAGCATCATTGGAACTGCTGTGAGGAATGCAAACTAATTTACAGAGTCATACAATAGGTAGTTTGACAGTGAAGGCACAATCATCCCAGAGCTACAGACTCCTCCAGCTCCAGATTTCAGGGCCGAGAACCAAGTGGCCCAACATCAAACTGGAGTTTACAGCAGCAGAGCTAAACCACGTGGCAGGAGCACTGTTCCTTGGGCACAGTTACCTACTCACCTCAGTATCCTGGCATGAGAGACTGGCCCCACCAGCCTGAGGCTCAGCCATACATTGCTCCTAGACCCACTCACGAATTATTGGGCAGCTGTGTGTCAACATTTTGAAAAGCCCACCTAATCCGATAGTCAAAATGTTGACACAGAAGAAAGCATCAAAATAATGATTGGTATGAGGTACTGAAACTCCTTGTTTGAAGTTTCAGCACCTTGTAAGTCACCACAACTATGGCTGTTTCCCTGACACAGAAAATTCCCATTGCAATGTAATTAAACTATACTTTGGGAAAGATCCTCGACCAGTCTTGTCATACAGTGCTGAACTGCCGTTTGAATTGCAAATATGCTTCTGTTCACACACAAGACACTAGTCATGAAATCCTCAGTTAAGACACTAACGAAAAGGTCCCCAATTAATCATTGTATTCTTTGCAAGAGCAGATATCCTCATTAGGAAACCAGCAGGACATTAACAAGTCCCACTTTGAGGGTGTCCAATTAACTCATCGACTAAATATGTGCCAAGCAACTTTGCAAGGCCTAGCTTTTCCAATCCTCTCTTTCTAGCTGCAGCAATTGGGATCCCAGTCATGTATAAAGTAGCAGTTCACTTTCCAAAGCCTTTGAGAATGCCGCTGGTGAACAACAAACAGCAGCAGCTGAAGTGTTTAACAGGTCTTTCACTTGCTCCCATAAAAAGTTAAGTGTGCACTCAGGGAGTTCAGCACAATTAAGAAAAAAACCCACCCCTATACCTTTATAAACAGGGAATGACTTAACCTGCTAACAACGAATGTGGTTGCAGCTCTGTCTGGATCATGTCACGCCTCGATTTTTGCCGAACCTCAGCAGTGGGTGATCCTGCATACAAAGTGAGCTCCGAGACAAAAGTGCTATAGGGTGAGTTAAGGACAAAGTAGCAGCTTTCAGCCTGGATTCCCAGATAGGCTGTCAAGTAGAATGCCTTGCCAGGGCAGGATTATTCGCTAGAGTATACATTTCCAACATTTTGTCTCGCCTAATTTTCCAAGTGTCTCAAGCTTGGAGCCTTTCAGTCATTTCACAGGAAGAGGTTTTGAGGCGTGGCACAAAGGAAGGCTTACACAATGGCCGGGCCCCCGCTGCAGCCAATGCAGAAGGAGCGGCTTCTCCAGAAGGAGCAGGATCACAGCCTTTGAAATGACCTCCAGTTCTGATGCCCGAAAACCACCCAGACTCTCTTCTGAGTGATCCCACCCCAACATTGCCTAGTTAGATCCCCATTTCTGTGTCATTCAAAACATGACATTCACTTGTTTTAAACAGCTGAAAGGCATAATTTCTGCACTTTGTCATGAGTCAGAGTGAAATTCATTTAGCATCTACTTTTCTTCGTCTGTTCCTTATATCATTCCCATCCCATTTTATTTCTATTCTCTGGGTTTCAACATATTTGTAAGCATTCTCTTGCACTCAGAGTCTCGTAAGAGTAAACACTAAGCATTATAACTATGTGTTTCCTCTGGAGACCCTCACATTTCTTATTCAAAATGGCACAAGGCTTTTTCGATCTCAGTAGTACTACAGACACGTCTTCCATCACCACCACTGATTCCTGAAGTACAATCATCTGCTCCACCTTTCTGCGCCATTTGGAGAGGAAAAGGAGGAAGCTAAGGAATTCAGGAAAGGGAGAAGAGATGGATTTATTGAAAAAAAATATTAAAACAATGAGAAAAGCACAAGGCAGAAACAAGAGCCAAAGCTCTGGCTAAGGTTCTTTCTTTGATCTGTAGGACGAACTGTGTCTGTATCTAAAAAACTTTGCTATGTCAGGTATGGGCTAACTGTCCTGGAGGTGACCAGAGGCATGTTGCTCAACTTGGGACAGAGCTCATCTCATTGAAGATCAGAGACTTGCCCACAGGTTGCAGAGAAAGATCACAGCTTCTCACGCCCAGCCAAAATGAACCAAGTTTGCCTGTTCACAAGTTTATTAGTACAGGGAAGAAATTGAAGACCACTCACAGCTTTAAAAGTATTTCTGTACGTCTAATACCAGCTATGGTCCTCAGAAACTAATTGTATGTTCGAGTGTAGCACATGCTTCTACTGCAGCTAGAACATCACCAGATTGCAAACACAATCAAAAGCCCATTTTCTTAGCATAATTTGCCATTAGGACACTGCAGTTTTATAGAGCCAAACAACTATAACTAAATTTTCATTGCCATTTCAAGCCGTTTCTAAGCAAATATCATAGCAACATTATCAGAACTCGAGTTCACTTAATCCCAAATTCTCTGCAATAAAACATCACTAGCACCTGTTTAAAAAAAAAACACAGAAAATGTAGTCCTGGGTAAACTGAGCATCTCCACAGCTCTGGACCAACATGGTCAGGCTCCTGTGACAAACCCCACCATTTAAAGATCTCTTCACAACTTCAAGAGAGAAGTTAAAAATCAAACTCCAGGCTTTTATATATACCACTCAGTATTTAAAGACTAGTGTTTAGAGATTTTTTTAATACATACCAAACACTGATTAATGTATTTATTTCAACCCGAAATAGCATCATATAAATATGGTAACAGACTAAGTAAGTAGCATTTCATAGACTCCCCTCTGTTGCATAACCGAGAAGAAAAAAAATCACCCCAGCTGCAGCAGCCCCCATTTCCCGAGTTGAAGGCGCCTCTTCACTGAAGGAGTTCAGCTGCAGGCAGCCAGCGAGCACCGCTGCCCTGCACGCATCAGCCACTTGGAAAGGAAGCGATGGACGCCTTGTCACGAAAAACCTGTTATTTCAGCTTAAACTGCACTTAAAGTGAACAGAAAGTAGCTGTCCGTGTTAGCCAGAAAGAAACGCTGCGTTACAGGGCTGCGGGATGGGTCACGGTGGCCGGTGCTGGCAAAGGTTGCCAGCAGCCCCTCGGGCCCCGTGGGGAGCCCCCGAGGGCCCTGCCCCGGGGCACTGTCGGGGGGTCCCGGCGGGGCCAGGGCAGCGGGCGCCCATGGGAACCCGCACGGCCCCGGGGCTTCACGGGTGACCGGGCTCGTCAGCCCTATTCAGCCCCGCTCCCGCCGCAAGAACAGCAGCCGCGCTCCCAGAACACGGGCCTCCCCCTTCTCCCCGCTTTTATCATCCTTCATATCTCAACGATGACAGGCCTGAAAGGGCTTCTGATGGGAAATGTGCTTCGAATTAGCATATTTCCCCCTGCATACAATGGAGGCTTTAAGCTGCTGCGTTTTGCAAGTCCAAACAAAAGCAGCCCAGGCTGTTTTTAGCAGCACTGTTTGAAGTTTTATTCTCCCTCTCTCTCCCGAGCTGCAAGCATATTTAACAAATTTTCACCCTTTCTGAAAGAAGGAAGCCCGGCTGATAAAAATCTTATTATTTGATCGGTTTCAGACTTTAAAAGAAAAAGCCAATCTCTCGATATTGCAAAGAGCAACACGGTGTCTGTGCAATGCTTCCACTGAACTGCAGCTCCGGGTCCACCCCGCGGAGAGCTCGTCTGGCTGCCCTCAGCACTTGCATAGACCCTGTCATCGAGGAGTTCAGAACTCGAATACATTCATAGTAACCCAATAGAAAGGGTTCTGTATTCACAGCTCAGTTTTTCTCCTGTACCAGGGGCACACTGTTGAAAATAACATATTTGAAAATGAAAAACTAAACCACTGTGCTGTGAGGAGAAGCAAAAAAAACCCCTCCGTGCATCCCAGGATTATCCTTTGGTTTAACTTGAAGGTTATGAACCTCAGAAGTACAACCTTTATGAAACAACTTCAAATTTGAAAGTGAATAGCTATTTACTAGTAAAAGGACGGCAGGAAGAAGGAGATAGAAATGACACAAGTTCAACGCAGACATAAGAGGAGAAAAAAGCACTCCTGCATCAAAACATCTTTAGGTAACAGCTGCTTAGAATAAAACTACCTCAGCTCAGTGCATTGGTCTGTAATTGCTCATTAACACAGTTGGACCATTAGGAAGTCAGTTTGTGGCTTTCTTGATAAAGAGGCATGTCTGCCTTCCTCCTAGATTAAACAGAAGTTTCTCTGAGAGGAAGACTACAGAGTCAAAATGCTTCTCAGAGGAAAGGTTTGGTGTTTTGGGTTTGGTTCTTCTTCATCTTCCCTCCCTTAAGATTTAGAAAGTAATTGTGTAATCTATATGTGGCACGGCTAAGAACAAAAATCACACTCCTTAACAACATGAGATTACAGCTGAAAAGCAGTCTGCCAATGAGATCCCAGGCAGGCAGCTTGCAAGCGATATGGATATAAAAACTCTACAGGAAAAAAAAATCCTGGGTTGCAGCCTACAGGAGTCTTGTAGGAGAAATACCTGCTTTGTTCAGACTCTTCTGTTTCAGGAAGTTTTCCTGAGGATGAGGATCTATCTCTACTCTTTGACTTCTTTAGGAGCAATGCTCAAGATATTCAAGATTTCCTGCACGAGCACTTCACTCTCAAACATCCACTTTTACCCTGCCACGTGCCAAGTAGCCCACACAGCACCATGTGCCCTCTTGCAGAGTGCCAGCCCTTGCAGATCTGCATTACCCTGGCATGAGAGGCATTTCACTTACTGATTTCCACTAGAATGATAGAGGTCCTGGCACTGATGCATTATGGTGTCCATATGGGAACAGCACAGCAGTGATCGAGGTCTAACCATAGACATACTCCTCCCTTCGGCACATGCTCTCCCTTCTCACCAAAATGTCCTCTGCAGCATTAAGTGTCTACAGCCCTTGTAGGGTCTGTCAGCAAGTCACACTCTCTGATGCACCAGTTCTGCCAGTAATGAGCCAACTTGACCCATAGTCTTATAGTCTCCAGGTTCATTTTAACCATGTGTTTGTTCATGGGAGCTAAAGAAATTCAGCTGGAGAGTACTACACATTATTTGGCAATATTTGTCTACCACCACCTGTAAACTGCCTTTAATTGTGCATTTTCTCATGCTCTGAGGCACTTCACTTGATATCAACATAGTAGACATGACCTCCACATGTTACTGAAGAAAGGCCTCATACCAAAACAAAAGGAGGAAGGACTTATGAGGCCTTTCAGAGGTCTTCATTAAGTCATTAACAGATGTGTGAGAGTAATACAGCAGCCTAGGCAGGAGAGAAAAAGAATTAAAGACCAAAATGGAGACTGGTTTTCTCACTCATACTAGAATGAGAACTTGCCTTTGTAAGCTCTCCTTCTGAGATAAGTCCTTTGGAATCATTGTTTAATCAAGTGCCACAACAGCTTGACACAGAAAATGAAATAAAATAGATCTCAGCCCCATTTACATATAGGTCACAAAAAGGTGGTGTATTGGGTTTGTATGGCAAGGTCTTTAGTAGCAGGGTGGCTACAGAGTTGGCTTCAGTCAGAAGATGCCAGAAGCTTCTCCCATGTCCAATAAAACCTATTCCAGCCAAATCCAAGATGGACCCACCACTGACCATGGTGGTCAGTGACAGTGACACTTCAGGGATAATGCATTTAACAGGCGGGAAAATCTGCACAACAACCTGCAGCTGGAGACAGATGTGAGAAACAGCCCTGCAGACATCAAGGCTGGTGAAGAAGGAGGGGGAGAAGGTGTTCCTGGTACCAGAGCTGAGATTTCCCTGCAGCCCATGGGGAACACCACGGTGAAGCAGCCTGTCCCTGTGCAGCCCATGGAGAACCCCATGCTGGAGCAGGTGGACACCCAAAGGAGACCATGACCCAATAGGAAGTCTACAGTGGAGAAGGTTCTTGGCAGGTCCTGTGGCCCCATGGAGAGAGGAGCCCCTACTGGAGCAGGCTCCTGGCAGGATTTGTGACCCTGAGAGGGACACACATTGGAACAGTTCACAAAGAACTGCAGCCTGGGGGAAGGACTCACACTGGTAAAGTCTGGGAAGGACTGTGACCCATGGGAGGGACTCTTTGCCAGAGCAGGAAAAGAGTATGAGGAGTGTTTCCCTTGAGGAGGAAGGAGTGACAGAGACGACGTGTGATGGACTGACCACCATTCCTGTCCACCTGCACCACTTGGGGAATGAGGTAGAGAATTTAGATTTCTTAGGGATAGGATCTATCAACAGAAACTTCAGGTAAAATAGTCTCGTAACTCTGAATTTAGACTAAGAAAAGAGAAAGCTGAGAAAAAAAGCCCTCCACTTATTTGGAGATACTATGTCTCACCTGCAGAACTTCTCTTCAGCATGGTTGAGGTGTGAAGAAGAAAGGAAGTGAAAGAACTCAGAAAAGGGTAAAGCAGTGCCTTTCATGTTGCTGTCTCCCCAAAGGGACCTGACCACAGCACTTATCAATCGAGGAAATAATCTCAAATTTCAGTTATTCTTCAGATTCACTGGATTCAGACCAACAATGAATACACAGCACATGCCGCCATCCGCTGTGGCGTTCTGGCACAGGGCAGCACCCTACCAACAATGGCACCACTCTTCCTTTCAAAGAGCCCCAGAAAGAGCGCTCTGTATTCTCTTGTGATGAGGCGGGCTTCTACAGCTTGGATCACTACAGGGTATTGAACTCTGACAGTATGCTTACTGAACGTTCACTTGCTCTATCTTAGACCTCAACAGGTATGTATGATACCCAAGTTAAAATACACCATCCTCACTGCATTCATTTTGGCATCATGAGTCACTTAGCTTACTGAAACAAAACTACCTCCTCACCTCCACATTGGGTAAGTGCTATTAACTTTTCCAGTATCCCACCTACTGCTGTTTTCTTCTGTGCAAGTGCACAGCATAGAAGTATCTCAGAATATGCTTCACGCTTCAGCTTTCAGTGAGAAAAGGAAGCCACAGAAAACATTCAGGATATACTATGCCTGCTTCTGTAGGCAGAAATAGTTTCTGCTTTCTAAATTAATCTCATGAACAAAACAAATCCCCAAACTACTGGCACTCAAACAAGAGATTGATGTGCTATGAAGTAGGACAAGCCCCTCACGTTTCCTTTCCTGTCCTTTTAACTCAGTCTAACAAAATTGATCACTATAATTTTTACTATTTTCTAAACACTGCCCCGACTTGGGGAATCTGGCTGCAGGAATCAAGGCAGAAGTGATTTTTAGTCTTCTCAGGTTATGGTAGAAATTTGCTAGTCTAAATATTCTGCTCTAAATGTGAGAGTACCAGAACTCATTTAGACACACAGATGTCAAAGAAAAAAAAGCATCCTGGGCTCTCAAGTTTGCCCTGGGAGAGAGGATCAGGATCCATAAAATAGAAAATTCCTTTCAGATCACAGCTGGAGAGCTGGGCATGCCAAATACCAAAGCTGTGCCCCCAGACACATCATGACCAAGAGTGATGCAAGTAGGCATAGAGCAGGGTGAGAGAAGGAAGTAAATGCTTCCCCACATGTCATTGTAGGCAACCTACTCCATCCTAGTTGGAATGCACTGTCTGGACAGAGGCTATCATTCTGCAGCACTGAAGTTTCCCATGGGGAGCCTTCATGGTCCCAGACATGCTGCACAAGCTGATCCCAAACTGGGGAGAAGTATCCTGTGTTCTGATACAGAGAGGCTTCCTCATAGAGATGTACTGCTGAAGCTAACAAGCCTAGAAACACTCAAGGGCCTGCATGCTTAAAACATAGAAATCCTTCTCTCCCCAAAAGACACATTCCTCCTTCCTTCCTACCTATGCTCTACATCATGTATGTATACATGCATGTATGCAATGTAACTTCACCACGGATGTTGACAAAATTTCAACTTTCTTCTAAATAGATCAAAGAGAAAAAATAATAAATATGTATATAAAAAATTCCCAACTAACCCATGATGTAGCAACTAAATATATGAGATGCCCCACAGAAGTGAAATGTAATTTTTCCACAGTTTTGAACCATCTGACATAGTGTTAGTCATGCTGGTCTATTCTCATAAATACTGTTTGAGATTTTTCCTTTCTGACACAAAATACGCACCAACAATACATAGTGGGCTCTGCTTTCCACCCCTACAAGTTGAAGCACTGTTATGAATATGCTCTGCAAATAAGCTCAATTCAGTTCCACAGAAAAAAAAATTGCACACCTAACACTGAACAGAAACTCAGAATTGCAATGGAGAGGGAAAATAAAAAAAGTAGCTATTTGCGTCTTAAAATATTTGTAATTTCTATTTCACAAATCATAATTTTCTTTTTAAAAAGACTGCTTCTCAGTGTTAGTGTAAACCCTAAGATTAGAGACACGGGGAAAGAATTTCTATTCCTCTACAGTAAGAATTATAGGAGTGTCTGCCTTCATTTCTCCTTTGGACCACATTTCAGCCTGAATTTAATCTCTTTGCTATACAGAATAGTTGATGTATACGTAAGTGAATGAGATTAGAGGGGAAAGTATGTTTTTGCTTGGAAACATGCTATTACAACACAGTGTTGAAAAGCTAAGTACATAAACTGAATAGACTATCCTTTTGTGTTTGTTGGGATACTTCACAAATGTAAGACAGGTGTATTATCCTTTTTAATACATAAACTAGGCCAGAAAAACTGCTTCCACAAACACTAAAATCACTCTATTGATCTTTCACAGTATGTGTCTAGATTTCCAGATGGACTTTAAGCTACAGGGGTCAATTAAAACAGATATCTTTAAAAATACCAAATTATCTGAACTGAAAATGTTAACAAAGAAAATAGGTTACCATTCATGTGTGCTACATCTTTAAGGAGCAGGAAAGCTACTTTCAAGTTATCCCCAAAGGAACATTTCAGAAATACTTTTCTGAATATTTAGCTAAGTTATTTCTTTCTTTCATATATTATTTTTGAAACTTTATAAAAGTTTTCTAAATTCTGCATGCTAATTAGATTCTAATCCAATTCACCAGATGTGGGCAGTCATCAGTACTATTCACATTAAGGACTTCTGCTTAAAAAAAATTGAAGTTGTTTCAGTTCCTCCTTTCAAGGGAGCACTCTTCAGCATTTTGCTCTTAACAACAGTATCAACAAGGCCTGAAGTGAGCAGCATAGGTTACATTTCTACTCATACCAAGTTTCTCCTCTTAATATCTTTTGTATTATTTCCTGTTTATTTATTATTGTGCCTAAATGCAACATCAAAATCATGAACTATCTTCACCTGCAGCAGCAGAATTTTAATTCTTACCAAATTATTTAACAATGCTCCTTTTTAGAGAGGATTTTATGGAGTGAAAGGTAAGTGGAAATGCAGTTTTAAAAGTGAGTTGGTTAAGACTCATACTGCACTTAGAAAATATCCATGCAGCAGGGACAATAACTGGCAACTATGACATTACCTTTAAACACTGGCACCCAATTAGCATCTTTCTGGAATTCTGCTCTTTTTAAGAAGTTTCGTTCTTTTGTCTTCAAAATAGCTATGATTTGCTAATACATGATATGCCTTAAACCCTCTCTGACCTCTACCAACACAGTCATATTTTTCCCACTTGCATTTTCTCATCGTTTAAATGCATGCATTGTCAGCCTCCTCTGCCTCCACCTCCTTTCCTACACTATGTGCAGCATGTATTTGGTTCACATTATAAAAAGCACTAGTGGATTCTGAAGCCACTAAAAAGAAGTTGTCGACATATGGGATATGTGGGAAATTTGATCCAGTAGGTGAAATACGACTTAACTTTAGAACTGATAATTAGAAGTTTCAAATATTATTACTATAGAATGAGTTGCATTTTTCCTTTTAAAGGAAAAAGAACTGTGGCCATTGCCCTTGCAAAAAACTACAAGAAACCTGATTGTGGTTTTTGTGGGGTTTTTTGGCTTGTTGGGGTTTTTTTTTTGTTGGTGGTTTGTTTTTTTTTTTTTACACACCTTCCCTTCCTGGCCTTGGCTTCAAATATAGAAGACCTGCCTACACAAAACAGAGGTGCTGGCACATGATACGTGGGTAGAAGGATATTCTGGATACTTGCCTGAGAATTTTTTCACCTAAGAGGTGAAATAGCAGGATAAGATAGGAAAGCCGAGGAAAAAAAGAAAAAGAAAGCTAAGAAGAAGGAAGGAAGGACCAAAGCAACAGACTCATGGAGACACCATGTTTGTGAGAGAGGAAAATGCAAAAGGCATAGCTTTCTGAACAGATGGGGAGTGAAAATGTACCTTTACGTGGGGATTCAGATTCCTACCTTGATCAATATTTTTGAATACTAGGGGACTTGAGATTGTGAGCGAAGAAATTACTTTAGTTCAGACACAAGAGGTGGCAGAGCCCTGTCAGACTCAATCCATCTCCCACACAAGTGGAAAAGCATCTTTTTGAGTCCTGCAAGCAGGCAAGGTTTTGCCAAACCCACAGTGGGTTTCACCCCACAACTGGACCACTTCAGGATCCCAAACTGGAGACTCTCCCACCCAAACAGCAACTACCAGTCATCTTTCTCACTCACGGTCTTCTGCCCCCCCCCCCCCC
>WEIV01008299.1:118066-150945 GCA_013390005.1 Calyptomena viridis
GTCACAGCCATGGGCTCACTTTCTTTTGTCTCCCTCTCGAATAACTCCTCCTGCTTTCAGCCTGTGCTTAATCCTCCAGGAAACCTCATTCTCCCGAGAAGAAGAGTGCTTCTGTACGTAATCTCCAGACAGCAGCTGTGACCCCGGCACCCAGAAAGGCGATCATTGTGCAGAATCGTGGTATCCAGGGGTGAACTTCCCCTCTCCCCCCTGCCATTTATTTAAGGGTGCTGGAAGTGTGCTGTTAGTATATGCACATACACTGCCAGCAGTGATTTTCACCAGCAGCTGTGGGATACTTGTCCCTTTGCCCTCATTGCAGGCTTCCCTCAGCATCTGCATAACCATCTATTTCATTATTTTTTATTTTGCATTTTAAGGCATTGAACTGCCCACCTATCAACAGAAGGAGCACTTGTTTGGAGCACTTGTTTTTTGCATTTGGTCCTCCAGGCTATGGCAGTATTACTGAAAAGTGACTTTGTCTATTTTTAATATTCAAAAATAAAGAACAGCTGTGCTTTCTCATAGTCCTTTTGTGTAAGAGTGGCTTGGAGACAATACTAAATTCAAGGTTGCCAAGGCTCAGACCTGAACGGCCTGAAAAAATTGCTTTTTTTTCCTTTTTCATACAGTTCTCAGGACACCCCATACTACCAGAACGTCGGTAAAGCAACAGGTGTTATTTTAAGGCAGAAGAATTTGAACAACGTAATTGTTCATGGCAGGCTTATCATCCTTTTAGCACACTCAGCTTTTATTATTCTGACACAAGACACACTTACGTAACAGCACAGTACGTACTAATTTACGGGATAACAACATGGATGTTGAGTTTGGAACACTGCACTTTTGTTTCAAACTGTGGACATTTCCCATACTCCTAAGAAAGGCATATGCTGTGCAAACACTTTTAAAAGCATCCAAGTGGAATTCAATATATTGAAAGAAGCTAAAGTACTCTGGAGTGATTAACAAACACACTTCAGCAGAATGGCACAAAAGGATAACTAAGGACTAAACCCACAGAGATACTGAGACAACTAAAATCTCTCCAATTTTTTCTACAATTGATCAGAAAAGTCCACTTGCCCATTGATGGTGTACAGGCAGATGTAAAAGTGGTACCAGATCACTGCAAGTAACTACAAAACTTCCCACCTTCTAATGCAAATAATCACTTTTGAAGGATTTAAAGGGTTCTATTCAGAGACAGCGAGGATATTCGTGGCCACAAAGCCGAACAATATCTCTTCTCTGACTCTTTCCTTGGCTAATGTTTCTTTTTCACATGCAGAAGAGCACTGGAAGCCATCCACCAAGGATGCTGGTCTCTGATAGAGTAAGAGTCAGAAGAAAAATGGTATTAGACAGACAGAGCTGTCTGAAGTGGCAAGAATGTCAGGGGAAAAAAATGATGGGACTTCTGTTTTCCAAAATTAGCCTGTATGACTTATCCTTCATCCCAAAGGACAAATATAAAACATCTCAAGGACAAAGAAATGCCTTTTCTCCTCTAGCTCAACAGAATTTTTCCAGACTCTGACTATGCAATCCAAGGCATCATCTACTCACTGAAACAACACAACTCCGGTGAAAGGTAGATAGTCACACTCATCTTAACAGAATGGATAAGAGTAAAACTATTTTCTTTGCTCTGTTCCTTCCCGAAGTCTCCTATTCTCTCCTTGTTGATATCAAAATCCTCAAGAATAAAAGACAAGCAACTAAAAAGCACTCTCAGTACCTTCTTCAAATCCCTTTTCCAGGAGGGATTTTATACTGAGCTACTATTTGTCCACCTTTAAAACACACCTTCCCTTCCCTCCTTGGCAAGAAACATAGTTAAAAGAGGCACATGCACATACACATTTCTGCTAGCTCTGGCACACATTTTCAGGATTAGTGGAGCTGATGATGAGCTGAAGAAAAGCTTTCAGCTGTAACTCCACATAGGTGAGCCCTTCTCACTCACACCTGCTTCCCTTTGCTCTTTAAAAAACCACGCTTGCTTATACGCTATCTACCATGCTAGTGCTGCACACACAGGTCGCCCTGAGTATCCAGGCATTTATCTGACAACCCAGCTCTTCTACACATGAGGTTCCTCCAACCAGTCAACAGGCTGAGGACCCCATCTCGTAGTGACAAAACACTACAGGCAGCAATGTGCCCTGAAAATGCACATATTATATCTGCTCATGTATCATCAGTGAGCATCAGTGCTACTTCAGGTGGTTGGCATCAGCACTGCCTTCCGTACCAAGTGCTTCGCAGTGAGTAAGCAGCTCTAGGGCAGATCTGTAATTGCTGCAGATGCTGTTTGCCTGTCTTCTCTGTGTCTACACAAATGAACATATGGCTTTCTAGCACAAGGCCAGCTTACACAGTCATTAATTAGATATAATTTCAGCCTGTTCAATGTATCTGATACAAAAAGCTGTCCTCTTGCAGGAATGCCCTTGTGGTGTAGAAACTTCCTCTCTTTGTGAATTGTCTCATCTAATGACGAGGAGCAACACCTTTGCCTGTGACCAGGTAAGTTTCTGTTTATTACAAAAGCAGGTACAGCATAGTAAACACACCTGAACTTGACAGTGTGTTTCTTTTCATTTTCTCTCGTTCTCACTACAAGTAGAAAGGTGCTCCCCTCTCTCCCTCCAGCATGTGATACCTAAGATATTCTCCAAAACACCATCACAGCCCAGGAGGCATTAAAATGCCAGTAATTCAGTCATGCTGCCAGGTTCAGAGAGCTAGTTACAAAATTCAAGGGAATTTCATAGAAGTAATCATCCCATACGTAGGTCTATAGAGCCATGAGGTATGTCTAAGTAGACTTTGTGAATTGTTGGATTTCACTAGTTTTTAAATGAATAATCAAGAAAGAGGATTAATTAAGTCTGAAGACTCGGAAAAATTGGTATGCAAAATACATTTTTGGTAAAAGGTGGTAAATTTTTTCTCAGATTTTGTCTCACTGCTTCATTTTCTCAACAACACAAGGCACATACACAGCTCCAGATGGGGCTGCTACTCAGAAGTAACCAGAGCACATGAGAACCTCACTGGAGTTTCTCTGTTAACCCTCATGTCAAGGAGAACTTTAAGCTGCACTCTCTTCCTTCATTACTCACAGCACCTTGCAGAAGTCTGCAATATGGCACAGTTTGCAGAAAAGCACAGCAAATTCAAGAAGCTTGTGAGAACTTTCAAGGATCAGATGAGATGCAAACTGTCAGTTTATAAGGAGAAAGACCTGACCTACAGGCACTGACCTACAGCCTGGAGTTAGTGGGGGAGACGATCTCCTGTGTGAACCACGGGGAGTCTTCAGCAAAGCAGGTATTTTACAGACAGAAGTGAGGATTAAACAGCAAAAAAGGTACCTAGTTCAATTACTCTTCTTTGATGGTACTGACCTATTCCTGAATTACTATAAAATAACTTTTTAAATTCTCTTAGTAGTTCTGAATTATTCGCCAGTTACAGAACAAAGTACCCAACAATAGTCGCCCTTCAAAATATGATGTCACAGTGATAGCTAAAGGTGCTTTCTGTGGAAACAGATGGGCAATAAGATCTTTCCTTTGGAAGCTAGCTGGTTCACTGGTTTCCCCTTGAACCCTATAATGTTTGCATATGCTTATTTTTGGCTGAGCAAATAAACTTACTTGAAAGTGCATTGATCCCCTCTTTCATGTGAAGCCTGGCAGCTTTCCTGAATTTTTTTCCTAGACATACAAGTCTCTCACAGAGCTGAATAGTCACAAATTACATATATCTATGATTATTATGAGAGAAAACTAATTAAAACTTCTTTGCTGTGTTTCATTTCAATGGATTATTTTTTAAGACTGACTTCCAGCAGATTCCCAGTACTAGCAGGGAAATTATATTTTAAATATCTATGCTATATGAATAATATTGTGGTTATGTAGTATATTCATCCTTCATCAATTCCTGATTTCCAATTCATTAGAATTTACTTAGTAGTCACTATTTTAATGTAATTCTTCACCATCAGCTTGTGAAGTTGGGAATGGCTGCTGGCTGATCACTGTTGACAAGCATTGGCATCTTCCTCACTCCTTTCTCCAGATGAGGTACCTTCAAGCAGGAGCAAGATAGCATTCAGTGGTCCCCATACAATCTAGGATTCCTAATTTTTATCTATTTTTATGTCTGTAAACTATATCATGATTTTTACAAGCTGAGGAATTCAAGGTTTGTTTAACATCTTTGCCGCCTCTATCCCTTATAAGAAAGTTGCAAAGAGTGATGACAAGAAGCTGGTAATGAAGAATCACTGAACATAGTTGATATTCATGTGGAAGGCTCTAGAGAAAAATTTGGCACCTGGAGATCTCAGTCTGTCCTAATAAGCAGGAGACAAATCACTGAACCAACCCAACACCTGGTGCTGCACTGCTTTATTAGGCCAGAGTGTCACAAGACATGAAGGGGGACAAGACTGACTGCAGCAAAAGTTAACTGCAGAGCACTGAAGCAAATGAAAAAATTTGAAATACAAGAAATTTCAGTTTTCCTCTCATCATTTGCATTGTCTACATTTTGCACCTTAAATCACGAGCACCTGTCGTGAGAGAAGTAAAACCCATTAAATGTTGCATTTGGGAAAAGAGGACACCTAAATCAGCAGGAGGTCAGCATCCATTTGGGTGCAAAGCATAACATTCAGCTCTGGCACTTGTGAAAGGGGACTAGCCCCAAAGTGGTACAGTCTGAGCAAAGAGAAGAAAGGCTTGCTGGACAACAGGAATATAAAAGCAGACAAATTTCCTATCTCTAACCTTGATGAGTCCAGCAGAAGCTATTCTCAAGCAGCTTCAGACAAGTCAGAACTGTCAACAGAAAATATTACATGAGTTAGTAAGTCGCTTCTAAAATTTTCCTGAAGAAACTTAACTGCACGTAAAAGCCTCCAAGATCTAGTCTTGCCCTCTCCACAGGGCACTGATCTCTATTTTCTTTTGTTTCCTCTGATGCCCAAACAAATGCTCTGCTAGAACAGATTATAATGTGCATCATGCATTCCTGTGGTGAAAAGAGTATGAAGCAAGCCCACATTTCCTTCCACTGCCAAAAACACTTAGACATTTTGGCAATGCAGGACACATTCTTTATGTTATCTGGCAGCTAGTGTCTGACAGCTGTTCAGCAGCCTATCTGAAAAAAACCTGATGGCCTCACTCCAGTTCCTAACAGACTTATTCCAGTTCACAAAGCTTACAGATTATTATAGCCACAAGACTTCATCCATGAGTCCTTCGTTATCTCACTGTCTTTTACCTTTCCAAGGCTTTACCATTTCTTCTGGAGAAAGACAGCTAATGTCTTGAAGACCATATGAGGAACCTACTAAATTTATGGCTTAGTTTTTTCATTGATGATTCATCAGCATAATAAAGAGTATTACTTATTAGTAGCATGCATTTTGTGTTCCAGCTTCCAGAGACTGGAACTTGTCATGCCACTGCCTTATGAATCAAAACTCTGTCCCTGATAGAAGTATTCTCCCACACAGAGATTGACCTGGCAACATCTTAACTGTCTCTTGGATCAAAGCAAAACCTCACTCCCTCACAGCTTTTCTAGACTTACTGTTCTCCTTGCAACTCCCATGAATCAAACTCTTTCACACAGTACTGAATCTTCCACCACTCCTGTAACCAGGGATCAGCTGCATCCCTTCATCGAGTGCTCTACACCAAGAGCTCATGTTTCATTATCCATCACAAACCGTATGTGCCTCTCAAACTGGAATTTATTCCACTCTTGGATTGTGACCTACATTTGGTTTCTAGATACAATCTCTTTTTCAACTGTATCAATACTCTATCGTCATCACCTACAGCTGGTTGAATTAATTAAAAACCAGATTATCTTTCTCCCCTATTTATGCACCGCCCCCTTCCCCTCAACATCTACTTGAAGCCCACTGGATTTTTAGGAAGACATTTTAGTCGTGTATAATTTATTCACAATTCTTTATTACTTAAGTGGTGCTACCAACATTTTCTTATGCATTTTTTTCCTTATTGGTTAATAAGAATGTAACAGTCACCCTTAATTAGACTTGCTGGACTAAGCAGCTTGGGTACTTCAGGGACAGCTAGAATTAAAGGAATTACTTTTCCACTTTTTGGGGTTATGGGAGAGATGAAAAAAATACAGGTACTGCTTTTTGAGTCATAGCTAACAGCTACAAAGATGTTCATCTCGGCTCAGCAGTGTAGAAGATACATTTCAGCACAATTTGCTGAAAATTTCAGAAAAAAAATTATTCTCCAAATCTATATGAAAACAAAACACTTTGTCTTTCAGTGAACACTGACTGGTGCTTCCTGAGGTCTCTATTCTTCCTCGTCACCAACCACTTTAAAAAATAAGCATTAAGGACATCAATATGAAGAATGTGACTGGAAATTAAATTATCTTACCTATCTCCTTCCAGCCTAGAGCACACACCTAATTGATTTAGAATTTCTTTGATGATGATGGTTCAGAATTTCTATGGACCTGCAACAGGATAGCAATGACACATCCATGTTAAAAACTAAGATAACCTGAATTAATGACTTACTTCTGAATAGCAAGGAAGGAAACATCTAGAACAGAGAGCACAATATTTTCTGGAAACCATAATGATTTTCTGCTGAAATATTTATATGTAGTTAATGCCAAGAAATTTCCCCTTCCTGCTCTATTGGGTTGGGAAGTAATATAAATTACCATGTCTTTTTGCTCATCTCAAATCCCTCTGGAAACAGGCAATGAATAGCTTTTCCAACAACCATAAAGTAATCAAAAGAATTACAGAGGATTAGAACTGAATATCCCTGATACTTTATGTGTTTAGTTTAAGTCATGTGAAAATATAACATTTAAATACATTTTGAAACACATACTTGGAGGAAGTTCTGGAGTTTTGGGAGAAGACAGGTGTTAGCACTGCTATTTGGTTTTCTCAGCATTCAGGGACTAGGGCTATGAGACTGGATTCTTCTAAACTGGTCCTGGCAAAGGGTCTATACTAGGAAAGTAAAGCTATACAGTACTTTAAACTTACTATTTTCATTCACCAACACATTTTTATGCACAGAATGAAAATCAAGGCTGGGCATACCTCTTCACAGCTACTTACAATGTGACAATCTCAGAGACCTGCCAAGGAGTAATGTACACACCCTCCTCAACATTTCGTGGCTGCAGCACATCCTGCAGGTGCAGCAGCCTGATGCACTGGCCTCCTGACTCTAGCTGCTTCCCAACTCCTGCTGTAGACTTCTCACTTCCACCAAGACCATTCCCTCTCCACTTCTCTGTGGTTGTCAGCAATCACACAGAAAATACAATCATATAATAGAATGACAAATTCATCCAGTACTATAGATACTGCACATACAATGAAGATTCATTTCACAGAATCACAGGCCAAAGCAGGGTCAGTTATAGCTGAGTGCTCACGGCTTTTGTCTATTTCTGTGCTGAGTATCTCTAAGGATGGAGTGTCCCCAACCTCCTTGGGCAACATCTTCCAATACTTAATGATCCTCATAGGAAAAAGAAAAGATTTCTTGGATCTCGTTGGCAATTCTTGTTTTCCAGAGTGAGGACATGTTTCCTCATCCTACTACCTCCAAGGTGAGCCTGGCAACTTCTTCAAACCCTCCCACTAGGGCATGAAAGATTATCCATGACAGAAAATAAGAATATATTTGTTTTCTTTCCCCTATTTAAAACATTTTAGCCAGATACGAAACCAATACACTCTTCAAAGCATATTGCAATCACACAGTTTTTATGGAAGAGCTGAAAATATTTGGGGAAAAAAAACACTTCCAGAGGATGAACACAAAGACGCCATTAAAGACCTTACTCTGCATATTCACCAAATTCAAAAGAAAATTGACTACTCTGTATTAATGAAAAAGCAGAAAACAGAGAAAAATTTCATTTGGAAGTGCCAAAATCTTCGTCTTTCAAAAAAAAAAAAAAAAAGGGAAATCACATCCTGTATTTCTAAAAGCTGCTGCAAGAGTCAACACAGTACTTTTTCTTCCAGGAAGAAGAAAGTTAGTTTCCCATCAGGCGATCACGGCTGAAACAATTCATCTGCAATGTGATTAAATGAAACTTTAAAAATGTGCTCAAAAGCCACATTCATTGCTGTAAGAAAGAAAGAATGACCTCCCCTCATAATGAACTGTGAGAGTAACAGCCAGCTTACAGAGGTTTTATAATGGCCAGTTTTGGCTTCAGAGTAGCTGGTAGCTGAGATACTGAAGAACTGGACTCAAAAGTCTGCAATTGAGGTAAGAAAATGTTATTTTCATATTAAAGAAATATACTAGAAAATTCAGATTAGATTTCAGTTTTATATCTCCAGATAAGCACTGGAACCGATTACTTAAGGCAATCTTAAATACTGTGTTTTAAATAAGTGTGACATGAGAAGAAAGCTCCTGATATACTAAATAACATGAGTTGGATCAAGGGATGGACAACACTCCTGACTGCAGTTTGCCTATTAAGAGTAATCCATATAAGAGTAAAAAGATATCCTACCTCCACCAGCAAAAAATACCTGTGAAGGAAAGCTGAGGAAAACCTAAGGTGGTGGACAGCAGGACCAAAGGGTTGGACAGATCAGCTGCAGAACGGACCTGCTATGCAAGGTGCACTGCAGGGTCCCTCCACACTCCTCCACTGCACATCTCTACTCCCAGCACTGCCTTGCTGCTGGAACTCAACAAATTACACCATGAAAGAAAATTACACCATGCTGCTGCACTTGGCTGACAGCTGCAGTCAGTTCGTTCTGGTTGGATTTTGGTATCCTGAAGTTGGTTCGTTCTGGCTGGATTTTGGTATGTTGAGCTAGGCAGGGAGGCTCTGCAGGAGATGGGTGTTCCATGCAGGCTGGCATCCAGGCTGGGACCCAGAGGCAAGCTCATGCCACCTGACAAGCTTTCTGAATTTAACTGGGCAGGGATTGTCACATTTGTAAATTTGGCCTTAGGTAGCCAAAGCCTCTTCTGGTGTGGGGTTTGGTCTGAAGTTGCTGTACCTTACACTGATACTTGCCTCTGCTGCTACAGCACCACTGTTCTTTTGTTCAGATACAATATATTTGACACATTATTGCTGCATTAAATCAAAACAGAACATACAGAGCTCTGATGTGTGTCTGCAAAAACAACAAAATGCTACAAGTCCAATAACCAGCAGGGCCTTTCCTATAGATGGATGACAACTGGCAAAGTTGGGATAACAGTTTGCTAGTGAAAGATCATCCTGTGCTAAAGCTTGGCGGTCTACATCAAATTAACAATCCTGTTCCAGAGACCTCATTTAATCTTAATTATCAAGAGGGCATTGCATTAGTTAAAAGAGCGGCAAAACCAGAAAAGCTTTGTTTGTATTCTAATACCCAGTGTTTATTTTTGCAGAACTCCTGGCTAGAACAGTATTATCAAACAAATGAAATTCAACAAGGCGAAGTGCCAGATTCTGCACCTGGGATGGGACAACTCCAGACGTACCTACAGAGTGGGGAACGAGATACTGGAAAGCAGTGCTGGAAAGGGAGCTGGGAGTCCTGGTAAATGGAAGTAAAATATGAGTCAGCAGTGCCCTGGCAGCCAGGAGGGCCAACTGTGTCCTGGAGGGCATCAGGCAAAGCATCACCAGCTGGTTGAGGGAGGGGATTGTCCTGCTCTGCTCTGCACTGGTGTGGCCTCACCTTGGATATTGTGGCAGTTTTGGGCACCACAATATAAGAAAGATATTAAGGTATTAGAGAGTGTCCAAAAGAGGGCAACAAAGATGGTGAAGGGCCTTGAGGGAAAGCCATGAGGAGTAGCTGAAGCCACTTGATCTGTTCAGTCTGGAGAAGAGGAGACTGAGGGGAGACCTCATTGCAGTTACAACCTTCTCATGAGGAGAAGAGGAGAGGAAGGCACTGATCTCTTCTCTGTGGTCACTAGTAACAGAACCTGAGAGAATGGCCTGAAGTTTTGTCAAGGAGAGGTTTAGGCTGGATATTAGAAAAAGGTTCTTCACCCAGAGGGTGGTTGGTCACTGGAACAGGCTCCTCAGAGAAGTGGTCACAGCACCAAGCCTGACAGAGTTCAAGAAGTGTTTGGATGAAACTCTCAGGCACATGATGTGACTCTTTAGGATGGTCCTTTGCAGGGCTCAGAGTAGGAGTCAATGATCCTTGTGGGTCCCTTCCAACTCAGTATATTCTGTGATTCTGTACACTGAGAATGGAGATGACTGGAAGTAGTCACAATGACCTGTACTGGTTTTACACATTTTTCTCCAGTTATTGTCAGAGGTGTAGTGGCAGCACAGGAAGACATGCCCAAATCAGATTCTCTCTAGCTGGTATTGCTATTACACCACAAGCCAAGTCAGAAGGAAAGAGATACAAGAACAAGCTGTACAAAATCAATTCATCTGAAATGGAGGATGAAACACCACAACTTCACAGCAGCCCCCATGAAACTGAGTCTACTTTGATAAGTCTACTTAATGCCCCTTGCATTAAGTTCTTGCCTACAGGCATTTCCATTCAGCAACAGGAATTGCCACAGCCCTTCAGGCATGACATCTTCCTCTCCACTGGCCTATATCTGAATCTGTGTTACTACTGTTTGTAGCACTACTGTTTGTATAATAAACAAAGTATTTTCCATTTTCTTTCCTCAATAATTTAAGTCTACTTTCTGGCTGCAGAAGCAAGTGCATGTTAAACACATAATCACCATAAAAGCCCTAAGACTTAGCCATGATGAACTCAAGGGAAGAATGTGATTCTGCACCAGCATAAAGTAGTGTATGCAATTACATTGGCTACAAATATTTTATGTGGAAGATTTATTGGCAAACCTCTACAGGGACTGTAATCCCTAGCACAATTTCCTGTGCTCTTATTAAAGGAAGATAACCTTTTGGCAATAGTTTGTATAAGATTACAGTAATTGCTTATGATAAAGAGCTTAATTAGTGGAAGATAAAGTATTAAATTGAAGAAAGTGACAGCAAAACACATTCTGTATAATTCTCAAATTTTTTAATAGTTGATTAAAGGGGGAAAAAAAATGTTATAATTGAAAAGAGCACAAGAAAATCCACAGCACAGAGGATGGGGATTGCAAAAAACACTTTCCAGACAGCTGCAGATAGCTGGACAACACCATACACATATTTGACTTTCCCTTGGGTTGTTCATGGGTTTCTTGTTGGAAATGGAAACAACTGTGATATACACAGACTTCTAATGAAATGTTGTAATGAAGTCGTTTGTTACCGTGTGACTGGGACACTGCAGGACCACGTGCTTTGTTTTACTCAGAAAAGATGCCTGAGGAATTTAAATCAAATGCAAACACAACACAACATACAAGCATGACCAAAAGTAAGCTTTGACATCTTGTCTTAGACAAACGCCCTCCTAAAAATTTAGCAGTATTTAGCCTTAATCAAATGAAACCTCAAGTCCTAAAACATGCAATAAATTGAGAGGCACAAAAATATGAGGATTATGAAGCCTGAAGGCAAGGATAGGCAACAACTGCTCCATGCCTGTAGGTGCTCAGAGTTGCCACAGCAACAGAGACAGGCTGGAGGAGGCAGGAAGCAGCAAAGAGATATCTAGGACTGCATTGCTCACACCCTCCCATCCTGCAGCTCATATACAGTACTAAGTGTTGGCAGCTCCAAGACATCTAAACTGGAGAGGAAAGACCACCAGGAAATATGCAGACAGACCACCGAAATAGCCACCAGATATTAAGTGGACTTTGCACTGGCTCGAGTTCTGTATGTACAAGCTCCTGGATCGATTTCTAGACACTTCTACCCAGCAAAACAGAAACATAGGCTTAAGAAACAGGACACTGAACAGCACACCAGCAGTTAAGCACTGATCCCAGCTCTGTGTCAGGTTGAGATTTCCTACCAAACCAGTATGGAGGGGAAGAAGCTGCACCAGAGTGATATCCCAGCTCCCTCCTTCAACAAGGAAGACCAAGATAGATACTCTGAACATAAGCATCTTCCAGGCAGCCAAGATCAGAACAGAAATAAAGTCACATGTTCTGGCCTGCCCCTTAATGATATGTAGACAGCACACACTAACAAAACACTTAGAGCTCACTGCCTTTTCAGGTAGTAGCAACTGCTGCTCCAGGGTAGCAAAACAGAGTAAAGCCAGTCCGTGTTTGGAAAACAGAAGCCCTAGGATTAAACAAAAACATGCAACCGCATTGTTCATTTTGCTGTAGGAAAATTTTTAAGAAGAAAACCTCCCTTCAAAACAACAAGGAAAGTCAGGAACAGCAGAAAGCTGACTCATCTCAGAATGGGAGATGATATGCATAAGAGTTCTCCACAGCTGATGGCTACCTGAAGGGCTGGCAAAGAGAATGAAACCAGGCCTGACATGGGAAAGCAACAAACTTCAGGGAAGTGAAGTCATAATCATGCAGCTGAGCTCTGTTTTTCATTATTTAGATCCTGAATTGGCAAGGTGCAAAAGCGCAAAACCGGAACTTGGACAGTTAGGTCAGGCATGTGCATATACATCAGCACTGTAATTTATGCAGTAGTTTATGCAATACTTAATCACAGATAGAAACACCACCACATTCACTATTCTGTTGGATCAGAAAAATACACCTAGGAACACCTAGAGGTAGAAGATGCAGACAAATGTCTCTTCTGGGGTTCCATTAAGAAGAGGCACCTGCTCATGTGCCTGCTCTAAAGTGCCCACCACCCTGTGGCCAAGCAGGAGGGGTGCTGCTCCCCCAGCTCTGCAAACCCTGCGGGCGCCAGGAGCTCTCAAACAAGCAGCTGAGCTGAGCATAACAAACATCCGAGTGCTGGTACGGAGCCTGTGCGCAGGGTCCACATCTGCCTCTGCCCAAAGGGAATATGTGTTTCATGGAAGCATTGTCTCCAGATGTAAAACTAGTTTCTAAAGCCAAAGAGAAGCCGGAAATGTATCTCTCTGCTTGGCCTGGCCTCAGAGCCTAATGTGAGACACTCATGGCAAACCTGGGCTCTTGCCAGCAGCAGCTTGAACGTGGAGCTTTTTTCCTCCTTTACATAACATCGGCTTGAGGTTTACATTCATGATCCTAAGCATGCACAGACACAAAAAAGGAACAAGGAAACCAAGCTGTAGCACAGTTAGGGAAGGTAGAAGAAAGAACTGGAATCTCATTCCTCCTCCTCTATGGAGTCACCAAAATTCCAAGAAGAGAAACTGATAATCTCAGGCAACATGCAAGCCTTGAGACTAAACGCATTCTGAGCACATACATAGAAACAATGTTGTCAAAGGACCAAACCCAAGCCCTGATGAAGGCCACATGAGTCCTGTAAGGCTACTAACAGCTAGTTTTGCAATCCTGTGATAAACTCCAAGCTCTAGCAAGATTTCGACCTACAACAAACAAAAGAACTCCTGCTCATCTCTGTGTGTCAGTAAGGGCAGGCAGTCATATAAAGGACCATATTGTGTATGTAGCCAGCTAATTTTCATTCAGCTGCTTTCCTCTAAGTAAGTACGTTTTTTGTTCATTGGAAACCATCCAGGAACCAGGTCATAGATAAGCACTGTTACTAGAAATCATAAGAACAAGATACTTCTGAAATACAGGATAAACATTTCAAAGCCTGGTTATAGCACATATGCATGCACATGTACACAGGTATGATGAAATTATTTGTTCAGGGACTACCCAGAAGTGGTAAATAGTATCTGTGCAGCATTCAGCTGGACTGAGTGCTTCCCAGTATCCCACTTTTCCTCTTCTCCAGTCAAGAAACTGTTCAGAGCAATTCATTGTCAGTGTTCCCAGTTGAAAAAGCTCTCTCCTCTCTGTAGTGCATCCTTAAGCACTACCCTTGAATCACACTCTCTACAAGGCTTTGCCAGCTCAGAGGCAAAACAGGCAGCACAGGACAGCGACATCCTCAGTCTGCATGTGACACTGTGTATCAGCTGGCCCAAATGTGAATAGCCAGTAGTGCAGAAATTATTTGTACCATCGCCTACACACCTGAAGAATTTGCAAGTTGGGCTCCTGTGAATGCCCCTCCACCAGCAGGAACTTTGAGAATAGCTACAAGAGGTTGCAGAGATGGTTTCACAAGACCCTGCCTGCCTAATTGGAAACAGAAGCATATTTTTCTTAGCAACTGACATCTCAGGAGATTCATTGCCTTCTGAAGTACATAGCATGTGTGCAGGGAAATTCGAGGTCTCTCATATGAACCTCATGTCTTTCATAATCATTTTGGGGGAAAAAAAAATGTGTCAGCCCTTGGCACATCAGATGTCCTTTTCTGACTGGGATGTCTGTTTTGTTTTCTTTTAACAACTGAAAATAATCATCTTTCCAAGCAATAGTAACATAATCATTTTTTTTCAGCATCCTTGTCTCTTGTATCTTTAGTCTTTACAGCAGTAAGTTATGGAAGTATTAAATCCATTGCTATCTCCAACCCAAAGGAGTTGACTGAGCTTGGCTCTCCTCCTCAAAAACTTTAAACCATCACTTTAAACTAATGTTAATTATCACAATTTATACTGTGCTATGTGTCACAAGCACTACCACATTTCTTTTTGAAACATTATCCTGCAAAATGCAAGTGGTTGAATGTTTTTCTTGCACAACTCCCAGTCTTAGGTTAACACTTAATGGCCATACTCCTCCACTGTTCATATACTGTGTGCTGAGGCAATGCCTATCATAAAGTGGCTGATACTTCAAGCAGAGCATGAATAAAATAGCTTTAAATTTAAATGATGTTTTAACTGTGCAATTTAAGATGGGTTGTTTATGAGCATTCACTGAAGAAATAGGCCATGGTTTTAAATGCTGAAAAAAACAGAGATCCGCTTAAGAAACATATTTGCCTGATTTTAAGGTCAGCATTTAAACATCCACATCTGGTAAACATTTTATTTCCATGGTACAGCATGCAAAATGCTAAAGACAGATCCAGTTGCTATTTTAACTCACTTCAGAGCTTTAAAATATAGCCCTATTTTGACACAATAATACAAAATCATTTTTATAAGGAAGATCATTAGCAATGCTAATGGAATATTTCTGTATCTCTAATGCAATAGCTGAAGCTCTTCAAAGCAGGCAGAATGTGTAATACACTGAGCTGTACATCTTTACATCAGCAAATACTATTTTTCTGTAGCTACCATACAACTCAATCACCATCCACCCTTAGCTCAGTCCTGTGGAGGACAAAACTCTCAAACTTCTTGATACCTGAACCAAACTTCTCACTTAGGCCACCATCATCTATTGCCTTCATCATATAATTCCACTCTTCTGAAGACAACAGCAAGTACAGCTGCAGTCCTGCAAGTCCTTTGACTTACTCCAGCAGAGGCCTTCACAGACTGTGAGCAAGTGTCCACTGTGCAACCTCCACCTCAGGTACTCTCAGCATCACTTCAGAAGACCAAACCACCCAGAAAGCAGATGAGTGGTGGGAATGTGCACTAACAGGGACTAAGAAGTTAGGCTGCTGTGAGATCACTGAGTATTGGTAGCACTTGCTCTTGTCTCTGCTCTTTGTTGCCAGCACTCTTCAAGCCAACTGATGCACATTAATAGCACAGCCCTAGCTGGCATCAGTATGGGCTGCTGGGTCGAGAGCTGAACTTGATCACAGGTGATCGGGGGTGTGAAAGGCCTTTACATCCAGGTGAGGTCTGTGTGCACGTATCTGTGGGGACTGAAACACCATGGCATATCTGTACTAGACATCTGCTTGTTGAAACCATAAGGAAGACATGTCACTGTTCAGCCATTTGTTCATCAAGTTAAGAGAGGAGGAGGTGAGCTATCTTCACTTTCCTTACATTAACTTAGCGCTTTTATAATGCAGCAAGTCAATACAGGACATAGAACATTACCATGTGCAAAAGTGGCTCACACTGTTGAGTAATACCGCTATTTTAAACCCTCTGCTGCTAAGCAACACTGACAGTATGGTTAGAACATTTTGGAAATACCGAACGCTTCAGTTCTTCCCCCCCTACACACGTGCAAAAAAGCTGCTCCCACACTGCACATACATTCAGAAGCTATTCAAAGATGGGGCTTCAGTTTTTATCAGCCAGCTGTCCTTAACTTTGCAAGGACCCTGGTCATATTTGTGCAGAAGTAGCCCCCTAAGAGATACACAAGCCCTTTGATTTGTATTTAAGCACCCTGAAGGTACTGTTCCTGGAAAGGCTTGGCAGTCAGCGGCTTGTGTTGGACATTCACAGCTAATGAAGAAATGAAAAAACTGGCCAGTTCCCTTAATTCAAGAACAACACAGGCTGGAATCACCTCCAAATATTGTGCTTACCTGAGCTGTCTAAAACAGGGCAGTTTATGTCCCTTCTTGTAAGAGTTAGAAGAGTATTTGTGACCAGTGCTACAACCCAAAGAGTAATTGCTAATATAACATGAAAAATTTACAATGCTTGGAGAGCAACAAGGACAGAAGAAAGCATGGGCAAAACACAATGTTTAATGTCTAAAGAGGCAGCCAAGGGAAGACTTGGTGAAAGGATGTGGTAAAACTGAATTTACTATACTGAGGAACACCTATTTTAAACCTTTCTGTTTACTTAAACTTCAGTAGGAGAAGGGGTAAAACTGAGTTTGGGAGTCCCCCACCCAGGGGTTGCCAGCACTTAGTCCTTTTAAGCTGATCTCACTGTGTGGAAGAATTTTGCACTTTTCTGCGTCAAACAAGCACTGCAAAATGGTCCATTAATTCATTCCTCTTGGATGGAATGTTTCACAAGACTTGACTCTGTCTCCTCAGGCAGAAGTGTACCTCTGAGGTTTGTCTGAATAAGAAACGTTGCCCAATTCTGACAGAATATACTTCAAATTTTCATAAGCTTACTCCTCTCATTGTTATTCTAATTTATTCCAGAGTACTTCATTTTGCCACAGATATTAGCGAGGCTACAAATATCCACGTCTCTTCAACAATTAATTTTATGGGATCTTTCACTTCATCATATATTCACCCATCTATTAACTTACATGGATGATTTCATAGCTAATAATTTCTACTAACACCCTTTTAGACATTTGTGACTTCAGTCCTGAAGATGTAGGTGGCTGGAAAGACTTGTCTTCCTCCTCCCTCCTGTAATCTAAAATTAAAACGATGTGACCAGGACAGCATGTCTCATATCTTATACTTCTTTGACAGATAGCACAGGTCTAGACCCAATTTGAACCCAAAAAAGTGAATCACTGAAGAATAGCAAGGCAAAGCTTCTTTTAAATAGGCACACTAGAGCCTCCTGGGGAGAGAGCTTATGAAGATAGATGTACAACCCACATTTGGGTATCACAGAGGTACCATTAAGTAAGATGGTTTGGAAAAAAAAACATTGACTGATTTTTATTGAAACAGACCCTAAACTTGTCAGATGAGAACTATAGTACTGTACGATTAGGCTGCAGCTGAAAAAAAGGTCTTCCTACCTATGGATAGAGTCTCTTTGGGTCATTCTCTGCTTATTCCAAATTAAGGTCTAGCAGCCCACTTTCTATAATTAATGGAGCCTGGTAATGCTAATCCCATCATACATGTCTCTCTCTGATCTGCAAGACAACTATCTCAATGATCAAATGCTGTAGAAGACAACATCATTGAAGCACAGCGGCCTTCAGCCTGCAGTATTTAAAAGCCCTCTTCAGCTACTGAGAGTCAACTCTCTCCTCATTTCATCACAACACACTGCCAAACAAGATACTACAGCATGACTAACGAATCCCTGAACTTCCATCTGCCAACACAAGTCAGTCAGTGTTTCACCCACTCGCCCCCAACTACTTCACGCTCTGAAGTGTCTCTTGAGCCCTTCACCTGATCCGCCGCGTAATGGGATGGCTGGGAATGGCAGCACACATCACCCAACCAAATCCTCCTGGCAGAGCTCTGGACACTCTCATGTATACTGTTGGATAAAAGAGTATTTCTGATAGCTTTCTCTTCTCTTGTTCCACTGTCAAGTTTCATTGACTGCAAATCACAAAGAGTAGGAAGAGTTAATTTTAATTTCCATATCTAGTATCAAGGTTTACCTTCAGGACTGCTGGAGTATGAGATAGGCACAGATCATTAACTAGTATGTAATTTAATGATTTTGCTTGCAAATTTTCTCTTTTCAACAGAAATATCCTCTTTACATTAAATCCCTCAATGTCCAAAAAAAAAAAAAAAAAGCTTTTTTCTGAAGCATTTCCTGCCAAATTTAAGGATGAAAAATTGAGCAATTAATTTAGATATGCTCGAAACAATGTACATTCTCCTCAGCCTATTTCAGTTGTCACTCAATGAGCTGATCTGTGAGCCCAGTAAGTCAAAATGATCCTCATTTCCTCTGTTCCCTCTCCCTCTTCCTCAATCTGGCAGCAGTGAGTCCCCACCAAATCTGAAATCAAACACTGCTACAGCTTTGCTGACAGGTAGAACCCAGAGCACAAATACTCAATAACAGCAGGATAAAAATTAACTCAAGGTACCAAGAAGGAGAATCCACGAGCCGTTTTGATGTAGGTTTGCTCCACTCGGTGAAATGCAAAACTGCAACCAACCCACTGAGGGTATAATGCCCACCCTGCAGTTCTGCTGTGTGAGACTGTCGTTCTGCTGAGAAACAGCCATATGCTGTGGGCTGTCACAATCAGCAAAGGTATTACTGCATTAGCACCTAAAAGGCTAAATCAGGGAGAAGTCTCCTGATGTGCTAGGAACGTCAGAAATGAAGAAAGCAGATTGCTGTCATCCTAGACTGAATCCTCTGTCGTACAGACAAATTTCAGGAGCTGAACAAAAGAAAAAAAAAGATGGGAGGGAATGTTCCTTGACTAAGAGGCTAAAGCAATAGTGAAATTAGGGCACATTTTATTAAAATGTGAGACTTTAATCAGATGCTAAAGATCATGGCCAGTTTCATAGGGAAGGGGGCATTTAGCAAAGCATCACCTTTCCAAACAGGGAGCTCTTTCCACATGCACATAGCACCATTATGAACCACCAAAAGTGTGTACAAAAAAAAAGCAGAATGAAAGTCAACAGAATTGTCTGAGTAAGAATTCATATCCAGATGGTGTCAGAATAGCTTTTTCACAGAATATGCCGAGTTGAAAGGGACCCACAAGGGTCATTGAGTTCAACCCTCAGCCCTGCACAGGACCATCCCAAAGAGTCACACCATGTGCCCAAGAATATCATCCAAACACTTGTTGAACTCTGTCAGGCTTGGTGCTGTGACCACTTCCATGGGCAGCCTATTCCTGTGCCCAACCACCCTTTGGATGGAGAACCTTTTTCTAATATCCAATCTAAACCTCCCCTCACACAACTTCAGACCATTCTTTCAGGTTCTGTCACTGCTCACTGAATAGAAGAGATCAGTGTCTGCCTCACCTCTTCCCCTCATGAGGAAGTTGTGGATTGCAATGAGGTGTCTTCTCAGTCTCCTCTTCTCCAGGCTGAACAGACCGAGTGACCTCAAACACTCCTCATATGGTTTCCCCTCAAGGGCCTTCACCATGCATAAAATACAAGCATTGTTCATATGCATAAAAAAATGAAAAATTTAATCAATTTTTGTGCTTTTGGGAGCATACTTAGTAACAGTACAGCAGCAGGTTAGCTAAGAGCAGGCAAGAGTTAGCATTGTACCACCATAAATCCCACTAGTGTATGCACATGATACTGCAACTAGGAAAAGGGTTGTTTTTTCCACTTGTCACTTCTTGTTCACTAGGATGCAAAGGTCAAATGTGGCTCAAATAAGTAACGGCCACTCAATGTTGGCAGAGAAAAAGTCAATGAGAACACACTAGTCATACTGTCATGAAGATGCAAAGAACAAGGGAAAGACAATGGCAATCATTCATTTTTTAAAATGACGTGCTGCAGCAAGATTTTGGGCAGTGCTTCCCTTAACAGAATGCAGCAAGTATGATAGGATACCCATCCCCCCCATTCTTTCACTTGATTTTCCAAACAGAACAAACAACAAATGTTAAGCAGCATCACCCATCCTCCAAAAACTCTTTCAAGAGCACCTGGTTATAGAGAATGATGCCTGGACTCTCAATTTCTGATGCATCATAACCAAATCTGTCACGGAAAAAGAAAATATTCTTCCCATGAAACTGGGAACAATTTGTTTCCATAGCAGCAAGGACAGTGATGAGCAATGCTGGCAAACAGCTCGAGAATTATTAGGAGCACAACATGGATCAGATGATTTACATACAACATAAATAGTGCAGGAGGTGATGAGAACAAGCAATAGCCTTTGAAGTATGAGAATGATAGAGCCAATCATCAGATCTAGACTTGTCTCTTTCCCTTTCATCCTTGCGCAGAGTCAGGAGAAGACTGTCAGTGCGGATGGATAAACAGTGCTGGAGGAGGTGCATGGCACCGCTGAATGGTAACGCTATAATCCCAAAGCACACTCACAACAGGCAGAATCTGTGTGAGAACAGCATCAATTTTAACAGTTTTCAAAGTCAGGTGTAAACTTTGTTTAATCTATGTTCTGCAACACTGTGAACTGCTGCCTCAAACAGTCTAACAGACACTGTGCAACTCTGCCTGTGGAACCTGCACATCTAAAGCAACATCCATTCAAAACTCATCAAAATTTCATCAGTTAAACAAGTGTTATCTATCCTCAGTTTTGAGGGGACTGAACTTAAGTTCAGCCCAACACAAACCCATGAGAAGAATCCAAGTCATGCTCCTGATCACCCACCCTGATCACAGAATTTCACACCCTCTCTCCCTCATTTGTCCATAAATGCCCTAAATTATTAGAGGATCCCACCTTAATATTGTTGGGTCTTGGCTCTTCAAAAACCCTGAATTAAAATTTTCGTTCCAAAACCACTGAGCTAGATACATTGACTGTCATTACTACAACAGTTTCTAAAACAGTACATTAGCTAAACAAACCCAAGTTCCATAACACTTAAGGCACAAAAAGTTACGTATTGGCTAAATTTTTCTACACTGTGTTAGAAGACTAAACTCCTTGTAAAGTTTTTCTACATGAATTCACTTCATTTTGTTTATCATTAAAACATTTTCATCATAACTGAAAATTGCTAGCAGGCAGATTTTGAGAGCAATATTGCTAAAGCCATTATGACACTGCAACCTTGAAGGCACCCTGAAGACTGAGTAGCATCGCGGCTATGCCAGGGCTAATCCACTTAAGAAAATCAAGATGAAATCCCTTACTTGACATTTCTGAGAACAAGGTGACAAAGTTTTAACAAACCTGTCATTGAAGGTACTCTGTATAAGTTAACTCAGAAAGTTTTCATGGAGATCATATCCTGTCTTCAGAGCAGATTGTACCATACAGCCAGGTGCAAACACCTAACTGAAAAAAGTAGGTGGAGGAACAAAACATTCTCATCACCTCTTCAGTTCCTCAGCCCCACATTACACAACAAGAAGCCTATCCTCAGCTAATGAGCATTGTGCCAGAGACAAGTTTTGAAATAAGCTAGACCCGATACCTTCTTGTTTGGGGAATTATCTTTTGCAGCCATCAACTAGTCTTGAAATAAGAGCATGGGAAGATAAGCACTATAAGAGTGCATCCATCCCCTAGGAAATAAACATGTCCATACGTATACACAAAGAAAAAGTATCTATAGCATGATACTTGTGGGAACAGGGGAAAAGGAATTTCATGTTGCTTAAGAACATGAGTAATGATGCCCAGCTGTGTCAGAGCAATAGCCTGGTATTCTGACTCAGACAGATGTTAGAAAGATCATGTGAGTCTGACCATTTTTTATATCTCTTTCCCCTCACACTCCCCCCAAGGATTTAGAGTTGCTATATTAAAGCTGCTAGTGAGTACTTGGAATTTAGCACCAAAATCTTCCCTGAAATCCTGAATCCTTTCCTACCTATAAATTACAGCCTTTCAAAATTAACCCTCACTGTGACAGATCCTGCAGAGTTTGATCAGCAGCAGTGCACAAATTTCAGTGATACAAAAAAGCCTCAAAATAAGACACATGAAGCTATCTGCAACTCATTCATACCTATAATAATTTTTTCTTTTGTTATCTGTGTCCTTCAAAGGGAAAAGGGTCCTTCTTTAAGTTAATTTACTTCCTATTTGTTCATTTGGAAGCACTTGAAGTTGAATTCTATTAAAAATTACTGAAATCAAGCCAATGTGCACTGGGGATTCTGGCAGAAGAACATAGGTGCGTCTTTTTTTTTTTTCTTTCTAAATGGCATGAAGGCCCTTTCCAGGGAAGAATATTTTTACATTTCCCTGCTCTGTTTTAACCCACCATTTTTGTGCTTGTTCTTTCCAAGTTCGCACTGTTAGGCCACGTTTCATGGCTTCCACAGCATTACAGCAGTTAAAGGAACCAAGTGACCACCACCACAGTATCACACAAAGTCAAGCTCAGGCATCTGAGTTTGCCACAGCTCTGAGGCAGCTGCTACCACCATACTTACAGTTAAGAACTAACAACAAACCTCAAGCCTTATTCTCTCAAACACATTCGTGTAAAATAAGACTGTTGATTTCCATGTTAAAAATTCACATATTGAAGTTAATTTCCCACCCTTGTAGTCCACGGAGAAGGCTGCCCAAACAGC
This sequence comes from Calyptomena viridis, assembly GCA_013390005.1. Lineage (NCBI taxonomy): Eukaryota > Metazoa > Chordata > Aves > Passeriformes > Eurylaimidae > Calyptomena > Calyptomena viridis. The sequence continues at coordinate 140,813 of WEIV01008299.1, forward strand.
ATACAAGCTGTTTAAAAGCTTATTCCTGCACTAGTTTGGTTTACTGTCTAGCCAGGAAATGCTTCTGCCTCCCCTTGCTCAAAGGACATCAATGTTATTGAAGTGTTGCAAGAGCAGCCATTATTCTGGCTGAAAGCAAAACACGTCACTCTTTGAGTATACAAACTGCAGGAAGGCTTCGGGACAAGAAGAAAAGGCCAGAGGAAAAAAAATCCAAGTACCTAAAGGGTATAGTTACCCTTTGATCCACAGAGAAAGATCTTGCTAAGGACTGGATCCTGTTTAAAGGGCTGCATAAATAGGCTGAGACCTTCTTTTAAGCTCAATATGGAAATATTTCAGTGTTATTCCAGTGCCACCAGACTACAATAAGCAAGCGGCCTGTGACACTGACTTCACAGAAACCTCTTGTGGTGGCAGGTGTTAGCTGAGTTTTGATGTATCTGGCAAGCCCAGTGAGGCAGGGTCTTAAACATTTAAACCTCAAACACTTAAACACAAGCTTATAAAGCACTGCCTGGATTATGCTGATGCAACATATTTGCTCCAGATCAAGGTTACCCCCATAACCACTGGCGATGCCCTCCTTCAAAGCATGCCTGAATAAACTAAGGCTAAAAGCTAAGCACAGAAGCAGCCAGAAGGAGCTGAAGGATCACTTGAACTTGTCTGCAAAAGCTCTCTGGTTGCTCTTACACCAGCAATACCCTTGTGAATGAAATGTGTTGGATTAAATTGAAGCACGTCAGCCAAGAGGCCAGTCCCTTCAGGTGCTCTTGAAGGCCAGCACTTCCAGAACATGGCTGACACCAACTGCTGTCTCCACAGGGCTCTTCTACAAGCTCCCTCCTGCCACCTAACACGGTTAACTAGAGACAGTCTCCTCAGCTACAAGGCTAAAGTTAGCTGGTAACATGGAAACGCATTCTCACTACCCACATCTCCAGATGTCAGATTAATCTAAGCATATTTAACCATGTTCAAAATCTAGACATTGCCAGGAAAACAAGTGCATTAATTTTGCCCAAGAGAAATCCAGAAGCAACACAGAAGTGATAAACAGGTTAGATAGTGGAAATGATCATGCATTTAGTCTTGGCTGTAATTTGTCAATACAAGGCTTTTAGTGAGCAAAAAGCATTTGTACAAAGACCTAGAAAATGAAGCAGTGCCAAAGAGATCAGCTGCTAGAAGCAACACTGCCATCTCATGATTTTAAGTCTCATGATATTCAGTGCTTTTAACAGGGCTTCAGCTTCTCAACTGTTAAAACTGAGCTGTAGGTTGTTTAAAAAAAACCACAAACCCAAACTCTCCATTTTTTTTTCTGATAAAAAGCCTAAATATGTAGCCATTAATAATTCACCAACAGGCAAAATTGGTGAATTCAAAGCACACCATTCAAAAACAAACCACACGTTTTTGGGTCATGACTTTCCAACAGCCTGACTTTCTGCATCAGACCACCATCCCCATGAGGTAAGTAGGCATAGCAGTCAGTTGACAGACTGATTTAAGAAGCTCTGACCCTCTGCTCTACCAGCTTGAGAGCTTAACTTTTGGGCATCCAAGGGGAAAATTAAGTAAACTGAAAGATAAGAGCCCACATGTTCCTTGCACTACAACTGCCAGGTGGGACCAGAACATTCCAGAGTTTGGTAACTTTTCTAGTACGTATCAAAAACCAAACACACCTGATAGACAAACCAGTCACAGATTCCTCCACCCCCCCTCATAATTTACTGACAAAAGGGCTTTACAAACAGGCAGTGGTTTGATGTTCACAAGCATGTGAAAAGTCATTTAACCCTGAGGCAAAAAGGTCTTTTGCTATTTTGCCTTGTTCTTCAGTTGAAAAGGATGGAGACACAATCTAGACATCAATTCCTCTCCATGATGTTTCTTGCCCTGGTGCCAGCTTTTTCTCATCCTGGCATGCAAACCTGCCAACATGCTTTCTCTGGCCTAGCAGGAGTGGGGAAGAGCCCTGTACTTACAATAATTTAAAGCATCCTTCCTGTGATAAACATCCTCAAGGCCTCTTTTAATTTTATCCATTTTATTTTGTCCACGACAGCTGGAAGACTTCTAAGTAGTTTAACTTCCATTATTTTGGAAGTGCAGGAACAGGTTAAGCCAGATTGCAGATACTTCCCATCCAAAGCAAGCAAGCCTCACCAAGAAGCACATGGGGCAGAGCACCCTGACTCCCCCAGCTGCCTGACTCCAGGTAGTCTGCGGCTGCAACCCAGCACCAAAGCTGGCAGGAGATGCTCTGAGGCTTAAGACAAGCTTCTCTCATTCCACATCTGCTCTTGGAGGCAACAAACCTGTAATGCTCAGCAGAGGAGCACATGCAGCTTTGAGACCTGTACGCTTGGTGGTGGGCCTTGATTCAAAGGGGCACAACAGCAGGTGGGCTAGAAAGGATTTTTTCAGTTCCTCCCCCATAACTTAACAAGGAGAGATTTTCTGGACTATTATGTTTTCAAAGGAGCAAACTACAACAGCTGGACCAGTGATTTCTTTTGTTTTCAGAGGAACGCCAGTAGAGGCCACCACAAACCCAACTGAGCAGGTTTTCACATAGTCACATAGGCAGGTGTGTGGGTTCACCCACATCAAGGGGAAAAGAGACTGATCAGGGCCTTCAGATATGTCTTGACCAGTGTTTGAACAAGGCATCAAAGAAAGCCTCATGACTGGCTGCCACCAGAAGCTCTTCATGTATTATTCGGTTTTGTTTTAATTCCTCTCTTCTCCAATCTGAAGCTCATTATTATAGTCAGAAGAGCACAAGTAAGAAAACAGTAAATAATTTGACAGTACTTCCTGGGCATTATGCAAAGTGCCGTGGCATTCAGCAAGGAGAAATCCTAGTGAATCTTTACCCAAAGGCTGGGGTTAAGCTGTCATCCCTACATCCTCTTGCAGTTCAAAATAAAGCCTCATCTACTGATGTCAAATCCCATTTCTACCAGGAGAAACTAATACCGGCCAGCTGTTTTTCCTCTCAGTTTTCTCCTCAGTTCAGTCATCATCTCAAAATTCCTATATATAAAATGGCCCCATCCTTATACCCACTCCTTTTTTAGAAAATGGCTGAATAAAGTACACAAAAAATATGCAAAAAGCCACATCTGTAAAACCAAAAAGGTTCCTTTAATTTAACAGTTATAAATTGCCACTGGACTAACAAATGCAGTGTGACCCAACCAGCTCAAGCCAAGACTTGTTTCAGAGCTTATATACACCAACGTAAACTCCAGCTGGTTAAGCTCTTGCTTAATCCAAAAGCTTTCATTAAAAAGCCATTTTTTATTTCCTAAGCAGAAAGACTTTCAGCAACATCTAGAACTGCAAGAAGACTGCATAGTTCGTCTTGTTAATACACTTTTAAAAGAAACCATAAAACCACAAACCCTCAGGCCTGGCTCTCCCGCACGGCTTCTGGATCTTGGATGGGGACACTCAACACAACCAGCAGGCCATTTTGAACCCAAACAGCAAAAAAGCCTGCCCTTTGCACTCCATAAAAATGACAACAGCAGTTCCAAGCAAGACCAGCTTAGAATCCCCGCCTCTGGCTCAACCAGAGGGGTGTTTCATTGCAGATGTTGTAGAGACTGACCTAGGCATGAAGAGGTGCTCAAGTCTGGACTGGGTGGATATCAGTCACAAAACCTAGCTAATGGCAAAGCAAGCCCACCTTTCCAATTCACCTACAGGCAGTGCTTGGACCAGACAAACAAGAATAAATGACCAACTCTGGCAAACTACTGCTCCCTGCTGTTTCTAAGTCATTATTCACTGTATAGTTATGTGTTATTGAGCATTATTGGTCACCAACTGAGCATCGCTGATTAATGCCACGTAAATCAAGGTTAGAGTGATCAGTAGGAAGAAAGTGTACACATGTTTTTCCCCAACTGCTTATGCTATGCATTTGCAACTGAACACACCAGCAGGTTCACAGATATCTTTATATTTTAGACTCAGATAGATCTCCATCTGTCATTAGATCAATAGTCTATAAAGAAAAGAAAGAAGCATGACAAAAGATTTTGAACATCTGAAAGGTTTCTGCAAAGAGGATCAGAGCGTAACACCCTCTCTATTCAGCAGGGACAGATAGTACAGTTGGTTTAAAATGATGATAAAAAGAAATTTAGAGTGGTTATTAAGAAACTGTGAGGAAGAGGTGATTGAGTGAAGAGAAATAACAGAAAAAACAAAGATAAATTCCTGCTCCAGGTGTGAGGTCCAGGTCACCCAGATGTGCTCACAGTTTCAGTCTCCAGAGGTATTTCAGAACAGATGACACAAAGGTGTGCTGGAAATTGCAAGGAGACTGCAAGGAGCAGAACCAAGAGAGAACCAAGGGGATGAAGATATCAGTGTGTTTTCTTGCAGTGTCACGATTACCAGACTTAGTTCACTTTTTTTGTCTTACAAGTGCTTACAATAGTCACATATGTATTAGAGAGCTGACAGGAGATTACTACTTAGAGGAAATGCATTCACCAGAGGTGAATGGCAATCTCAGACTTTTTAAAAGTCCTGAAGAGAGTAGGAGAAGCTCTTCGCCACAACAATTCACCCTTGCACCATCTCATGACTTTAACAACACCTCCCACCTCTCAACACAAAGCAAGGACCCATCCAACTGGATTTGACAGATTTTTAGGAGAAGCAACAATGCAATTTCCTTTTTGATCAAAAGCATGAGAGTGAATAAATTTTTTTTCACCAGTTTTAGCTACCCAGTTATCTTTTACTGGATGGTATGTGACAGAAAAGGGTATTTTGTTGTTCAACCAGAAAGATCAATATTTTGAAAGGATAACCATTATTTCTCATTAGGTTAGTAAAAGAAGGTTGATGATGCTGGGTGTTTTATTGACTCAAGGACAGTACAACTCTTTTCTTCCCTCTTCATGCTCATCTATATTAATCCTTTAAAATGAAATTTTGTAGAAGTTGCTTTTCTTTGTGTAACTATGTAGTTAAAAAAATGGTACCGTAATGCTCTGGATAATGTGTAACAGCTTTTATCCACAGATTTTTGGCATCTCTGTCCTTAAAGCTGTCACAGAAAGCAATAGAAAATTTAAAAATAAGACCAGGAATTTCTGAAAATCTTTTATAGTTCATTAGTGACCAGATCTTTACAGTATCTCCTAAGAATTACGCAATTCTTTCCACACATTGGTATTGGCTGCACTCCACAAATGTAACTTATCAACATATGTAATTGCTCTGTTTGTTCATCAGTTTCTTACAAGCAATTTTTCCATCCAGGAAAAGTCCAATTATGAACCTACAATAAATAACCTTAACCACATAACAATGGTAAGTTCCAATTATAGTTTGCTTAAAAACCACCAGATATATATTTTATACACTCAATAGCTCTCTTCAATGTCGGAAAACACTTTAATAAGTGTCTGTGGAAACACTTCAAAAATCTGTACAGCTTTTAATCCAGTAACATGGAATAATAATTTCAAATATTTTATGTCTGCCTGTGAAATCAGCTACTTCACACAGCTGCACTCATACATGGAAGTAGTAGAGTTGGGCAATTCTATGGTGAAACTCAGAGGGTCAAGATGCACAACTCCCTGGTTTCTCCCCTTACTAGCTAATGTGCTTAACAAGAGAACAGTGGCACTGAGAACTAAGGCAACAACTTTGATATAGGGGATCACGATCCTGTTACCACAGATCCTTCATACACTGAAATAAGTATTTGACTGAGCAGGGTGAACATGTCTTGACTCCCAAACAGCACTGTAGTAGGCATCCTGTTTGTTTTTTCTCTTTTTCTTTTTAACTGAAATACAACAGTCACTAATCATCCAAAGTGGCAGAAAATAAAAAAATTCCTTAGCTTAAGCACAATAGTTTTTCAGGGTGGAAAAAATGCCTAACATTGGCTGTAGTGTTTATTCTGGCTTCTTAAAATGGTGATCTGATCCTTGAGCAGAGATAGTAACAGATGAACCAATTAATTTGACTAGCTAATGTATAGAGAAACTATTAAAATTTCATCAAACTTTTTAAATAAATGTTTGCTGTTTCAAGGTGAAAATGGAAAATCATCTTGTGTTGTCCGATGTCACTTCCATCTGTGGTTGCCCAGTCTTTGCATTATGCAGTGATCACACAGTCAGCCATGAATTCTCATAAAGTGACCTGATTTGTTAAATAATGCTTCAACAACAGGCACTCGTACAACATCTTCCATTAATGAAGTATTCAGAAGGTGTTGGCCATCAACAAAAAACAATAGTAGGCTATAAGACTAGATTATAAGGGTGGAGGAGAGGACAAATGTGTATTAAATGAGCTGACCTCATTGCAGTGTCTTCACCTCACAGCAGGACATTACTCAAAATTATGTACAACACTACAAGGTCACATACAGCTGTTAAGAGTTATAGGAACACATTCCCACTGATATTTATTATCTATTTAAAATCTGGCTTGCGACTTTTTCACTTAGTGAGTCGTGACAAATCACAGATGAATTAAGTTACCCTATGAAGTTTGGCACTAGTTTGAAAGACCAGTTGTCTGACAGGACCTTCTCAAGTAACTCTGATAACAAGCATAAATAGTCCATTTCATGCCAGAGATTTCTCTCCCACAGTTATGTGTCTGTATTTCCCTGAAGGGGGTACAGGAGAAATAAGGGAAGAAACAGGACCATACACACACCACAAAGGTGTGCTAAGAACTGTGCAAATTAAGTCAGAGTCATTTGGAAGGGACCTCTGGAAGTGAATGAGTCTTCCTTATAAAAGGGATAGTTTCAAAGTTAGACCAGGTTATTCAAGGCTTTGCCCAACTGAGTTTTGAAAATATCCAAGGTCTGTTTTCACAACTTCTCTGAGTGACTTCCAGCACTTTACCTGCACTACAGCTTTTTTCTCCTTATGTCCAATAAAAAAACTTCTCCTATTGCAACAAGTGTTGACTGCCCCCTGTCCTTTTGGTGTGCACATATGAGAAGTATTTATCTCCACTTTCTCTACACACCTCCATTATGATTTGGGGATTAGACCTGCCCCTCAATCCCAGCCTTCTTTTTTCCCCTCCAACTCCTTTCTCGCATGCTCCAGTCCCCTAGATATTTCACTGGATTTCTGCTGGACTTCCCTCTCTGATCCCTCAATCCAATATAAAGCAGTTACAAAGAAGTGACAGATCAAGGAGCAACAAGTCATTATTAATCTGCTTTGAACATTTTAGTGGTTTTTACACTGACAGAAAAGAAAAGCACTAACAAATCCTTCTCCGAAAAAGCAGAGAGCACAACAAAGTACCCCAAAAGGCATGCTCTTCTTTTCCTGCAACAGTGGAGTTTGTGAACAACTTCAGCCTCATCAACCTCTCACTAACAGTAACCACACTTGTCAAAAATCTTTTACCATAACAGAGAAAAAAAATAAACCACCTCCTCATCAGCAGGCTGCAAAAGTCATGAGGCTTTAAGACCGACCTACATCAAATGAAGAGCACGTAGTAGTCATTTACAGGTTTTTAAGAGTAAGATACTTTTGAGTGATTTATTTAATAAGTGCACTTTAATGATTTTAAGTTAGCAGTGTGTTAACTTAGCTAAACTAAGTTGGCAAAGACAGAAAATAAGCAAGTGTATAATGCTAAAGATATCATAGTGAATGCACTCATGATGTTTCGAAGCAGAGGGAAAAAAACCCACACAACAGAAAAAATGTTCACACTACCAGGAAGGTGGAAATTTCTACCAGGGTAGAAATCCCTGTGCACAGTGACACGTGTCAAATACGTAGCTTTCACCATATACCACTTGATCTGGTTTGCTCATGAGTGCACAAAACAAACACATCTGAGTTTCCATTTCAACTATCCATCTTCCCAATGGTACAACCAATAAACAGTTAGGTAGCTTCCTTTTTGCTGGAACTGGATGAATTATTTCTCAAAGTCATTTTAGAAAGCAGAATAAAATGGAGAGGGTGCTTTAGATAAGACTGTAGATAATTGCAGCAAGTTCTGCATGCCAAGCAAAAAGCCGCAATATTGTGCAACAATTCAGGTCAGATGACAAACAGCAAGTTATCATCACCCACACATCCCATGGTCTCTCTAACACTTAGCACCAGTTTTGACTGGTCCAGGAAACACCACTTTTTTGTGCATGCTATCCCAAGAACTGCTAAAGCAGCAAACTGATAATTACAAGGAAACAACTTGCACCAGCTGGTTCAAGCAATGAAGCAGGTAGGAAATTTCTGGGGAGAGGTGGGGCAAAAAGCATTTGCAACCAGTCAGCTAAGAACTGAAGAAGGAAACAAAGTCCCACAACTCACTGTAAAAGCTTCTGTACCTTCAAGAAACCCAGAACATTTACACCTCCATAATACTGTAAGTGTTCAAGTTCTTTGCTCAAATGTAATGAATAAATGATACTTCTCTCTTATAATAATTTATAATCAAATTATAATGGATTGATCATTATTAATGCAAAACAAAGTAGACCGATCCTCTTAGAAACTGCAAATGGTAAAACAGGTACAGCCTTAACATCTTCACTCAGAGGAGATGCAAGAGGCAAAGACACTACCAATGACAAGGTCAAAAACTTGAGCAGAGATAAAAATGCAACTGTGGCAAAAAGAAACCACCCTCCACTTCTCCTTCTTTCCTTATTGCTTAGAAAGAAATATCAAGATCTAAGCCTGTAATGAAAAATAAATACTTTCAGTTTATTATTGTAAGCCTTGAAAATGGAACTCTGCTGAATCTGAGCATCACTCAGATCTATGCCAGATCAGTAATTATCTTTGCACACACACTCCCTCTGGAAAATGGCCTTACTAATCAAAACATATTCAAGTGCAATTTTATAGGAAAAAAAAAATCTAATTTTGCCTGCCCAGAATCAACTTCTGGCTCTCCCAGACAGCTTTATTTTAAGAGTACTGAAACAGATTACAGAAACATTCCTCAAGCTCAGGACAGAGAAGTTGCTGGTACTCACATGCAAAAGTTCGATTTTTCATCCTTCTCAATTTCTACAACTGCAAGAAGGTATGAAATTTAAATTTCCATTTCAGTTTATTGCTTTAACTACACAATGCTTATCTTCAGTTTACATAACAACTATATACTAAGCAAGCAAATGCAAAGATCAACACACAAGTTGTAGGATGTCAGACTTCGGGCAAGTGACAGAAGAAGAGGAAGAAACATCAGAATACAGAGTATTCCCATCAATCATTTTCACAAAGCAGTCACAAAGAAAGCATTTATCTGAAACTAAGTAATTTAGTGCTGTGCTGGTCTGTTTTTCAGCTGCAAATTAAACTCTAGCACAGAAAAGAATGTACTAAACCTGTTCCAAAATGACCAGATGTGCACACTCAAACACCATTCACACCACTCTGGTGAACAGCTGGAGCCAAGTTTTGACAAGGGCAACACTGCAGTTTAGTAGTGACAGACAATGTCATGTGAATTACAACCAAATGATATGCTTCAGACAAAACTAAATAAACAAAAAGCTAGGGAGACTGCAGGAATCTTTTCAATAGCCAGGGAATATTAATACTAAATTCAACAGGCAAAATCAGCACTGACCTCTTACAAAAACACACAAATTGAACAGCTTGGGAGCAAAAAACCCTAAAAATTACTATTTAGATGAAGCGACAAGTGCACTTGTGACAACACATCTCCCAGTCACCCCCCCCTTGCCATTCCTTGTCCCGCATTGTGGTGTAGTCTCAGAGCACACAAACTGACTTTCTTTTTAATGAAACTAAGCAAAAACCCGTGCTCCAGGAGCACACAATGCGCCCCAACCAGAACCAATATGACATGACCCTCCACACTACAGAAACATGTTCAGCAAGGACACTGGGACCTTACAAACAGTGGTTTCACTCTCAGTAGGCCACACTACTTGCTTGCACAGGACATGGCCACCTTCAGCTGCATCTATCAGTGTGCACAGCTCCATGTAGACCTGGACCTGGTGCAGAAGAGCCACAGCTCTCATCCGGCCCAGCAAGAGATGCAGGTTTCAGCTACTGGGCTGCAACAAGCTGTGGCCTGTGACTAAAAATATCATAGAATGGATT
>WEIV01008302.1:1818-18473 GCA_013390005.1 Calyptomena viridis
CAAAATGTTCTGCAGGTGCACAGCCTCATTAACACCATCATCACCCTAAGCTGGGGGGTTGATGTGTCAGCTGTGAAGGTGAAGTATTGCTCCAAATAATTCTTGGGTTTGTTTGGTTATAAAGTTATTTTTTCAGCTTCAATAGATCAGATTAAAAAAACAAACAAACAAAAACCCAACAACAACCAAACTGAAAAACAAAACCCCAAAAAACAATGCAACCCAAACCTCTATTGTTGCTTTTCTTGGATTTGTCCCAGTTTTTGTCTCCAGGGCTTTGCTACGCCTCTTAGCTGAGAGTTGCCCTCAGGCAGCTTCTTCTCCTGAAGTTATTTTTGTTTTCCCTTGTCGGCTAAGGGAACTGTTTTCTTCCTTATTCCTTGCTCTGATGACTTCCATTCAGATCACCTGCCCAAGAAACAGGAAACACACAGATACATTTTTTGTGCAAAACTGTTTTTCACTGTAACTAGTTGAAAATTTTAAAGAAGAATGATTTTCCATGGTAAAACACACATTTTTCAAATAATAATATTTCATAATAGTAGTTTAATTTGCATACCCTATAGCTCTCTAGCCAACCCTTGCAAGACTCCTAATTTTTCCTTCATTACTATGTTTACTTTTTCAACCCCTACAAAACTGAATTTAAATTTTAAAATCCTCATGAAATAAAAATCCCACATATTTGCTGAAAGCTCTATTAAACATTATGGAGAATAACCAAGTGTAAGTGTTGTTTTCAGAGATGCAAACTTGCACACACAAGTTGTACATAAATTGTGGTGCTGGAGTTGTGTATTGTGCTTATTTTTTCCACATTCTCCATATTGAAAGTTAAGATTAGACAGTGTTGCTACAGCATCACATTAATTCATGTTGAATTGTTCACTCACTTCACCTATTAAATACTCTTCAGGCTACCTGAGTCCAAGACCCAGTCACTGTTTTCTAAATATGCCATGAAATATGTACATCCCTAGGTTAGAGAATTTTAATAAGTTCTCAAAACATTTGAATTGTAATACAGTTCACTTTGCATTTCAGAGGGCAGAATTACAACACAAATGCAGGTGAAAGCTGGATTATTTAAAATTGAACCCTTCCTAATTGTTATGTACAAAATTGCCAGGACTTCTGAGTCTCCAGGCTTACCATTTCACTGCTCTGTGCTCTTGGCAATATTCACTTTGATAATCAATGTGTAATGTTGGAAATAGATCTTTTGGGACCAGGCAAAGATTTTATCAGGGAACAGCAGAAATAAGTATCTGACATGCTCTCTGCTTTTCATGTTTGTCTTCCTTTTTACTTTTCCTTCCAGGCTAGTACTTGTGGGAAATGAAGAAATTACAGAATTGTCAAGGCTCAGTTCTTCACTGAATGTGATTGTCTGATTATGACGGAACTAACAAAATTATTTGTTAAAATAGAACCATTGTGGTTTCCTGCTGGCTGAAACTGCAAGTTACATTTGTCACCAGTTTCAAGGTCCATAAAGATTTTTTTCCCAAAAATAATGAGACCTCAAGTTTTTGTTGGAGGTGATAACTGAAGTCAGGAAGTAGCCTGTGAGATAAGAGCACAGGAAGTGCCCCACTGGGTTGACGTAGCCTGTGGAGCCAGTATTCTGTCCCAGTGTTGGTGTGGGGCAATGATGGGTAAGGAACATCTATAAGCCTGGGTACATATAAGTGTCCATGATCCACTGTGCATGTGATCCTTCTGTGTTAACAGTTTTTGGACTAGAAATTTCGAGGAGGACATTTCTGCCTGTTCCCTTCAGTATCTATTAGTGAACTTACCCATAAATTTGCTGAGCCTCTCACCTGACTTTATTATCTGCCTCCATGACACCCTGTAGTAACTGGTTGCAGGACCTAACTATGGGTAAAAAAAGGCATTTTCTCCTATCAGTTCTAAATTGACCTTGACTAGTTGCAGTGAGTGCAACTGGTATTGCCAGACTTGGTACATCACGATTTTGGCATTTGACATAAAAACTCAACCTTGACTGCTGTCAACCTTCTTGTCTACCAGAAAGAGTTCTAACTTTTCTAGTCTCTCCTTGGCGTGCTATCTCACAGAGAATGCAAAACTGTTTTATGGCAGCTACTCCCACCCCATTAATCATTTTATATAAGTATTTGGAAGTGGAGATGCTTAGGTAAAGTGCAGGAAGTTTTCTACCATGTCTTGTGTGCCTGCATCATACTCTAGATCCTCTTCTAGAACATGACTGGTAACAGAGAAGAGAGGAGGGGAGGAAAGCACTCATTTCTTTCAACAGGCAATTTCCCTCATTTCTTTTCTGTCTTCAGGCATAATTCTTTGGCAGGTGTAAGATCAGAATATCGTGACAAAATGCTCAGATGCTGCAATTCTGCATGTAGAGGCAGGTTTTCAGACAAGCATTTCTCAACAAGAAAAATCAACAGTAAATCACTACCAGCCATACAAATTATTTGAAATAAATTTAAATAAAAAATCAGTTCTAAATAGAACCCATCCAAATCCAAATTTTTTAAATCATTTTTGTGTTGTTTTGTTTTTTGTTTTTTTTTTTAGTTTGGAAGATAAGTGTAGTTAGATATCTTTTTGTCCTTAGAGAGAAATTATAGTACTTTGCTATAGTGAAACTATTTGTTTTCTCCAGATGCTTTTTACCATCTTTTTCTTGGTCAAATTTTCAGTAAGATTGAGCTGAGTGCAATAATCGTTACTGTGGAGCCAGAGTATGATTAAATTTAGAAATATCACTTTTGACTGATGAAGTATTTAAAAGCATCTGACTAACTTTCAGCTTCAGTAAAACATTTGCTGCAACAAGGAGGTATTGAATTGAAGAGTGGACATCATAACCTGTCCTTTGCACAACTAAAAGATAAACCCCCACATTTGGGTTGATTGCTGATCATATAATTTGATAAGTTAGCATTCAACAATGAGTAGTTGAATAGTCTGCTCTGTCAAATGGGCTTCCTTTTTTTTCCTTTTCTGTAAAGGCCATGGCCATAATGCTAATTCTGTAGCTGCAGTATCCTTAAATGCACTGTTAGGTCTGGATGACAGTATGTGTTCAGTAGTGTAACAAATTGTTTCCTGGAATATTTGAGTTTTTCCTCAAGCCTTTTGGTAGCGCACTTTGTGCCAGTATTTCAGGCGTGCAGTTAATTGGAACCCTTGGGAAAGATTGCAGGTAAATCTGAGGCTCTTCCAAGTAAGCTTTAAAGGGATCAGATCTGCAGGGCTTGAATCCTTGGAAACAGCTTGCTGAAAGCTAGTTAAGAAGAAATACTGGATTTCTGTCTTCATGAAAATATAAAGCAATTTCAAGGAGTGTGTTTACCTGGCATCTTTCTTCTGTAGGTTTTTCTTCCTTACCAGTTTAAGGTGTCCACTTGTCACCTTTGTCACATCTCTTGGGCTTTTTAGTGTAATTTCCATGTTAAAACTTGCCTTAAGAGAGCTCTTGTCAGCTTTCTTTGCAAGGTTGACTTCTGATGTAATTGTTAGTACAAAAGGCAAAATTCCTGAGGAACCAGCAATTTCCTGGTATCAGAAGTCTCAGTGGGAAAGCTCAGAAGGCAGAATATGCTGAAGGAAAACATAAATTGTTTTTGCTATTTTTCTCAAAGTCTCACTTTCTGTGATCCAACTGTAAATTTGCTGATAAACAAATGTTCACCTGCAAAAAGCTTTGTTAATCAGTAGAGGCTGAGGTAGTCCACATGTTTTTATGTTAATTCTTTTGTTGGATTAAAAGATCCCTTTGATGGGGAAGCTTCAAGAAACAAGGTGCTGACACATTTTATGATGTGTCAATGTGATGAAGATATGGTTTCTTCAAAGTCCAAGGGCTGTCATGGAGTATTTTTTACTGCCTTTTATGCAGCTGCTTAATTGATGCTTTTCAACTAGATTGCTAAAGGGCTCAGATTTACTGTTTTGGGATTTGATTTATGAATTCATGTGGTGGAAGTGGTCCTCAATGGCCTCTCTATAAACATGTTTACATGTCCTTTCCTACTGCTTAGAAGGGTAGGAGGTTTGCTGTGTGAGCTCCAACAGTGAAAAGTCTCCAATGTATGTCTGATTTTAACACAGCTCACTGTCCTCACGGAGTCACCTAGGTTGAAGTTCCACTGACATTTGGACATAAGAGGAGAACAGCTGAAGGACAGATATATACGTGCTAAGCACAAGATGTCTTACATAGATGAAACTGAAATCCTCTGTCTGGAGCATTGCATTTGGGTCAATGTTACAAGATGACACCTTAATTTCCTCAGGATCAGAAACTGAAATCTTCTACTTAGGATTGATAGCTGCGGAGATGTTGGGATCTGGGAATGCTGTTGAGATCAGAGATCTGAGATCAAATTTATCTTCTTTCTAAGAAAGTCTACGTTTGTCTCCCACTTCCTAGAAGATTTTTCTGATCAATTAATTACAAGCTGGACTGAATGGAAATTCCCTGTTTGTTCTTGGCTATTTTTCAAATCCTACCAAGTGCTAAGCCTGCAGGAGGAATGGAGAATTCACAGAACTAGAAGGGAGGGTAACACAGGAGGGCTTGGATCTTGGTTCTTATAGCACTCAGCTACATGAGAACAAAATATTTTCTCATTAGTCTTTGTATAAATTCAAACATCATCACCATCTTCTTTATGGTGCAAGACATCTCAAAAAAGTGTGGCAGTGGGTCAGAAGGTGTGCAGGGCACAGCACCTCTGCATTAAGCACTGCAGATGGGTATTTGGAGTGTAAGTAACTGCTCTTGCACTTCTGCTGATGCCCAGAAGTCAGGCATGTAGAGAACTCTGCTAATATTCTCTAAGCCTTTGATGCTAGCAAAGTGAGTAAGTAAGGTTTTTCCTAAGAATTTTCTTTTTTTAGCTACATTCTCACTAGACTTGTTCTAGTCTTTTAATTTCTATTTGTTAATATTGTTTTTAGTTTTTCCCCTTTATGAATTCTTCCACGCTGTATTTACAAAATTCTGCTAATATTTGCAAACACAAAGCCAGTCAGTTTATTATTTCATGTCGACTGACATGGTCTTTGTCAAACAAAACCAACATCAGGAGAAGGCGTAGAGCACTTGGGAATGAATCCCCAAGTATGTTTCAATGGTTCCTATTGGATTGTGACTGCCAAATGAATTCACTTTTATTTAATATTAATTTTTTTAAATTGTTTAAAAATCAGTATTGATTTGGAAGTGGTCTTACGAATAGAAATCATTTAGAAGCCACTGCTGTAAGTGATTACAGAATATAACACAAAACCAAAGTGTGGTGTTTATAGGTTAGCTGTGAGGAAATACTTTTTTAGTTCTTTTGTGGTCTATGTTTTCCATATTCCACTGAATATCTGGTGGAATTTGGGGTGTTTTGGTTGGTTGATGTGCTTCTTCGGTTTTTGTTTTCCTTTTTTTTCCAGGCTAGTGTCAATTTCGTTCCTTACAAGCTGAAACAAATACATTGTGTGAGGTTTTATCATCTTGTCTGTGTTTAGTTAACTGTGACATCATTAACCTATTTAACATTTTTCTTTTTTAATAACAAGAGAAGTTTTGCTAGTCTTTAGTACACCCTGAGACAAATACTGCTTTTTTTATAGAATTGTTTGGGGATTTAATTTATTTTCAATTCACTATTTCTTATTAAAACTTCAATCATCCTCTATTTGATGGTAATTAAAACTGCCCCTAGGCAATAAATTTTGTTCTATGCAAATATGACAGGTATAATTATGGAAAATCTAATTGTGCGTATATTGCTAATTTTCATGTGGTGTTAAAATAAATGATGAAGTAATTATATTTTTTTCTCTTTAAATATTAGAACAAAAAAGAGCAACAGAGTTTGTACTTTTCCTTGAGCCTGAGTCTGTTATGCACTCTCCTGATTTCATGAATTCTGAAATTATCTCCAAATCAAAGATAGGAAGTTGTTGATTTGTGTCCTGTTAAATTAGTACAGAGAAAATGTTTCTGTGTAGTGATGGGTTTTCTAGTTGTTATGGTTTGACTCTGGCTAAATGCCGAGAGCCCACACACACATCCAAAATTTCTCAGAGAAGGAAAAAAAACCTCGACCTTTGTGATAAGGATTACAAGCAACTGTTTATTAACTATTTCACAAGCAAAAGAGGCTCTAACTTAGAATATTAAGTATTNCCAGTGTGGGTCTGTTGTTCCCACGGCCTATAGGACTTCATCAGGCCCCCTGCTCCAAACATGGACATCTCCCATGGGTCTGCAGGCGAATCTTTGCTTCCTATGGTTCTCCACAGGTTGCTGGGGCCCTATTTCAGTGTTTAAGGCATCTTCTCTTTCTCCTTTTCTCCGACCTTGGTGTTAATCAAACTTCTCACTCTCCTCTCTCTTAAGCTGCCATGATGTTCTGCCTAGTTTTTTTTATTCTTCTTCTTAATATGTTAATGCTAATTAACATACATGCTAATATATAATTAACAATAATGCTAATATGTTATCACAGCAGCGTTACCAGCTGACCTTGACTAGCTTGGAGCTAAGAAATTTCCAGCAGCTTCTTAAAGAAGCCTCTCTCATAGCCTCCCCAGCTAATAAAAATTCTGGCTACTTAAAACCACAACACTAGGGCAGGCATTGTGAAGAAGTGTGAGGCGCCTGGGTTCCTGTCCTGTGTCAATACAGTGTTCAGTGGGCCCCCTGAGGGTGGGACAATGGTGTTCACCACTAGATTCTTCCATTAACATCTTCATTACATCCAGCACTACATTTCTAAGGGAAAACAAATATTGCTTTACATTTAGTTAACAAACCTGAAATTCATCAGTGGTTATTTTTCAAGAGTATTTCTTTAAACGTTTCTGTGGTGAAGCCTGTTACAGATGTCAGCAGGTTGCACCTTCATTGTGAAGGCAACTTTTCCTCCCAACAAGAAGCTAGCAGGGAGCACTCGCCAAAACTGCAAAGGTCATGAAATTCCTTTAGGTCTTGCCCTCTTGTACAGAAAAACCTTGCATAACACTTCAGCTTCAATTGCTGTTTGCAAGTTGGCTATGACTGCATTCCTTCTCCTTTGCTCTTTATGCCGTCTCCAAGTTGGTTTGTGTTACAGCAGCAGTGACTCACTAATGCTCAGTCCAGTGTAAAGTACCAAACAGACAGCCTCTGCTGCTAAATTCAGTGGCTATTCCCCGAGTACCTTGTCTGAGTCAGAGCACTGTGGAGCAGTGGTTTTGTTTTTGCTGGATGTGTTTGGGCGGATGGTGCAGGAGTGGGCGGCTGTAACGCTCTCATTGCTGAGCAGGCAGTGAACAATCCCCCTTGACGTTTGTTCTACCACTTTCCCCCCCGCCTTTTTTTTTTTTTTTTTTTGTATAAAGGTTTACATGTATTCTGGAGTTGTCAGGATGTATTTATGTTTAACCAGGTCTTTAAAAAAATTAATGTGAATGAACAGAAAGTGCTAGAGGACCATGTTTACCTGTTCCCAAGGTGATAAAAGCAGATTGAGTTGAAATCCTAGGGGTGAGCATTTTCAGGTCGATTTCAAACAGAATCAGCCCTTAGAAACATAGAATATACTGACATGTGTAAACTACGTGGTCCCACCAGGCATTTCCTCATCATTTCCAATCCTTCTTCTCTTCCACAGCCTTAATGACATGCCACACTTCTCACCAGGTCAGCAGAGCTGTCCTTCCCTTCTGGCCACTAAGCTATTGCCCTTTTTTTTTTTCCCCTTCAAAACCTGCATGCATCTTGAGAATATTCTTTTCATAACCAATGCAAGCGAATGGAACTCAAGGTCTAGTTCATGGCATTTTACAATTCTACGATTGGAATTTCATCTCCTGTCACATTTCAGGGGCTTCAATTCCATGTAAAAAGATGGCATAATATCTAAATGTAACACAATATTAGGTATAAATATTTCATGTAATAACAGTACAATAACTTCAAATTTGTGGTTATAATCTGAAAAAGTTTTCATTAAGAATATTTTTCTCCGCAAGTAGAAATCTATATGGTGTAATTTTACCCTAAGTTATTGTTTTCTATGCCTTCTGATTTTTCTGCATGTCTTCTCTGTACTCTGTATATTACAACTTCAATTCTTCATTTTCAATATACATCTTTTTAGCTTTCATTTCCTAAAGCCTATGTATGCTACAGTCAGCCTTTCCATTTACTAAGTATATAGTAAAAAGGTGACTACAGAGGATGAAAATGAGGAAAAATTAATGTTACAAAGTACAAACTGGTGTAGCATAACTATAACAATGTGCTATTGTAGTTGGGAGAATGAAGCATAGGTACTTCTATAAGGTGCTTTAGCTTTTTGATTTCATGGTTTTAACCCTTTAATGAAGCATGTTTTGCTTTTAACTGTTCTGATATTTGATAAAAGGGGTTTCTGTGTTTCCAATAGATTCACATAAGATACATATTTGCATGGATAATCATTGCTGTATTGTA
Organism: Calyptomena viridis; assembly: GCA_013390005.1. NCBI lineage: Eukaryota > Metazoa > Chordata > Aves > Passeriformes > Eurylaimidae > Calyptomena > Calyptomena viridis. The sequence continues at coordinate 10,295 of WEIV01008302.1, forward strand.
GGCAGAGCTTATGTCTACAGGCTCTGTTTCTGATTTTGTTTAGGATAAAGTATGGCTTTAATATTAAGCATGTGATAGCATTGCTGACATCTTTTTCCTTGAATCAAAGTCTATGTATGACTTAGAATAAAAAAAAAAAGACAAAAATATTGTAATAACATAATAAAAGGCATAATGGAATTAGAAAATAGAACTATGTTCATGTGGTACAAAGAATCAGTACATTGTCTGGCTTATCCTAGGCAGAATTTCCACGAGTTTCTCACTGATTTATTACGTTAGCTGGGTGCAATATTTCTAACCATAGATGCATGCCCACAATTTGAGTATTTCCTGCTTAGATATGCTTTACGCATATTGACCTTGTTTTGCTACATTTATGAAATTTAGGTTAAGCCACTGCAAAAACTCTTCATATAGGAGACCCCATTGGTCTTAATGTTAAGAATTTGTTATTTTTCAGCTTGATGATCTTGAAAGCAGGTGAGGATGCTTTGTATATAAATATTGATGCTATTTAAATTTGCCTTCCCTATTAGAACAAAATTTCACTCTGAGGATAAGAGAGGAATGTGGGTATGATACATCTTTGCTGCAGTCAGGCTTTCTATAATGATATTAAAATTTAGTGCTACTATTGTCTTGTCAGATTGTCTGGATCTAAACTAAACAAGTGGTTCAGAATTTTTATACATATATATATATATATATATATATATACACACATACACACACACACATTCTTTAGAACAAGTTTGAGCTTTGGAAGCTTTTATAAATTGCTACGAAAAAGCTCATCAGCTTTGTGCTTCTCTTAGCTTCATCACAACACAGTGCTGTACTTGCTGTTTTTGTGATTTGTTTTGCTTTTTGTCTCAATATTTAGTAACACTATATATAGTCTCATGAATTATTAGTAAAATTCTTGGTTATGCTGTTTAAATGAAATACTTTTGTTAAGACATCTTCATTGTGGTCTCAGCTGCAATGACATCTGCCTCAACTATTTGCCATGGATTAGAATTTGCAGGAAGGACTCGAAGTGACAGAGATATGGGAACGAGATGTGCTTTTGCAGGATGCTTGACTACATGCTCTGATTTATTATTTAGCTGTGAGCCATGTTCAGTTCAGCAGGGGGCTTTTCTTCCTGCAGTTCCACTGAGATCTCTTTGTGTCAAGTTACTCTTGAGCAGGGACCTGGACATTGTTCCTACTTGCATGCTGCCACTGCTTTCAACAGAATGTACTTTCAGTGGCCTCAATGCCAAGAAAAGACTATTTTACTTTTGTTTCTACACTCTCTGATACTCAACATGTTCACACAAACACTATACTGTTAATTTTTTCTTTACCGACAACTACTGGTCAGCTTGAAAACCACTGCATTCCATTCTGTAATATAGAATTAAATTAATAATAGCAAATACCTGCATAATTAGAAGCTCTTTTACAATGTCAGAGTAAACTCCCATCTTTTCAAATTGTATCTAATCTCAGTAAAATTTTCTGATATTTTTCGGATGTGTTTCAGTAAGGATCAGGCAGGGAAGTGGAAAAGGTTATAGATGTTGATGGAAACAAGTTTTCATTTGGTTCCTGTAAGCAGGGTGTTTGCATGGGCTGATGTTTATATCAGCATGTACTAGAAGGGTGCTGTATCTGCAAAAGTCTCCTATTTTATGAATTAGAAAATTTAATAGTGAGCTAGCTAACTTTGTAAGTTACTTAATGCAAGGGAAAAAGCTAGTAAAAAGGACATACATAGAAGTACACAGTTTAGAAAGTATTGTAGTTAAACAGTTAAATCCTCTGCAGTGAGAATCATTACAATATCGACATAAAAGTCTGGGGTCTGTTATTTTCCCAAGCTATTTTTTTACCTGCAGTTTTAATGGCTGTGATAAAAATGGAGCACTACAGTAAAAAACGTTGGAAAACTTTTGTGATCAGCAAATAAATTCCATTGACAAGGACTTGGCAATTGCTCAGAAACTGGCTGTGGCAGCTTTGTCAGCCCCATGAGCAGTTTTGTGAGGAAGCATTTCACAGCAGCCCACAGCATATTAAAGGTGGGGGACCCAGATAATGACAAAGGGAGGAGGATTACATATACTTTTCAATTTTTCACAGTTTTTCAAAATGAATACTGATATGCCACATGTGTCAGTACTTGTGCTCCTGCTGAACCATTGCTGTGTCGTGGAGTCCAAGTGTGATATATCTATTGCCTCTGCATACATTTTAGAGCACCATGCAAGAAAGTATAAATCTCTGACACAGGACATGCCAGTAACAGCTTCATTTTTATAGCATTGCCTGTAAGATACCTGTGATGTCACTAGTTTTTTTGTATCTCTGAAATGCTGAATACAGAATGGAAAAAAAACACATTGCATGATTTGTTTTGCTTACATTAAGCTTTATAATAGAAAGTTGTCCAGTAGGCTTTCTCTGCGCCCACTGGAAAATAGGCTCTGCCATAGTGGCGTGGAGGATTCATTTCACTCTCTTTCAGTCCCTTTGGTGCTATTTCTTCTTTTGCAGCAGAGAAAAACATATGATCCCTTTAAATTTCTTCACAGTTTAGCACTTTTTGCTCTTCTACCTTGCGAATAATTTTTAATGCCAGCTGTGACCCGCAAACTTTTTGCACCATTTGCAAGCCTTTACTGTCTTTGAAAAGCACAAGATCAGATATGTTCAAGTCTAAATACAAATTATTTCATGTATTTGACAGATTTTCAAAATTGTCAACCGTTTATAACTGAAATAGACCAAAATAACAGGCTTCTTTCTGACCTGCAAAACATAGTATTAGTTTTCATTTGCATCATGTGATAGGTAGTGGTCGTCATTTACATCTGTGTAACCTCCCTGGGCTCAACAGGTTTTCCAGAATTATATTTTCCCCTATCAATTGAGAATTGAAGCTATAAGGTCCTGCCCAACAGAGATCAAATCTGTCACTGGCAGAACCAAAGGAAGCAGTCCCTCATGGTCTTCCTCATTGACCAATAAAGATGATGCCAATTACAACAGATCAGTTTTCATCTGTTGTTGGCTCAACTTGAATGTGCTTCTTATGTGTAAGTCTGTCTCAAGGCACTTTAATGACAAGATCTCGGGACTTCCTGGTAAGTTTTTTTGTATGTGTTTTTGTGAAATCAACCATTTTAGGTGAATTTAGAAGACAAAACCAGATAGTTATCTTCTTTGCAGGCTGCCAAAATCACAGAATATATCATAGAATGATTTGTGTTGGAAGAGGCCTTAAAGATCACTTAGTTCCAACCCCCTTGCCATGGATAGGGACACCTTTCACTAGATCAGGTAGTATGGATTTTATTCAAAAATCCCCTACACATCATTTTCAGGGATCTTCATGGAAGAGACTTTACCTGCCGAGGCTGAAAGCCATTTACCAAGATGGAACAGTTACATCTGCAGCACGTAACAGAATGTGGTTTTTAAAACATGGAAGGCAATTAAACTCCTAATGTCCTCCTTTTTAGCTGGAGGATGGCATTCAAACTCTTCTTAAACTTGTGTATGTATCAGCAGATGTTGATCTTCAGAATTACAAATCTTGAAAATCTGACCCAAGCTGCTTCTCAGGAAGCAGTTGTGGTCACAAAGCATATGGAGAGCTTATTCCCAAATCAAAAATGATAACTATTTGCAGTGATTTGCAGTTGCATGGAGCCACTGGTTACATCCCAAACTCCTGGTACTACCTATGGCATGTGTTATCATTTGAGAGGCTGTGTTAGCTCCTGAGGACAATTTTGGTTTTCAGTCCTTCTCTGAAGTCCACAATTCACACTATAGATGGTTCAAGGAAACACACTGATCAGATGATTTGGTCTGAAAAGGGAATAAATGCACACAGAAATAAGGAGTTTTCAGCAGGGATTCAGCTATTTGAACTGAAATGGATGAAAACATCCGTGGCACAACCACAGCAACAACTGCTTGATATTTAAGGGAAAAAAAGAAAAAAAGAAAATTTTGTATGGGTCTGCCAGCATTGTAGGAATGTAATAGCAGATTAGGCTCTTTAAATGTACCGTGGATGATGCAGCTATGGCAGTGATGAAGGAACTCAGAGAAGGCTGCACATCCATGCACTAATTGATTTGCATGTCAGACCCTGGGGACTTGATCTTAAGGCCATGTTCTGGAAGCTGAAAGATGTGTCTATGCTTATTGTGGGTGTCCTCAGATGAAGGCAGTATTTTAGGGAAAAAGAAAAAAACTGGTGTGTAAAGGACAGGCTTAGTAAGTAGCAAATGAGTAGTAAATTAGTGGACATTTTGATGTTTGTTGTCCTTCTCCAATAACCAGGCTGTGACTGCTGTCTCCCTGTTTGTCCCTGCGAGCTGGATGTGCTGTGCTGTGACACCTGTGGGTTTGTCAGACTGCTCCAAATTAGCTAAAGGACATCATGCTACCTTATTGTTTGGAGGAAGGGGGTTAAGAGTGATTTCCATGTTCGAAACCAGAGCAAAGCAACTATTTCTAGCCATTTTTCCCCCTGTTGTTTTTCCATTTGTTTTTCTTTATTTTTCTCCTCTCTTTTGGAGCTTTTTTTGGGGTATTTTTTTCTCCTTTGGTGGCTCTGACAACACACAAATTGATATTATCCAGCCTGAGGACTATATTTCTGTCCTACACCATTTGTATTTTTCAGATTGTTCAAAATAACTTTACAGAGTGGATATGGGGGAAAAATTAAGTTAATATTGTCATTGGGATGTTTCTCTTTATTTTAGGGAATAGAAAGTAGAAATGGCATGCTCCCCTAAATGCAGACAGAGATTTTTTTTGTGTCTAATATGAGCTTATAAATGATGAATTGTTGAAGAGGAACAATACTTTTCACTCCTATAGATGATATCTGTGGTTTCTGAAAGCTCTTATTACAACAAGCTGCTAATTGATTAAAAAAACCCAAAGTTGTTAGCACTGCAGCAATTCATGTTTACTTTTCTCAATCCTATATAAAAGTGGAAACCTTGAATTTTGTTTAATTGAAGCAAAGATCTGGGTACTGGGAAAAAAAAAAAAGCAGACTTCACAACAACACCAGAGACCTTCAGGTAATTTGTTTACCTTCTGTTCATGGAAGTTGAGGAGCAGCATTATCGTTAAAAGGATGAAGTGCATTCAGACAATTGAAACAACAGTAAGATGCTAATTAAAGAAATTAGAGAAAAGTATCATGTGGTGTTCTTTTGTTCTATAGAGGAATTTAACTTGTAGTCTTTTTTATACAAAAGTACAAGTTGCTTAAGAAATTGGAGCTTAGTAAATAGAGAATCCCGTGACAGAATGGCAGAACACCTGACCCATATGACCAGTGGTTTTATATATCAATGTGGATTTAAATATAATTAAAATTTGTCTCAAGGGTCTGCAAACTGCCAGAAATGGAGAGAAATCATGCAGAAGAGAAGCCAGAAACATGGACTGAAAACAAAGAAGAAACTAAAAGAGGAGATAAACTGCAGAGGTAGATTTGGGCAGAAACAGCAACTAATTGGTGTGTAAGGAGAGCAAGATGAGATTGAAATAGGAAAGATCAATCCAAAAAGATGAAAGAGAAAGAAGAAGTAGAAAATAGAAATTTATTATTTTGTCCATGTTCATAGTTCTCTTGATCCTCATGGTCTGTCTTTTATAACTGATCAGTACATGATTCTTCATTAAATTTCATTACAGTTTTAAAGATTTTATGATTGTCTTAGGAATCTTGAACTTAGAAAAAGTGGACTCAGGGCTGTGTACATAAATCTGAGTGAGATGGGTTCAAGGTGGGTGAGAACTCTTATAGACAAGAAAGTAATTTCTGTGAGAGAGAGGACTTGGTGGTGGTTTACCTGCAGATTAACAACCAAGGGATTTCTGAAGACTGCAGATCAGAAAATGCAGGTCAGCAGACAGTTTTTTCAGTTGAAAATCTGGTATTAACAAACTGGCACCCGAATAAACTATGCTTTCCACACTAGAAAGACAGGGGAACACATGACATTTGGCTGAAGTAGTCTTCATGTTGGAGATGGATGACAGATCAAGGAATTACAATTTGTGTTGGCATGGAGCAGATGTTCTCTGTATTGGTGTTTCTCAGTTAGAAATGGACAAAGAAACTCAGTTTTATACCCTGTAGGTTATGGATTTTTTTATTTAGTTTACCATAATTTCATAAAACTAAACAGTAAATCTAACTGAGGGTATTCCAAATACAAGCCAAAACCTTAATCTGTCATGCAAAATAGCTGGCATGGCAGTACATAGTTGATAGAAGAGTAAATCTCATTAACAGTGAGTGAGCCTTTAGCACGTTAATTTGTTTTTGATCCCTTTAACAACAGACATCAAAAATCCAGCAAGCTCTTTCTTTCAGTAAACGTATTTTGAAGAGGAGGAATGTTTTGAAGAGGTAAGAATTGGTAAGAACTGGAAGTCTTATTTGTCATCTACTAGGCAGGACCTTGATAAACTCCTCTCTACTGCAGCTTATATGGAGGCTGTGGTACCAGAGGCTAAAATATTGCTGTAAATCCTGTCTTGGCTTATCTGGATTTTGTGACTTACTAAAAGCTAGTAACTCATTCAAAGCTGAGAAAGTCACTACTAGAAAAAGCAATAAAATATTAAACATCATAGTCTCTTATTGATTTCTGAAGTGAGGACTGATGTGGTAAGACTTCAGTTCCTACAGATAAATGTTACTGTGATTTGATATTTCATAACACTGGGTATATTAGGCCCTCAAGGGAGAATATATTGTAGGGAAACATAATTACTCCAGCTCATTTCTTGCATTTTTTTTTTTCCTGAATTCAGGGAAACAAAATTCATAGCTGAAGTTAAAATTCTGTCAGAAAATATAAAACAGAAACACAGAAATATGTTGACAATATTATGGAGACACAAACCATCAAATTTTGTCACTGAAAACTCCAGCAATGATTTTATATATATCCTGTTTTAATGTCCATTTAATGCCCAAATAATGAGATTTGTGCTTCAGTATTTTCCTTATGTTTAACTGACTAACCCTTCTTGCTGAGGTCCAGGATTTAGAGTGCATATGCCAATGTAGAGAGTCATGATCTTCTAGGGAGATCATGACTATTTGATCTTACTTTCTTGTGAAGAAATTTTGGGTTCTATGATACAGTTGTCTGCATGTGAGCTAGCTGCATACTCAAACTTTGCTAAAACTAGAGAGAAATAACCTCTTCTAGAACATGATTCATTTGGTGCAGTTTAGATACTTACCTGTGGGTGAGACAGAGAAAGTCAGGACTGCCTCAGGTATAGATCCGTGGTCAGATGAATATCACCTTACCTTTTTGTCCTCTCCCTTTATCTACTCTTTCCTTTACTAATAGACTGTAAATCAGGAAGATAGGAAAGAATTGATGGGACACTACTACAGGCCCAAAAGCTTAGGAACTAACTCTAGTTTCTGATAGAAACTAGAGTTTCACAGGAGAGGCTATAGGAACAGTACAGATGAGCCAGCAATTATGTCTAAGTGTCTTTCCATACTAGAATTCCTCATGAGAGTTTATGGGGACACAGATGATTATCAGGAACTGAAAGTCATATTGATTTGTTTAGGACTATGAGAACTTGCCTTGTCTGTTGGGTACTGGATTTTAATGCAGTCAATACTAGTTGTTATTATGCCTACTNCAACTCCCTCAGCCTTTCCTCACAGGAGAGGTGCTCCAACCCTCTGATCATTTTTTAGGCCCTCCTCTGGACCGACTTCAACTGGTCCATGTTTTTCTTACATTGTGAGCCACACAGCTGGACATGGCACTCCAGGCAGGGTCTCACCAGNTTTATCAAGTGTGAAATGTGAGATCTGGTGCTACAGGTATCAGAGTCAGGGTCTTGGAACACTGACAAAAAATTGACTGATTTGTTTAAGCTGTGCTCTGTTGAGGAAATGTTCATGTTGCATCTTCTAAACCCACTGTACTGCTTTGATCCTCGTTTGCAGCCTGATTAGATGCCATCTAAGGAAATTCCACTGTATAAAAATTTAATTGCCTACTGAAGCAGTAGTTTTAGGGCAAGCCTCATTTTATCATAGATGCATAGAATCATAGAATAGTTTGATTTAGAAGGAACTTTTAGTGGTCATCCAGTCCACCCC
>WEIV01008302.1:18484-43622 GCA_013390005.1 Calyptomena viridis
AATCACTTTCCTTGACCTGCTGGCCATGCTTTTTTTACCTTCTTTTATTCTCCCCTAAATAATGGATTCATAATGTACCATGGTATGGCTATAGGGTTCAAAACATTTTTCTGCTGCAGGAAGTAGCTCTTTTACAGTAGTCTGTGAACCATGAATTTTGTTCTCAATGTGAAGGACCCATAAGCCTGATGTGATTTATTTCCCATCATAAGACAGAGACTGTACTGTTGTAGGCCTCTGGAACTTGTATTGCAATTTTCTATTAATAAGAATATTCCTGATAAATATTGATCTCTCTCTGTAGACTTCACCTCTCATTTATAGTTCCCACTGCTAATCATAAGAGCAGTCCGGTGGGTCTGAAGCAGTAAAGGTTCCTAGAGCATTATGAGAAAATAATCAGACTTGCCTCAGACATTTATCTGTATATTAAAAGGGTGAGTAGTGTAGAACTGATTAAATAAGTGAAATACTTGTCCAGAGCCGAGTCTCAGAAGGGCATTAAACTGCAGTCCCGTGCAAACGTCATTAAATGCTGTGTCTTTATGTGAATCAGTGCTGACGAGATATTCCCCTTGCTGTCTGTGACTTGTCACTTTGTGCCATTGAGAGTCTTTGTCCTTTCATCAGTTAAACAGACCAAAGTGTCGCCTTTGGAAGATAATTACAGGTTCTCATTGAAAATAGCAGAGTTAAACCCTGCTAGATGGCACTTGTCTCACTGGAGAGAGCACTAAAACCACGCAGGCCGTGGCATTCTCTGCACAAGGGCCCCTTCCTGGGATAATGATACAGCTCTGTGTAGGAATGATGTATCTGATTAGAAACCTGATGGGGAATCTGCAGTTTTGCCTTATGTGACTGGCTGTGTGAGCCTTTCCAGAGAGCAGCATGGAGGAAAAGGAAATGCTGAACAACAGGCAGCTCCTCCTTTTTTGGGGGGCATCTTTGCATTCCAAATAATTCTGATGAAAGGGGAGTTTGTTGACTTGGAGTCATTCTGGGAAGTATCCAAGAGTATTACATTCTCTGCTACTCTTTCAGAAAGCTGCTCTGAGAGATACAAGTCTCTTGCTGGAGGTCCTTTGTAAATTCTCATGTTTAATTAACGTAGTAAGGTTTACATTGCTGCTTAATTGGCATTGCCATTGAGAGATGTCTGCTTGGTGGCTAGAACAGTGTGCAGTGCTTGTGTCTGAGTTTACGTCTTTGTTAAAGCCTGATTTGTTATTGTTAGCATGATAACACTGCAGGGATGTGGTTACTGAGCCAAATCTTCAGCTCTTGAGTTTATCGAGGTAAGTTCAAATGAAATGAATGTATTTTTCTGGACTTGACCCATAAATTGCAGGGGATATTAGAGTCAATATACAGAGAACCTACTACTTTCAAAGTTGCATTTAGGTCTTTCTGTATTTATTATTATCTCATCAGAAATTGAATCCTCACATCAGAAAAGCTGTAAATGTTCCATATTTGTATTTAAGAGGAAACTTTATTTTATGTTTTCAGTATTTCTTACAGTTTGTGAGTAGAAAATATAGAATAGTGTCGAAAACCTGTTCTTGCCACAAATGCAGAAAGTTAGAGATGTTGTCAAGTTGCAAGTGCATTGCTTTCATTCTGTAAAATTCTCTTTAGGACTGAGCATTTTTCTAAAGATTAATACATATCAATCATTTACCACCCCTGTTTGCTTTCAGAAAGTATACATGAAAATAATAAGACAGAGAAATGAATCAGTACAGAAACTGCAAGCACACAGAGAATTTGAAAGCCAAAAATTAGCTTTTTTTTTTTTCCTCAATGAATCTGTTACAATGCAGGAGGGACAAGAAAAAAAGATCTGAGAAATGAAATCAGAAGAATCACCGCCAAGATGAGTTGGTTGCACATTTCTGGTATGAATGCTGGCAAAAGACTTTTCACTTCTGGAGAGAGAGACAAGAAGTTCCCTTTGTGAGAATACGTCCAATGGCATCAGTCCCCTGTATGCCAACCTGCATTTGAGCAAACATCAAAAAAGTTAATAACATGTTACTGCTCCTACTGCTTCTAGTTCTTTTGTACCAGAAGTGGGAAGACACAAGAAAGGGGAATCTAAAAATAATAACAGATGCAAAGGCCTTTGTGCTGTGTATCTGTGTTTGTGCTACAAAAGCCTTTGCTTCTCTTGTTTATTTTGTAATATTACCTATCTCACTTATCCTTGTTTGGAAGGAAGTGTGATAAAAATGTTCATTGTGGACATCTATACAGGAGTGCATGTCAAGAGAAGAAGACTGGGCAGTAAGAACAATCTCTACCTAATCTTCTCTTAAATTGTTTAGCAGGATTTTTCAACTGACAAGGTGTTAGGTCAACCTGAAATAACAAAAGTATGATGAGAAGAGGGGAGAGAACAGGCAGCATTTAGAGCCAGACAATGCTAATTGGTTTGAATTGGCAATGAAACATTTGTATTCAGAAAAGAATCAATGCCATTTCAGATTCATACCTAATGTTATCTCAACTCAAACCTTGAATCTAATTACCTTAGAATATTTTTTTGTTGAATTTATAGCTCCAGCATTAGTTTCTACTTCTGTAGATTTACTTTTTGGCTAAAGCCAAAACTACATGGTTCTGGGTCCCATTTGGATGCATGCTGCAGCTCCCAAGATGTGCAAGGTGCACATCTCACGTTTGAAAACATATGTATGAAGATATGATTGTATACAGTTATTGTTGTTTGAGGATGAAATGTTAATATTAAATGAGTTCTTAAATTGGCAAAAAAATTAAGATTCCTTAATTTGGAGTTAATAAAAAAATTTCAAATTGGAAATCTGATGCAAGCTTGAGCTTCTTGTTGAAAAAGAGAAATAGGCACCAACGTGCTGCTCTAAGCAATGTGTAAAAGCCTTTCAAAGTTGAAGATTTAAAATAAATGGAGAATCAGTGGACTTATTAGAGGTCATTTGATGTTAATTGGGGCCTTTGGATCTCTTGCCTTTTGTGTAGCTTCTATAGACTTTAGATCATCACAGCAGCTCAAGGACACAGGAGATATATCGAAAAGATGATTGAAAAGTTGCAGACAGAATGCTCTGTTACTGGAATTTCTATGAGGCTGAAGGCATCCAACAAAGGAAGAATAAAAGCCAAATTTGTAGGATTTATTTCATCAGAGCAGAAGAATGAAAAAAAATTCAAGGAGAGAGAGGTCTCCAGCACCATATTGTCAGATCTTTTCAATACATTAGTCCGTGGCACTGTGCCCCTGAAAACAGCATAGACACTTTTGGAGATATTTTGTGGTAAATTTCTCAATAGTACTTAAATCTTGTCTGTCAAAAGCAATTTGAGAATCTTAAGTTTGTCTGCTGGCTATGTAACTTCAGACTTTGTAGTGAAAAAAGTAATGCAGAGTTTTTGCAAACCTTACTCTTGTCTTGAAGTAGCCACTAAAATTTGCATTTTGTAAGATTACGCCAAAAAGCCCCTCTTAGGTCATATTAAGTCAATCGTGTTTTAGAATTAAAAAAGAAAAATCAGTCTCATACATAGATTTAGACGGAATATGCACCCTAAGCTCTCTATTGCTGAGTTAAACTGGGCTGTCTCATATGCAAAGCATTCAGTGGAAAAGATGAGATCCTGTGGTGTTTCCTACGGGTGTGATTTTAATAGTCAAAATAAATTATTTCTCTTTGATTAACTTACTTAGAAATTCTGCCTGATCAATTAGGAGTTTAGGAAGAAATAATTTAGCAGTCAGCAGTAGCTCTTCATTAATTTTTCATCAGTGTCTGTCGATTTATATTACTAAAAAGATGTAAAAATTGTTTCTCAGTATCTGCTTTGACATATTGATTATGTGTTGGCTTGTTCTGTTGTTTTGGTTTGTTTGTTTTGAACTTTTTTGAATGCTATTGATTCATTGATTGTGACTGCAGTAGCATTTAAGGTGAACAAACAAATCTTGTCTTTAAGCATTAGTGTCCATCTGTGTCTTGCCATATACATTTTTTCTTTATGCCAGTGCCTCTCTTAAAACAGTCAGTTCTCTGGAAATCACTCACAGATTTCAGTCTGCAAGTTAGCTGCTTTACTTCACACAAATCCTTGCTCACAGCAGATTAGTGAAACTTGTGAATCTTTGACTCTCCTTAGGGCTCTGTTGGGAATGTGTTACTTTAGGTAGAATGTCTTTTGCCTAATTATCGCCAGATATAATTGCCACTTACCTTGCTCTGCTTGTCGTTATTTATTTTTTCTCTCCCCCTTAACCTGCCTCCTCATTATATTCCTGTTTCCCAGCATATAAGGCTCTGCCTTTCTCTTTTATGCTGCTTATCTGAGCCTGAGTCCTCATGATCAGAAGGAAACTCCAGAGGTTTCCCTCCATCTGCCTCCATCAGCAGTTCCAAATCTTCTGTCTGGCTTATCTTCTTATCTTTTTCCTTTTTTTTCCTAAGCTTCTGTTCCCCTATTTCTTGTCCTAGAGATTTCCATCCTTTGTACTCATACAGTCTGAGTCATTTCTCCCATGGCACTGTTGCCCCTTCAGTCCTTCTTTTTCCTCTGTGCCACTCCCAGATGGCAGCTCAAGAATGAGACTGCTACATATTTCTCTAAATGCTTCTTTGAAATATAGATCTCATTGACTCCTTTTCCTGAGGCTGAATAATTAATAGATTAAATGTTTCTGCCATAGGCCAGCACATCTATGTCACACAACTATGAAATCACAGAAATGGTTGTAGGAAATGACCTCTGGAAGTTTTCTAATCCAGGCTCCTGGTGAAAGTGGGCTTGTTGTCAGCACTACAAACACGTCAGCCATGTCACAAAAACCTCCAAGGATGGAGATCCAATAGAGACTCGATTCAGAGTTGCACTACTCTCTTAATGAGTGTTTTCCCCTGATATATATCTTGAATTTGCCAGTATGCAGGTTGTGTTCACTGGTCCCTCTTGTATTGTCTGCCAGTTTGGCAAACGGTTGTAGGGTTTTACTAGATCACTCCTTAGCCTCTCCTTTGCTGACTGAAAAAACCTCACTGTCTCCTTCTAGGTTGTGTGCTCAGGGCCTGTGTAGACCTCTTTTGAACCCTTTCTAGTTAAAAACAACACCTCTATTGAACTGGGAAGTGTGCAGGTGGACACAGTACTTCAGGTGCAGCCTCACCATTGCTGAGCAGAGAATAAAAGCTTACTTTGAGCTACATTGCTCCTGGTGCAGTTGACAGGCACTCTGCCTTCTTTGCAATGAGAGCCAAGTGCTGGCACATTTTTGGTGCATCCTCTGCCCCAAATCCTTTCGTGCAAGGTTCTCATAGCTGGTAAATTCCCATGTGATACTGCTGCATGGGATTATCTCATTTTAGGTGCAGACCTTTGGCCTTCTCCTTGTAGGTCCAGAGGATGTTTCTTTTGATTCATTTTCAAGTTTCTTTGGGTTGAAGCTCTGTCATTCAGCATGTCAACCACTCTGCCTAATTTAGTGTCACCTTTGCATTTGCTGAGGGTGTACTCTGTCTCATCATCCAAGCTGTCAATGAAGATATTGAACAGCATTGGCCTCACTATTGACTGCTCATGTGCTCTGCTTGTTACCAGCCAACAATTAGATGGCAAACATTGATTCTTGCCTTTCACCATGGCAGTCCCCCTCTTTCCTGTCCAGCAATACAATACAACCCTGCTTTTCTTCTTCACTCTAATTTTTTGCTTTTAAGAAGGAAAAACTTTAAATTTCCCGTGGAGAGAAGAAGTAAAGTCCGAACAACCTTTGAAGAAAAGTTGGGAGATGTTGTGGTGTGTAATTAGTATGTATTTCTATATTACGTATCTCTGTATTATATTGTTCTGTTAGTTGGTATGTTCTGTTATCCCCTGCCCTTCACCCTAGATGGTTTGTCCCCTCCCTTCTCCTCCCTTCCCATTGGCTGGAGCCCCCTATAAGAATCTGAAACCAGAAATAGAAAGGGCTCTTCCCTGGTTGCCCCTGATAAGCTTGGACCCTCCATGGGGCTCGCTGCCCCTGGAGTGAAATAAACTTACATTATATGCAACCACGAAGAGCCGCCAGCACTTCTTCGTCCTCCGTTCACTAGCCAACCCTCGGGGGAGTGCCAGGGCACACACACCCCTTGCAAGCTCTGAAGCACCTTCTGAGATGGACCTCCTGGCTTGGAGGCTCCCCACCTAGAAGGGCTCCCTCCTGTCGGTGCTCCATGGCTGAAGCAATGCCCGGGCTGAAGAAGAAGCGGGGCAAGCCGTGGGGGTGGCTATAAGGAGAGACAGAAAGCAGAGTCCTAAATATTTGCTTTCAACTGCTAATAAAAAGAGCAAGGAATGGACATTTTTTTTTTCCCCAAGGAGCTTGTAACCACAAGTTTTTTTGTTCATTTTTTTTTATTGATCTACAGACATTTTTCAAGGTAGCATAGGCTTCATTTCCACAGCAGATCAAGCTGTTACTAGCACAAAGCACTGTAAAAATCGTTCTCAGTAACAAGTGTTTTTTGACAGAATATTAAAGTAAATAAAAACCTCAAAAGGACATGCATTAGGTTGTATTTCAGTAGATATGTGGGAATTCATAGAGAATTGAATATGGATTGTTTGGCCTTCTTCATTTGTGATAATTCATTTATAGTTTTGGGTTATATCAATGAGTCAAATAACAACCTTTCCAAGAAAAGGACCCTCTCTTCTTTCTCTGTCGCTACAAAAGCAGACTAAACTGGTATTAATTTCTTTATCCCTGCATCCAAATGATTCTCCACATCCGATTTAATTTCTAATGCTTTAGATTCTAAAACCTTCTTTCTGTGCATTCCTCAAGAATGTACTTTCTGTGTTCACAGTCCCCCTTATTTTATTATCGTTAAAATAGTTTTCAGTCCTTGACTCTCTTTCTGGGATATGTGTGTTGTGAATTGTGTAATGCCTTCTAACTCCTTGCACAAGGTTGAGTCATTCATTATGCCACATTCCTCAGGTGTAAAGGGACTGTGCTGCTATGCAAGGCTGCTCATGCTGGAGAGCACATTAGGACAAATTTTGTAGTTTTTTTGTGTTGCTCTCATGAAGGGTTGGGTGGGAAAAGACTTATGCTTGTTTCACTAGTGGTCTATGATCTCACAGAGTTGTGATCTGACAACCTTCCACAGAGAAGGTGAGCTGTATTCCTTGGAACCACTACATCTCTAGGACCTCATAGCAGATGACAATGATATCTCACACTTAAGAAGACAGTAATACAATAGAAGGGATCCTCTTGCTAATGTCATGTCAATTAATTTTGCTAAGCTTCAGTGCTTGTTTACTCTTCCAGTTGTAAATTAATACCCCGTAGACTTTGTTATTTGAATTATTGATAAAGCATTTTGTTCCATGTAAGAATGCAAACCCAGTTTTGAATTGCAAAGGTAAGAGAATACCTTGTGCTCATTCCCAAGGTGTTGCTGTGAATATGTAGCTTGAAACTTAATAACAAAATACAATTGCTTTTACCTCAGCTTTAAAAAAATTCATTAATGAATGAGATCATTAAATATTAAGTTAACGGAAGCTTTTATTTTGCACCTTACTCAAAAGCCTTTCTGTCCATGGTATGTGAGAGCTAGCCAGGCTGCAGCAGGAGCAAATTCAGCTTTCAAGATGAAAAGTATAGCATCTCACAAGCTCTAATTTGTAAAGACCAATAGTGCTTTTTGTTTGAGTACAGAATTGAATTTGTCATCTCTTTCGAATATCAAATAAGAACAAATTTTACATTTGCTATCACGCTGGAAAGACAAAACTCACTAGTTTTGAGTCTAAATCAGAACTTTATGATGGCATGGTCCCAGCTGTGCTCATAACAGAAACCTTAGGGTCTCTCTTAACATTTTTCAAATGAAGTTCACAGCTGAAGGCCAAGGGTATCCTGTGGCATATGTCCCAGCTGCAGGCTATGCAGCAGAATTATGCAGAAAGAATAAACATGAGTCTCAAGCTAGAGCTTCTGGAACTGAATTAAAGTGAATGAGAAATAAAGAAAATTAATTACATTTAATTCTAATGTAATTATTACAGCTTTTTACAGCAAATAGTTCTCTTGAAATAATTTTCAAATTTGGCACTTTTTTGTATGTCTTCTCTATTTTCTTAAGAATATGTGTATTTATCATTCCCCATCTTAATGGGGATTATGTGAGTTCATGAAAATAAGGTCTTAGAAAGTGTTTGTTTACAGAACCTATACATTGAGGAGAAGGATGGTAACTATTAAAGAAATCTGTAAAAATTACATTCTTTTTCTAAAATACACTGAGACTCTTAATCTTGCATGTGAACTCTGGGATTTGTTCATGCCAGATCTTTCAAGTGTATTCTCTTTCAATGAATAATATAGCACGGACAGTGCTTTGTATGGCAGGACCTGCACAGTACTGCAGCCAGCAGTGGAGCCATTCGTGATGCCAGAGACAACAGCAGAAGGATTCATTTGCTGGGATTTTAACGTTCCCAGGTTGTTGTTGAAGATGGGTGAGAGCAGAAAGCAGGAGACAGTTTTATGAGGCTTCTGGTCACTGTGGGAGATCCAAAATGTCAGATAACATGAAGGCCATCCTAGCAGGCAAAGGCAGGCAGCCGTGCACTTGGCTTACCCAAGCCTTCTTGTTTGTAGTCTGAGCTGTTTAGACATCAATTTGATAATGGAGGAAAAAGAAACTTATTTTCCTTCCAAGCACTAATGCCTGGTGAACTTGTCAGAAAGGGCTCTTACTGGTGGCACAGGATTCACCTGATGGGGCACGTGGTTGTGGATTTCAGATGAAGGCATTCATTTATTTACTTGTTTTAGAAGATGTGTTTACAATTCTAAATATATTTTTTTGGCTTAGGCATATGAAAATTTTGAAGAAATCCTTCCCACTAAATTATAATAATTTCTTAGCGAATACACATGATTTTGTGCCTTTTCCTTCAGTTTGCATATTCACCTAAAACCAGAGTTGGTGCACCTAATACTTTTCAGGTATCCCTGTGTAATGCAGACCACTTCGACTTCCTGCACTGGAACTTTCCAGAATTCATGGGCAAGAATCTATGAACAGTGTTTGCAGAGGTGAAATCCCTTTGAATGTTGAGTGCTGTCAGAACATTGGCTGTAGGTGTGAACCCCTTCTCTGAAGCTGATAGCTCAGAAACAACTCAGCTTCTGCTACAGAACTCTCTTCTTATGCATTGATCTAATTAATTTGCACAAATTTTATTATGTTTTGCCTCCATAGTCATCTTGCCACTTTAGATAAAATATTCAGTATTGAATGGGGACTGAAATTTCTGATCTTATTGTCATGGCTGTGTTGTTGCCTGTTTCTGTGGCTGTTATCGTTCAGAAGGGCTGAGAAATTTAAATAACCATTCAAAGATATTTTCTATAAAATGTTTTTATTTTATATATTTTTATACATTTTATAGATTTTTATATATTTTATATTTTACATTAACAGTCATTAATGCAATTTCAAATTCAGCTGCTTAGTTCTGCTTTTTCTCTCTCATTTTGGTGTGTTTTATTTTTCTTCCATTTTTCAATATGCTTATTAACAAAATGCTCAATTATTTTTTTGAGGCAAACATATCGACTTTTTTAAATGTTTGCATTACTGTGAGATAAGATCTGAGTTACATTTTACATTTTAGCTTTTTTGAAACCAGGAAGCCTTGATGAAGGGTTTTCGCAGTAGCCAAGAGGGTGTGTGCCAGGGATTTCTGGGCTTGCTGTGGATCTCACTATCACTCTGTGGTGGGTAAACACTGTGAGACTGAAGAGTTTATCACCAGGAAACTGTGTTCTCACTAGTAGGAGAAATATATTCTTTCCTAGGCTTATGTTTTATAGGGTTTATTGCCTTGAAAGACTCATAAAGTAAATACTAACAATAATAAAAAATCAAAAAGCCATCTTAACGATACCTGCTTTAATTCTCTCTGGATGAATGTTAAGCATAATGTAACTTACCCATTTTAAAAGTACCCTAGAGTCAATTTTCCTTACTGTGTCTGTGTAAACAAGCTCTAGATCTGTCTTTATGATTTTGGTTTCACCTTAGCTCCAAAAATGAATGAGATTTTTGGGGGGAGAGAGAGGACTTGATTTAGATACATGCCTACAGGGTACTGTTCTCTCCCTCACCATCTGAAAAGTTACAAAATTAAAGCTTTTGCCATTTAAAGCTGGTATTTTCTGAACAGATGGTGAGATTTCAGCCCTGGGTAACCCAGACCCATGTGGAAAATAAAAAATTCAAATGCTGGATCTGAAGCTCGCCGTGAAAGTTCACATACACAAAGGAGGACACACATGGAGTTCACCATATTCTCTTTATGTGACTTATACAGCATCTTGGGCTTTCTCATATTTAAAGGAATGAGATGAGAGGAAATTGTTCAGGAAGCATAATCTTCCAGCCACCTGGCATTTATATTCAGGTATAGCCATTGAGCTTTGTAGCAAGCTTTTCCAGAATGCAAAGTTCATAATTACTTGTACAACAATAAAGTATTGATGTTTGTAATGAACTTCCAGGACTGACTCACTGAGCCACTCACTGAGCCTGCTCACAAAAACGCTGATGGGCATTTCTGGAAAAAAAAAATTACTGTGTCAGGTCAAATCTACACATTTATGTTAAAAAGCATCTACTCTCCTCCAAGCATCTACTCTTCCTCCAAGAATTTTTTTGGTGAGTTTTGTTGGGGTTTCTTTTTTGTTTTGCTTTGTTTGTTCTTTTTTTTGTTTGTTTTTGTTTTTGTTTTTTGTTTGTTTGTTTTTTGGTTACTTCTGGTTTTGGGTTTTTTTTTAATAACAAATACTAGAGGATTGAAGTTTATACAGAACACATTAGTTTCCTCACTGTTCAGAAGAAATCTCTTTATTACTAATAAAATCAGTCTTGGATAGAAGATACCATTCAATGAAAGAACAGTATTAGAAAAATGAACTGCCTCCTGTGACATTCATTTCTGTTTGAAATTTAGAATTAAGAGGGTGTGTTTTGTGTCAGGGGAGGGTTTTTGCCAAGTCTTAAGACAACGTGAGGTTTGTGCAAACTCTGAATCATGTTCTCATTGGTTTGGGGCATTATCAATGCACAAAACATGCAAAACACCAATTGATCTTGTGGGAATATTCTCATTTTAGTTAATTCTTCAAGAATGCGGCCACTGAATGGTTAGGAGTATTTAGTGTGTATAATCTGTGAAGTATCTCAGGAGAAATCGTCTGATACGCATGGTATTTATAACCATGGCTTTAACACAGTCTAAGGAATTTTAAAATAAATATTTATAATTTTATGACTTCTTTCTTTCTGTTGGCTTTCACTTGGGCCCTGGACTTGAAAAGAACCAAGTGTGTTTTATGCTAATTTTATCCTTATGAACAGTCCTTATGAATTCTATGTGAAAGTGGAATAATGTACAAAAAATTAAAGCATATATTTATACATGAGCTTATGTTGGATGGGACCTGTGCCTGAAAATGGAACAATGGACCAATATTTAGAGCTTTAGCCTCGGTCATGGGGAATGCTTGTTGAAGATTTTGCTTTGTTGCAGATTTCTTGTGTGGTTTCAATCTAACTACTCGCAGAATGGTCTAAGTTTCTCTAAATTAGTCACATCTCCTTCCCTCTTCGGAAGTTGAAGAGAGGTAAAGTATTTCCAGATATTTCTGTAGAGGGAATGTGGATAACTAGTTCAGACAAGATATTTAGTATTCTAGCATGTTAGATACTTCATCCATAGTATGTTCTGCCTGGTTGGTTATAACAGGATGTGTAGACAAATGAAGTCTTAGAATGTATCCTCTCTGTCATGTTCCTTATTTTCAAAAGTGTTCGCAGGTGAGATGCTGAGACAACCTGTATGATGCACATGTAACTCCAATGCACTGAACCTTGTCTGGTTTCTCACTCACCTTCTCACTAATGTCATGGGATGCACTGGTAATGTTGCTTGCACAGAAATCCCAGGGAGATGTGATTTGAGGATGACCTGATCTCAGGCTGACTTTCTAGTCTTAAGAATGTTCCTGGGACAAGCCATGTCAAGTATATCTAGAGATTTTAATTCTGCATTGGGTGACCTCTCAAGAGGAAATATTCTTCTGTGTTACTTTGCAAGGATTTGATGAAAGTCAGTGCATTCAACACTTATTCACACTGGCCACACCTTTCCTGGGCACAGGTGTGTGATGTGATGGTCTTAGCCTGTGTATCCTATTCCCTTCCCACAGGCATCTAAGAGTCTGCAGGTGATGAAATGGCAACATAGATATAGATCTGGCCCCAGGACAGGTAGGCACATGCACCAAAGCATTTGTAAATGTTCCTTGTCAGCAGCTTAGATACAGCTTCAGTTACTAAGATGATGATGAGCCATTTATATCACGAGATTCATCAAGACTAAAGATAACCAACATGTATATATTTTTTTGTCTTTTATTAACTCCTGAAGTGTTTAGATGAAAACAAAAGAAGTCAAAATATGTGGTCTCGGATGAACTGTGTTTCCTAAATCAAATGCACTGCCTTCTGTAGTACAGGCTATTCCCATGACCTCCTGATTACTAAATATTAAGAAAATTGTAGCAATTTGTCATTTTCTTCCATGAGGTACCATTAGAGCAGCTTTGGTACAATGAGCTTTGGCCCGTGTCAAATTGTTGAACTCTGCAGCCTGAATTCTAAAATTCGAATTGTGGAAGTCCGCAAACTCTGTATATGGTAGCAATCTGTAATACTGTTTCAGGAAGGAATCAAGACAAACCAAATAGCTGCCATTCAAAATAAATCTTTGAGATTTAGGACTAAAGCCACAGTGAGTTTAGACTGCTTGTTATTTTTTAAGGAAGTTTGAGAAAGAATTGCATTAATATGCACAATATAAATCTAACCCCAGAGGTCACAGAGAGTTTGCAATTTGCAAGTGTTTTAGCAATAGTTGTTAAAGATGGGAGAGGAGGAGGGGTAGGAAGTGTCAGTAGGAGAAATAGTGCTGTAGTGCTAATGAGCAGATGCTCTGCTGTGTTTTGAGAGACCTCCTTGCAATTAAAAAATAGTTGTAGGTAGGAGGAGATCATTCAGCTGTCTGTGTGCTGTCAGCTGTACCTTGACCAGCTTTTTGCATGTCAGATGCATTTTGATTAGAGCAAAAAAAAGAGTTTTAGCAGCAATGTTTTCTGCAGTGAGAAAGTGAGACCTGTGTGCAAAGGGAACTGCAGAACTTCTATGTGGGCAGAAGCCAGGTGTCATTTGTGTGCTGCTAGAGAATGGTTTCCTCCTGAAGTCTTGGCTTATATGTGCGTAGGTGAACATGATTTTTTTCTGGAGGAGGAGGACAAAGGGGCAGTTCCTATCTCACCTCTTCAGATGACACGTTGCAGGGGAAAACAGAGTAGCTAATATTGCATTTCCTAACCATTATCAAGAAGATCACAGAGGAGAAATAAGGAGCAAGAATCAAAAGTAGAGATACTTCTGTGGCTGGTTTACTCCCATCCACTGTGGTCAGGACAATGTGCAAGGGCAGGGGGCTGGTCCCACCAACAGAGGAGGGGTCAGCATGCTCAATTTCACCCAGAGAAAGAGCATGTCTCAAGCATGTGTGTCCCTTGTGGAACTGAGAAAGTGGGTGATAAAGAAGCAGATTCCAGAATTACTCCAACTTTGTATGTAATCCTATTGGGTTTATTAGAGAAACACTTAAAGGTTTAGGAAGGAGATGCATCATGTATGGGCAGAACAGTGCAGAATAGCTCAGTAAGAGTAGCTCAGAAGTTGCAGGCATTGTTTGATCCAACATACACATTTTTTCCCCTACCTTTCCACCTTTCCTTTTTCTTCTCCAGGTTAGGGGCCTTATAGCATAATTAGAAATTGAATTATTTATGAGGAGTCATTAAAATGGGCGGCTTGCAGATTAATCAAAGACAGGCGACACATGATATGAAAATCGCCTTTTCCTTGGCTACTTTCACTGGTAGTGGCTGCAGAGGAGCTTAGATAAAGCATCCTGAGGTCTGAAACAAAAAAATTGAATGTTCTGCAATATTACCTCTGTGTGTGTGTTAATATCTATATGAGTGTTGGGGGAAAATAAAAAATATGGGTGAAATTAGCCAAAAGAAGGGTATTCTGAGGAAACAAAGGGAAGGTATAGGTCGCGACTCATTATGCAGCTTTGGAAACCAGAAAATGTAATTTCTCTGCCAACTGGAGGAATTTATGAGGCTAATGAAATTTAAAATCAGTGGGAGCTCATCTAATAGCAATAAGGCATATAGTATTCTACTAATATTATGAGCAATATGTCTAAAAATAACGTAGGAGGCCTTTATTTATATCCTGCTCTGATACTAAGGACATATTTCTGAGTAGATACTTAAAACCACAACATATCTACCCCTCTAAGAAATGAGATTCAAGGCAAATCAAGTTGAGCCTTGCCGTGGTCCCTGCCTGTGTGGCAGCAATCCCGACACCTTTCTTCAGCCCTGGCTAGCTCATGCTGCCACACCAAGGGCACTGGGCAGGTGTGGGTCACCCGATGGCACAAGGGTCCTTCCCAAGGGACTAAGGTCCCCTGAGGCAGACGGTACTCCCTACCCACACGTCCCCTGCAGGGACTGCATGTGTGGACTAGTTGGCCTGACCCTACCTAGGAGTCCTTGGTCCAAGATGATATGGATGCCGCAGCTGTCAGAGGGTAAAAGGGTAGAAAGCTACTCACTCTTGTTGGGGTGAAACAGAAACAGTTTATTGGGGGTCCAAACCCCAAAGCAACCAACAGGAGTGAGCCCAGAACAGCTCAAAATGAGGGGTTTTATAGGGGGTGGAATTGAGGGGTGGAGAGAGGGTAAAAACCAACGATATCGAGGGAGAGGTGGGATTAAGGGGTGACAGACAGGAGTAGAAGCCAGAGGCCTTCGACTCAAACCTATCAGGGATCGAGTAACTTGGATTGATAGGGAAGGTTCTGGAATAAGGGGTACATATATGGTGTAGGGATGGGAGGGGTTTAGGGAAGGGTACATAGAAAGGGAGTATACGTATCACAGAATGATCCAAACACAGGGTAGGGGGATAACAGAACAAACCATGATAATGCCCAAACACATAACACACACCACCACAGAGCCTTCTAACTGTCCTGCTATTTTTGTCTTTATAAAACCTACTTATCCAAAGGTATTCAGAGAAATAAACATTCATGCCATTGGAATTATCTCTTTAATGCTGTTTTTAGGTGCTGTTTGGGTGCTAATGTTAGTCCTTTCAAAACTTTGTATTTAGAGTGTGAGAAATCATGGTTTTTTTTGCCATGATTACTGATGAATTCAGGTCATCTGAATTAATGAAGCTAGTGATCCCTACATATTATTAAAGATGTTTGTGGCATTATAGATTTACTGGATTTGGGTATAGTGAAAGGATGGAATAGGAGCAAGAGTGAACTTTTTCTCCTAATTTCTGGAGTAAATACTTTTCCATGCATCTTAAGGTTTCTGTGCATGTTCATGCTCTGTGCCTGTTGAAGGAGATTTCATTATTGTAATAATAATTATCACAAATGTGCTTATGATAGAGCATAGGAAGGAGCTGGGGTTTTTTCCACAAGGTTCTCCCTTTTGTTGGCACACTACGTCGTGAGTTTGGTCATCCTGGCAAATAATGGCAGTCCATCCCCTATGGAAACAGATGAGCTATATACCTGCTAGTTTGGTGTTTGGAGTGGGCATGAAAATGGAGTGTATATGATTTTGTCTAGAAGAGACGTAATTCAGTTAATGCATTGCTTCATTGATTGTAATTCAGACTTCCTTCATTCCTCTTTAAATAATGTATGGATGCATATGCATGTGTAGGCTGACCAGAAGGTACAGAACCCTACCTGTTTTTTTAATCAGTTTTCAAATTCCTCCTTGAGCCGTGATTGCTACAAGCTATAAACCTCTATCATCCATTTTAAATGTAATTTTGTTGCAATACTGGCAGAAGTATATGAATGTACATGAAGAAACTTCAACTGCTTTAATCCCATATGAGCTCAGAGGTAGTATTATTTTTTACAATAAGAATAGAGACACATCATCATAATGATATAAAATGTTTAAATTTAAAATTAGGATGCACAAGTGAAATTATTTCTGATTGTCTTTTTTTGAATGCTCACAATTTACAGTGAATGCTCCCATGGTAATTAATGTTTTAGTCTATATCAATAAATAATTGCCACAGTGAATTCCTAAAAGGTCACCTCCTGCTCAGGTTGTGTAGTAGTCAATTTTCACCAGATCAGATGTTCCCATAGCATTCATAAGCTGCTACCATTTCCAGGAAATCAATATTTTCAACAAAGGCTCGTGCTTTGCAGTGTTTATGATTTTTGGATATCCCACATGCAAGAACATTCAAGCAACTTGATTTTCAAAAAGTGTTGAAGAACCAAATTCACAACCACATACCTGCACAAGGTCCATCACTTTGGTTACCCCTAAACCAGAGTTCTGTGAATAGCCACTTCAAAATGCAATACTAAATTTACTCACTAAAGCCTCTTCTATTTGTATGTTACTTAGCTAGAACCAGCTCAGTACCACAGTCATCTTCTGGGGTCACTAATATCCATTCAATGTATTTAATATCTTCTTGTTTAATACCTCCACATCTCCACAGTATTTAATATCCCCAGAGATCCTATGCATAAGCCTAGTTCTTACATATTTCAATTTTCCTATAAGAATGCTAAATTTGCCTTGTTGGGGTCGATTCTACCATATTACTTAGATTTTTTTTCAAAGGTGTGACTTTGATATAGCTTAATACAGTTTTGTTATATATGTTTACCTTTCTTAATTGTAATTTCTGCAGGCAATTTTCATACAAATATTCCCAGTTTTAATGTAGCATACAATTTTATTACTGTTGTGTGAATATAATAGTGTTATTTCTATCTGTAAAGATATCGGGCCACATTACAAGTAGTCAGGGTGTTTGTTTTGCACCTTTCTTGACAGAGTTTTTTTCCCAAGATTTTGTGTTTATGTTCTTGAAATGGCATACTGTACGGTATTTTATTCAAGAAAAAGCTGGTAAAAAAATTTGCAGTTGCTGTTTCTAGTTTAATAGTGATTAAAAAAATGAAAATAAGTTGTTACAGAGGGAAAAGGTACAAGAAAAAAGAAGAAGGAAGAAAGGTACAAGGAAAATCAGTAGGATATCCTAACGATTGATTGGCAATTTGGAGATGGTTTTTAAAGGGGGTTTTTTGAGGGTTTTTTTGAACACAAATTCATATGTATTTAGAATATTCGCAGTCTCCTTTATTCTAGTACTCTTTGTTACTGATCTGTGTAAATGAAAGAGCTTGTCCAACTAGCAGGCCTTTAAATATATCACACTTGCTAGTAAGGAAAGTAATAAATTTATAGATGTTAAAGAAAGGCTTTCTAGCTTTTGTTCATGAGCTAGTTCATATTTTCCAGGCTTTATGGAACTGTGCCTGTTAACAAGTGGATGACTAGTAGTGGATATTAGGAAGGATGCTTAGTGCTGTTTAATGGGATGCAGTTCCTGAAGTCCTCAGGGACAACCCCAGCATGAATTGCATTGCTCTTTCACGGTCTGGGATATGGCCTACAATGTCTTTTGCCATCTCTCCTCCTGGTTACGTGCTGGTTTTCCATGTGAGACAAAACCAGCTGCTTCTTTGCCCTATGTTTCATGATCAGAATAATTTTTTTGCATAGTGAGCTTAGGGGTTTACAAATGAAATGGCACAAACTGACTACAAACCACAAGGGCTTTGTCATTTTACTGCTGTGTAAATGGAAGGACTTGAACAGCTATGGTACTTATTCCTGTTTTTGAGGTCTAGCAATAGTATATAATTCATGAATTTTTGTCCTCATTACAGATAATGCCAACATTACTGTGTTATACTCTTATATTTTTAAATTATTCCTACAATCTGTCAAATCCATTTAGGTACATTCCACATTTGCTTTTATTTATCTGCAAAGTGCAGCCTCCTTATTCATTACAGCTTGGCTGCCAGCATGGGTGGAAACCATCCCAAGACGTATATGAATTTAAGTGGCAACAGAATGACTGGCACTAGGTATGTGTTTTTTGTGTCAAGGCTGTGGTAATGTATATCATTAGTTGTTCAACATAGTCTGCTGTCGGCACCGTGCCAGAGTGCTGTCTTATGGCAGTGCCAAACCTTCCTGGGAACACAGCATGTTCTCTAGTTCAGTTGCATATTTTCTCAGTTGTAGCTGCAGAAAAGAGACACCAAATGTAGTGACACAAAATAGCTTCTGATCCATGTGAATCCCGTGTTCCAGTGTGACATGGAAACCGGTCTCACTTTGGGCCAGACAAGTTGCTGTTTTGTTTTTGTCTTCCTTTTGGCCTCATTTGTCCTTACTCATCCATCCTAAGTGAGTAAAAGGAGTAAAATCATCCCGGCGTATCTTCCTCAGGATCTTGCTGATTGTGAATGGCTGTGGTGGCTTCTTGACAGTTACTTCCCACAATCATAGCAGGACTATGCTTATGGGAATGCAGGGCAGAGAGGGAAGTTATGCCTTGGATAAGTGTGTCTTTATGTGGGGCAGGTCCTGTGAAATGGGGGGATAGCAAAATTTTAGCACTTTTTTCTGTGTTGCGTGTCCACTTTGCTGCTCCAACCAGCTCTGACAAGTGTGCAGGAGAAGGAAGAACACTAAATGCTCTTTCCATCTTTGCTGCAAAGGATGGGTAACCTCCTGTAAGACGCAAAGAAAAACCACTTAAAGGAAAGTCTTGGCATAATGTGTTCCCTCAATGGTAGGACTTAAGAAATAAGCTTCACTTTCAGTTTTCTTCCCATTTTGTTATACAACTACATGCTCTCTCTTCCTCTGTGAGGTTACAACCTCACTCTTTCTAGACTACCAGGGTTGCCTGCACTGAAGTAGAAGACTTTGAAAGGAAAGCTTGAATATTTTTTCCACACATGAACATGTAGTGATTCATGTAGTGACAACTTGCAGTTCCACAATGCCATTTGGTTTTTATTGTTGGAGTATTCAGTCATTCCTGACTAAAATTTGTGTGTATGTATATATATTATGTCTGTGTGTATATGTGTGTATATGTGTTTATATATATATATGTGTGTGTGTGCATGTATTCACACAGGCACACACATTTATTTACAGCTGCTACAAAATCAAATTAAACAAAATAAACTGGAAAGTAATCTAGAATTAATCTGAAGCACATTATTTACAGGCAGAGCTGAGACAGCTTGGTCTATTCAGCCTCAGTAAGAGAAAGCTAATAGGGGATGTTATATATACAAAATATACTATTTTCTCTGTATTATTTTCCTTATTCTGTTTTATGAAACATTTTTGATATAGATTCTCACTTTTTTGTGTGCTTTGTAATTAATTTCAATAAAAAATACTATGAAAGTCAGCTAACATTTCTATTTAAATGTATTTTATAGGTTTGTTTTGTTGTCAGATAGTGCAGTCATGATGTAAAATAGAAAACTGGTGTGCAGCAAGAAAGAATGACAATTTTGTTCACAAAGGCAATTTACCTGGACAAAAAATATCAGTAAGTGAAAGAAAAATAATTTTATATGATGCTTTAGTTTAGCCATTTGAATCTCTGAATTAAAATATTAGAGAAATCAGGAAAATTTAAGTGATCTGGTATAAGCTACAGAAAGGGAAAAAAATTGGTCACAAGTTACAGTCTAAGTGGTGTTGCAGGTGAGTACTGATGGGAAATAGTAGGTGAGTGAGCTTGTTGGAATAATGTGTAATAATCTAAGAATAAAAATCTAATATTAATTGTCAGATTGGAGCATTTAAATTCAGTTCACTGTACAGTGATCATCCATATCTCATTCAGTCTTCATAGAATTATTTTTGTCAGACCTTAAGCTTAGAGCAGAGAGAATAGAAAAAGAATAATTACTAGATGGCTTAAGAAAAATTTACCTGCTTTGTTGGTCAATTTTTAATAATTCTTTTTAATTATAGTTTGCCTGTATTATACAGTTTGCTCAGAGAACACCCTGTACATCCTGTATTTTTTATGCTATTACCAATTACAATTTTCAGTTGTAAAAGGGACTATATTGTTTGTGGGGTTTGTTTTGTTGGTTTTTGTTGTGGTTTTTTTTCCTCTCTCTATAAAAGGAACAGCATTATTTCTAAGGGAATGTTGGACATTTATTCTGGAAAATTGAAAAGAGATGTAGATGCTATGAATTCTGTAGCCCTCAGTATTGAAGTCTGCAAGGCTGAGTGTCAGCTACTGTCTAAAAACATTAGAACTTTCATTAGTAATCTCTGTGAAATAAATACAGATAATTCAGTAACTAGGGAGAACTTTAAATAATCACTGAAAGAGCTAGAAATAAGGCTTAACAGAATGCATAGGTTGGTTTTGATTTCCAAATGCTTGAAATTGAAATAAACATTTTCTGATCTTATGACTAGTAAAGAAGTATTTTAGTACAAAGTTGTTTATACCTCAGTAAGATCAGCTTTAGGTTCCAGACTGAAACTTCAAAAAACTCCAAGATGATAGCACAGGTGTCTTTCTGGGGACATGCCCATTGTTTTTTGATGCAGACTGTACTGGCCTGTCTCACAGCATCTCTCTTCTCCACACTCAGCAAAACAGTGCTGCTTTGGTTCATCCTTAATTTAATTTATATTGATCAAAAAAAGCATTTTATTTCTAAGAGAAAAAGTTGAGTTCATCACAAGCTGTTCAACTGTGCCATTGCAGCACTTGTACCAAGTGTGTGATGCTTGGTGGTCCCTAAGTCTGTGCACAGGATGGAGATGGGTGCAGTGCAGTGCTGAAAGGGAGGCTGGAGTCAGAGATGGCCCATCTAATCAGGCAACCAAGGGCAAAGTAGGGTTTCATGAAAGTGCCCTACTTCAGGGTGATGGAAACTGCAGGGTGGTTCTAAGAAGAAGAGACGGAATGGCCATGAGGTTATAAAGCCCAGTTGTAAACTTCTCCCTCTGCTTTTGCATATCCAGATGCTCAGCATTCCCACAAGGCAATCAGGGTTCAGTAGGTTCATATCATGAGTGACATGCATGGTGGCAGAAGGGTTTATGTTTGTTTGTTAGAAGTTTTGAGAATTCCTTACTCTTTCAAGGTTTCCTACTTGACTTTGGGCAAGCCCATTTGGTTTGCTTTAAGTTTGGATTTTCATAAGCTGGAAGAATAATCATATTTTCCTGCTTCCCAGGATGGGTTAGTGGGGCATTGCTGATGAATAGACCGTGTCAATACTTACACAGGAATGCCCGATATCTTTTGGAATTATGCCAAGGTTTTGATTCAGTGTTAATTTGGTGCAATGAATTCCAGTAGCTAATTATGTGTTGAGTGAAAATGTATTATGCATAGAGGTATTTACTGGCAGTGGTTGTAAAATGACATGCTTAGACTTAGGTTTGCATTTTAGGACTTTTTAGTATTTTCCTGTGGAGCCTTAATTTTGCAGTGATATGTGTTTTGTTCTCAGACTTTCTTTTTTTTTTTTTTTTAAAGACTCTGATTTTTCATTCTGAAATGAGTAAAGTAACATACTATTGCCTCTCAGTAAATGTTTCATTTTTATAGAGGTTTTTTTCCTAGGAAATAAACTTTTTCTTTCCCAAGATTTTCCTGTACTATCTGAAGGCGTTTAGGCCTTGTATATAGGGAAGTTGCCAAGACTGTGCTAAGGAGTTTGTATTCATGAACTAAGTTTTGTCTCTTTCAATGTAATCAGTTAATCTGTTTATACCATGGGCATGTGAGGGGGTTATCAGAGAAGCACGGAACGGTTGATGTTGGAAGTGACTTCTAGAGATCATCTGGCCCAACCTCTCTCATCAAGCAGGGCCACCTAGAGCCGGTTGACAGGCCAAGCTTCCGAATATCTCCAGCAATGGAGACTACACAACCTTTCCTAGCACGGAAGATTGTGTTCAGCGATCGCAGGTGATTGTTGCCAATAAAAACAAGTTATGAAAACATTTTGAGGAGGTTCAATATCTCCTGTTAGGCTAGAAAATAAACCAAAAAAGTGTGGGGTACTTCCTGGTCCAGAGCTTTGTCTTTCCACCTGGATGTTTAGCTTAATTGTGATGTTAAAAATGGGTTCTGGTTTGACTGGGTTTTCTCAGGCCCCATGTCTCCTGGATGTATGCCTGTGACTGTTCCCAACTACAAGAGGAGGACTAGAAAGTGCCTTTACTTGAGGCAGACCATAGACCATAGACAGCAGGATGGAGCAGTCAGGGGACATATGGGTTTGTCTAAGGATCACTGAGCAGGCTGGATCCCAAATGAGCAAGGAGGCAAACTCTCAGTGCGGGCAAGCCAGTTCATACAAGTAAAGGGTATCAGCTCTCTAGAGATGGCAGTGCAACAAGTTTATCAAGGTAATTATATTAAGTACTGAGAATTTCCTTCAAGAGGTCTTAGGTTGCCCATATCTTTTTGTTTGTATGTGGAATGACCTCTGGCAGAAATGTTAGGTAGGCCAGACCTCCTCCTAATAGTCCAGATTTACAAAGTTACAGTGAAGCAGCACCTGAATCGTGGGTGGACTGGGTTTCATTCAGGAGTTTTATGCGGATGCATAGATATATGTATAGAACTAAAATCTTACAAGTTTAAAATAAACAAACAAACCAAAAAAATCCCCACTTTCTTATGCTGTTTTTTGCTGAGTACAGTCTGATTTAGCTATGCACGTCATAACACATAAATAATGAACATTGTATCAGGAAAGATACACTTTCCTAAGGAAAAATGAAACAGAGAAAAAAAATTTGTGCTCTTTGATTTTAATTTGTCAGGGAAAGGATGAATGACATGATGTAAAAAGCTTGAAATTAATTAAAGTGAAACATCAATTATATTTTCATCACTCCACAACTGTTTTGCTGCACTTCATATTTTCTGTGGTGTATGCACATCAGTTTACATCATAAATTCTGTAGGGTGTGTGACTCCATCATCTCTGTGGATATATGTCCTTAAACAAATCAAATTACATTGTCAGCTTGGTATAGTCACTGAAGGATTAGCAAAATACAGATCCATTTTTCCTGAGGGAGGAGAGGGAGGAAACTGTAAAGTTGACTGTCACCTCAGTCTATGCCTACAGACAACGAAATCAATATCTTTATATGTGTATTTCATTCACAATTTTTCTGAGCCTTTAAAACTTCCTGTGAATGAAAATTCAGGGAAGTTTCAAAATCTCAGATGTATTTTATATATTCGATGTCAAAATTAAAAATAAAGGAGTATGAAACCGTTATACAGTAGTAAAATGAGACAGGACAAGTGAAATGAATCACTTTCAGACTTTTCTACTTTCACTAGAACAAAACCACGGCTTACAAAAGAAAAACAAATAAACAAGTAAAAACCCCAAACAAAAAAAGTGCCAGCTAGTTTTTATCAACTGGTTTTTTTCCCCCACTGGCAAATATCTTAGTCAGTTTTGGACCATCCTCATCGTGATGGGGTCGTTCAGGCCTCTGAAGTGGCAAAGTGGAGTTCACTGCAGCACAAATCAAGGACTTGCACATTTCCTTATATATTCCTCTACCAAATATAAAAATAGGATTGAAATAGATTCTCACAGTTCCAAATCATTTAAAAAAATTCTCAAGCTTTATATTGAATTGAGATTTCACAAACCTGTTCTTTGACTGACAAGCATGTTGTTATTACATTGTAGGGACTATTTAAGTATGATGTTAGTTGTCAGACTTCCAATATTATGGATATTTATTTCCAGAAGGAAGTAATTTTACTTAGGGAAAAAGCTATGATGTCCAATAAATTATCACATAGACAAAAACATTTTTATTGCATTTTATTGTGATTATGGTGTTAACTTCTGTGGTAGCTAACAGTGTCACTTCTACTTTTTGAAAGTAAATTCATGATTGGAGTCTCTAAAATCTTTTTGGACATATAATATATTTTCCAGGTTGCAAAATATTAGGGCAAAACCCAATAATCAGCTAAAACCATTTCATGGAATTATTATGGGTTTTTTAATTATTATTTAATTTAATTTTACTTTTTGCAAGGATTCTTTCATGACCCTTATTGATAGCCTGATTAAAAAGGTGCAAAGTACCTTAGATTNAAAGTACCTTAGATTTGATTACTGAGGATGTTTGAAAGACAGGTTCAACTCTGCTGTCCCAAGAAAGACTTTAATGTTTTATTGAAAGAAAAAACTATAGCACAAGCTGAAAGGCCTCTTGATTTAGAATTTAACTAAGGAGGAACAATTTCATGTTGGAGAAGCACATCTAAAATCTACTAACTCCAAAAGCTCCACAGAACTAGAGCTGTCTCCTTTTGAAACAGCTTCTAAAATTTTGCAGTGAAAGATGCCTGGCTACATTTTAAGACTTATTTAAAAGTGTTTTGGGGTCTCTGAGGTCTGCCATGTTCATTCTTTCACTTGTATTGAGCATAAATGCAGTAACTGTTAAAGGTGTTTAAATTTTAGGGGATTGTTTAGCTTTTCAAAGCCCAGTAGTAGTAGAAATATTTGTATAGAATCTATCAAACTAGCAATTAAAACCTTTTTCCTTCTCACTACATCATTTGATTTAAGCCTTGAAGTCTTGGCAGTTCAAATGCTGCAGCAGCCTGCAGGGGAACTGAGAAATAAAAGGACCTGCAAACAGACTTAGGAAGATGAAACTTTCATCCCTAAGCACCGAATTGCAGAATAGACGAACAAAAACAAAAACAAACAAAATTCCCACATGGCAACTGGACTCACCCCCACAGAGAAAAATTAATATTTGTTCTGATTTAGCTACAGCACTTTTAACTGTACTGTCCAGTTTTACGTTTGAGAATAAATAGCTTCCAACCAATTTAGTTTGAGAGAAGAATTATGTGGACACATCTAGAGTTCAAAGAAGAACTGACAGGCAGAAGTGACCTATCTGAAATTAATTAGTACTCTCTTTCTGTTTCACAGTATATATGTGTCCATCAACAAAAAATGTTGCCAGGTCTAATTATCA
>WEIV01008302.1:43635-63419 GCA_013390005.1 Calyptomena viridis
CAGGTCTAATTATCACTAATTGGCAGTTAATCTGACTGAAAAATACAAGGCTGAGTATTTAGGGGCCAACCCTGCACTCATTAATATAGAGGACAAAACTATTAAAAATACTTGAAATGAGACAAAAAAGTAATGTCAATGTATCTATTTATTGGCTCTGAGCAATTGGTTGTGGATCTGATGGGGTGAAATAAGGGTTGCTTTCCTATTAACAGACTAGTCCAGAAACTGATGTGCAGGAAATCAAAGACCTTGAGCATTGAAGCTGTATGAAACTCCTTGAGAAATGGGTTAACAAAAAGAATTTATTTTACTTGGCATTTAAAGCTTCCTTTAGAGATAGAGGTTGTACACTGTTAAAAAAGAGATGCAGTTCCCGTGGTTTGTACAGGAAGGTTATAGACTTTGTGAAATGGCATAAGGAATACCTTTCTTTTTTCATTTCCCCTCAAAAAATTTATTCCTTTTTGTATTTAGAAAAAGAAGCCACAAAATAATTGCAAATGAGCTGGACAGTGGCTTTGCACTGAGATAGATCTCCTTTCATTGTAGAAGAAATGAATGTCTCTGACAAAGGGTGATGTTTTATATTTCATTCCTCATTTTCCTTTTCCCCCTGGCGGAACTATTTAATTGGTGGTTAGTGAAACTCTCTACACTTTAGAACTTCACCTCTTTTAATTGAAACAGATACTAGGACTGCTCAGAACTACAGGTCGTTCTATCTGCAAATCTATTCTGTATTTCACTTCATATTTGGTGACAATTTTCCCTTGTGATTATCAGCATGAAAAAATTATCTATTGTTTCTGTGAAAGGTCCATTTACTCCCCCTGGCATGCTTTGTGCTTTATCATGTTGACAATGGACAAAATGCTTTTCTTCAAGGAAAAGAAAGAAGAGGACTATTTCATTGTCTTTTATTCTCTGGAAAATACTAGTCTTTAGTATTTGGCCTAGAGTACATTATTTAGAGTCGTTGAAGAAGAAAAGTAAAAAGCAGTACATGAGAAATGAGGAGAAAGACTGTGAATCATAGAATCATAGAATGGGTTGGGTTAAAGATCACTCAGTTCCAACCTCTCTGCCACCCCTGCACCTTCCACTAGACCTGGTTGCTCAAAGCCTGATCCTGTAATTTAAAGAGATTTCAAACTCACAAATTATTTGATCTGCAGAGTCACTTATTTTCTTTTTGGTTTTGTGGGTTGTGGGGTTTTTTTGTTAGTTTGGGATTTTTTCATCTGTGTGATTTTTTTTGGTTGGTTAGTTCATTGGTTTGTGTGTGTGTGTTTTGTTTTGTTTTATTTTTTTGTTTTCCAGGCTTAAAATATGTTGCCATCTTCCCCCAGTATATTTTGCACCTCACTTGATCTTTGCAATACTTGCTAATTCCAAGGCAGCAGATCCCTTCTAACTGCTTGCCTGAGGAGCCCCATCCAGCTAACATCTGTACAAACTGCAAATGTGTAAGACCAGCCTGTTTGTCCCACTGGGAGAAGCGGAAGGCATCACATGAAACTACCAGATAACTGGTTGAACTGGAGGAAGGAGACAGGACCCATCATACAACTGAGCTGGCTCTCATGCCTGCAGGTCTTCAGAACAGCCTTGAGGTTACAGTTAAAGGTGCTGAGGCAGTTTATAAAACAAAATCAAGGGTCTTAAAATGGAGAACATCACATGGGAGGAGCTCAGGTTATGCTTGAATGGCAAATGTTGTAAATTGAGTGCTTGCCTACATATATAGGCTAATGACAAAAGGTAATTGGCCAGAGTCATCCCTTCCATACATTGGTGCAAGTTTTTAAATTGATTGAAATGACTCTTTTTTTATAACAAGAGTAAATTTGGCCAGGTATGTTAAACTGTGAAGAAGTGTCTAATGAAGTATCAAAGGGCAGATTTTAAATTTGGCCTGGATTAACATCATCTTTAATGATCTGGAAGAAGGAGACAGTCAGCATTTTCATTACATTTTTGTGTGATACAAAGTTTAGTTTCAAACACCATTGAAAGTACAAAACCACAGAGGGGCAGAAAGAGGCTTCACTGAACAAATTCAATAAATAAATAAAAAGAAAAAACTGAAAAAAAAAAAGAAAGAAAAAAGAAAAAAGAAGAGATTCGGCTCAGCAAAATGCAGGTTGATAAAGGTAATGATTAATAATCTGAATTACAATGTAGGAAATAGAAGTCCTGGTAATGCTAAGAGAGAGAGAAATATTTCAATAATAATAATAGCAACAACAACAAAACATATACACTCTAATAGGAGGATCACACCTCTGATACATTTCTTTAAACAAAGATGCACATTATGTTGGCTTCTTGAAATATTAAGATACTGAGAGACTGGAAAGAAATGAAAGGAATACCTACAAATACATCAATAACATCGAATGAAAGGGAGTTGGTTTCAGAACAGAGGTTTAAAAATGTATGCGCAGTACAAGAGGTAAAATATATTTTCAGGGAGGAGTTAAGGTGTTGGGGAATGTTGTGGTGCACAAATGAAAATGACTGATGTTCAGGGTAACACTGTGGACTGACTGGAGCAAGGGGAATGGGATCACAGCAGTGAAGATTCAAATCATGCATAAGGAAAATGTCTTGAAAGTAAAATGTGTTCACCTGGGAAGTAATTTCCTCAAGGATGGTTGGGATTTAACATTTCTGTGTATTTTAGCCTCTCTATTGTATATGTCTTCCCAAACTGCTGTGAGAGCCAAGTGCTATTAACCCTATTTACCTGGTGGGGTATTAAGGATGCTGCTGGACACCACTGCTGAGCTCCTGTGGGCTGTTCTACTGGCAGGGGTTGGATCTGAGCACACAAGAGGACAAAAAAAGTGCCTTCAGTTCTAAAGTGATATGAGCAAAGGATCCAGATCATTAATGAGGATGTAATTTTTTTTTTCCTTTTTTTGGCAATACAAAGCCTCAAAGTAAAGCTATTTGAATTTATTGCATCCGCCTCAAATTATAAGTGCTATAATTTTTTTCAGTCTTTTCTTCTAGAATTGAGGATTGGGTAACTTTACTATATTTGAATGTAATTGAGGCAGGTATTTCAAAGTACTAGATGTGTTAGAAGACTGCTTTTCCTCAAGTATGCCCTTGTAGCGTCCCATTTTGCTCTTCCCTTTGAATAATCACTTTTATTGGAAAGAAGCAAGAAAAAGCCCTTTTTTTAATTTAATCATACTGAAAATAGAAATAAATGGTTCAGAAAAAAGACACCAGTATTTCTTTTATTCCAGAGCAATTTCAGGATGATGGATATTTTTGCAAGAAATACTTCTTCATTAGTATCTTCTGTTTGGTGGTGGCCTCATCAGCTGCTGTAGTGAATTTAGTGAGTCTTTTTAATTTGTCTGTGTGTTTCAGTTCAATTAATTTTCTTGTTAAGTTTTCAGGGTGAATGTGTCTAGGAAGGATTGATGTAAATTAAAGATAAAATTCCTGCTTCAGATAGCTGGAATAAATTAGCAGATCAAACCAGCAGCTATTACTCACTATCTTCTAGGTTTTTTGAAATAAAATTACTTTTTCTTTGCTATCATATGCTCCTTAAAGACTATAAATTGTTTTCTAACCTCTCTAAGTAGTAATTACTATATCAGAAATGAGAACTCTGGAGACCTTTATTTGTATAGGCACTCAACAATTGAGCCTCAGCAATGTGTGGTATCAGTAGAAGGATCATTTTTGAGATAATGTAATTGATTCAACATTCTCATTGACTTAATCTCTTTCACATAATCGCGGTCACAGAATGGTTGGGGTTGGAAGGGGCATGTGAGATCATCCAGTCCAACCCCCTGCTAAAGCAGGTTCACCCAGAGCAGGTTGCACAGGCGGGTTTTGAATACCTGCAGAGAAGGAGACTCCCCAGCCTGTCTGAGCAGCCTGTTCCAGTGCTCTTGTCACACTTAGACTAAAGAAGTTTTTCCTTATGTTCAGGTGGAACTTCCTGTGTTTCACGTTGTGCCCTTGCCCTGTCGCTGGGCACCACTAAAGATTGGCCCCCCCTTAAGGTACTTGTATGCACAGATCAGATCCCCTCTCTGTCTCTTTGCTGGGCTAAACAGGCCCAGCTGCCTCAGCCTTTTCTTCTAAGAGAGTTGCTTCAGTCCTCTGATCATCTTCATAGGCCTCTGCTGGACTCACTAGTTTCTCATTTGCATGATTCATAAAAGTAATCAAAATTACTTGTTGAACCTAATACCAGTTCACCAGTCATCCAGAAATGGGATCACGACCCTGTATTCAGTTGCTGAAGGTGCACTAGAAGCAGATCACTAAACTGAAGTTTACTGATACCCTACCTACATTATCTGCAATGTAAAGGTTTTAGTTCAGACTGGATCTAGAGTAATTCTTTTGTGTCAATTTGACCCAATATGAATGTGTTCCTCCAGGAAAAATGATGAAGTGTATTGGAGAGTAGGAACTGTGTTCAGAAAAGCAGGGTCTCCACAAAGGACTTAGAAGTTAAGGCAGTTCAACACCAGTTGCTAGTTTGATAAAATATACAACACTGGTATATATAACACTGGAAATATTTGTGAATTTCGAGCAATATATAGATATGAGACTAATGTATAGGAAACTTTTATATTAAGTGTTAAAATGATGGTTTATGCACTGTATGTGCAGGTATTAATTTTTTATTAAAACAAAAAAGTTGTAGAAGATAATTGATAGTGTGCAGAAGGTGGTTAATAAATGAACAAAAAACTTCTACAACTAAAATGTTAAGGAGGACTCTGCACATACTTCTGTTCCCCAACTTCTGACAATGCTTTCTCCTTACTGATCTTCATGTGTTGGGAGGCTCTCCTCTGTCTCTCACTTTCTGGGTGCTGGCAAGCTGCCACTCTTGAGCAGTGAAAATATGGGTTTATATGTCAGTCCAGGAAGAGGGAATGCTGCAGCATTGCCATTCCTGTTAACAAAAGGTGTGTGCACTGTGCAGTAGTGCAGTCCCTGCCTTTCCCCAATCTCTTGCTTTAGGTTTCTGGGCATTTCAGCCCTGAGATAGCATTGACTGTATGTCTGCATCCAGGTGTGTGCTTCTTTTTAATTTGTTCCTCTTCATCTCTTTTCAATCCTTTGCTCCACTTCAGCTGGCCCCCTCTGTCTTCAAACTCTATCGTAGAATAATGGAGAGGATTATTATCAATATTTCTGCTCTGTACAAAGTGTTTTGCCTTTTGTTTATACAAGGTGCTAGTTTATCAGCATTTCTAAATACTCATGCCTAGCTGTAACTGTACACACACAAAAGCATCTGAGCACTGAAACAGCTTGATGTCAACTCTGAAATGAAATCTAACACGACAATGAACTCTTTATAGTAGTCACTCTATCAGTTACTCCATATGCCTGCTGTGAAGTAATAGCAATGTTGAGGGCAAGCACAGGGAGAAAAATGTGTCTATGAAAAGTTTAGCTGGTCTGTCAGGAAAGGGAAACCTGTATGTCAATAATAAAAGAGGCAGAAGAAAACAAATCACATCATGATATGTCCATAATATAATTAGCCTGCGCTTCAGGATTAATGCATCAATTTTACACTGAAATAGCAGTCAGAGTTTTCATTCTAAATTCAAAGTATTTGGAAATATCTTCTTTGTCTTTTCAATTTGTATTAATTTGCCTTTTTTTTTCTTTAAAAACAAATACATTGAGATCAGGGAAGTTAATAATCTTGAAAGTAGATGTTATACTTGTGATAACACTTCATTACACTTATCCTAGCAAACAAGGTTAAATGCTTGAATAAGATGGCTTCCACAGATCTGTAATGGATACTATCAGAGATAGTACTGAGTGGGCATTGGAAGACATGACTTCTCCACAATGGAAATTTCCATTTACTCCATTTCTAA
Organism: Calyptomena viridis; assembly: GCA_013390005.1. Lineage (NCBI taxonomy): Eukaryota > Metazoa > Chordata > Aves > Passeriformes > Eurylaimidae > Calyptomena > Calyptomena viridis. The sequence continues at coordinate 49,533 of WEIV01008302.1, forward strand.
ATGTATAACTCTGGTATTAATTACTTTAGAGTGGATACCAGAAGATTTTAATTTTACCAAAGAAATAGTGTATTTAAACAAAACTGTTACTTAGGACGGGAAATGTTTGTTGTCTTCTAGCTCTGTGATGATTGCTTATATAAGTATTGTTTTCATGGTAAATAGTGCTATTACATATTTAAAAAACACATCTCTCACAGGCTATCTCAGTTAGATCAGAGACGAAATGGGTTACACATTATAAGCACAATTCCTTCATGAGAACAAGAGGTTTTAATCTGCAAGTACAGCATAATACCTATTCCCAGGTCAATTTCTGCTTTGCTCACTAAGCAAATGGTGTAAATTAGTTTAAATAGGTGGTAGAATTGAAGTGACAAGAGTAATTTATACTACCTGAGGTTCTGTTCCCTCCTTTAAAAGATGAGACACTCTGTTATAGTCCTTGGAGATTGGTCTAATTGGACAGGCTTGAGGGATGCTCAGTAAGTTTTCCCGGGTCCTGCAGCTCATTTTGTAGAGTATGTGGGCATTGTTCTGCAGGACAGCTCGGATACCAAGTGCCTTCCACCACGGTTTCCATAGCTAACTCCATTCTAGACTTTGCACAGGGTTCAGACTAGTTTTGCTTCTACTACTGTTGAATGTGCTCTTTGCACTCACAAATATCTTTAGTGCTCAGAAGTGTGTGAACAATTTGAGATATAGCAGCAACTACCTAAAATCCTTTTTATAGATAGTGTTCACTGGTCCTGAAACAATTTGCACAAACTACTGCTTGCAATGTTTCATCCATGAGCTATGCTTGTAGCAAACTATACCTCAGTCTCAAATATAGGATACCAGAATGCCAAGCAAATTCAAGTTTATGTTGTTTTATATATGACCCTCACTATTGAAGCACATATTTTAGAGCAATGCAGATTTTTCTACTGCAGAATTCTTAGTTAGGGGAAGCAGCATGCACAAGGAAATAAAAAAACAGGAATTTGTTCTTCTTTTTGTTCTTGAAAGAGGAGCAGCGATGTGTCACTTGAGCATTCTTTCCTCCAGTGTCTTTCCCAGTAAATTACACAGTTTCCCTTGCATGCCACATGCATCATTAAACATTCTTTATACCTCCCAATGCTTCTCCTTCCTAACATGGAGGAAGCCAGTAACAAGATTAATCTTTGTCACTGACAATTACTTGCATAGCTACAAGAGAGAGACATTATATGTATACATGCACAAGAGAAGTCAAAGAATAAGCTGAGCATTACTGAATTAAGGCTATTTATCAGTATATTCAGTTTTCTTATACCTCTTTATGTATTCCTGCAATGCTTTTATATTCAGGAATTTAAATGCTAATCCAGGGATCCAAACAATTGGTAGTTAACCATCTGCACTTGATACAAACAATAATAGCAAAGAGAAAGCCAGACATGGAACGATGGCTGTATAATCACTACAAGGCTCTTAGATGACTTTCTTTTCACACCCTTAGCAACGCCCTTGGGGAATCTATGCTTTCTCTTCTGAGCTACCCCTAACTCTTCACTAGAACTGGGAGTCAGAGGAAGTAGTTGGCTGGGTTTGCCTGAGAACATGAGAATGCAATTGATCCTGTAAACAAGTATGCTCTCATTGTGTAGTTGTACTCAAGGAGGAGGAGTTGGTGTTACTGGGTTGTGGAAATACATGCTGGAGGAATATCCTGCAACTCCCATGGAGACCTTCTTGCAATTCTTTTCTTCTGTGCTGCTGAATCCTTCCAGTGTTCTGACCTCTATGAATTCTGTGTTGGTGATAGCCTGTAGTGCTTGCAAAATGCAAGATGGTTTAAAGAGGCAAGTGCTGTTCAGGGTGAGAAAGGATGTATTCTGGATTCATTTTTCCTGCATTGCACATATATCTTTGTAATTAGTGCCATAGAATGATGTACGTACACAAGAACAACACATGGTGCCACTCGTGTGTTAACAATCAATTAACTATTTTACTTCATTATGTGTTTCTAGGCATTAAAAAAGAATTAGAGCTTTGGCAGATAAGTAAGTAGTGAATACTTTATAGTGACCTAGATAACCAAGATATGTCTGGAAAATGCTAAGAAGCATTTTACCTCTCTGCTCCCTTTCTGCATGGCTGATTTATCATTTAACACAGCACATTGCTATGCAGCTATCCCTTCTTTTCATGTTCCTGGGTTCCACCTAATAATCCCTGCCTTTCAGCTGGGCTTGTTAACACAAGCAGTGTGTAGCATTAATAGGTGTTACTGTGTGCAGTTCGTCCCTTAGCTTGGGCTGTTATGGACAGCATCTATTCTGCATTTGAATCGTGTCCTCTGAATGAAAGTCCCACAGCCCACAAAACCAGATTTGAAAATAAAAACACCTTCCTGATCTTGACAAGCCAGTGTCAAGGCTCCAGGTGCCAGAGATGCAATTTGCAGTCCTCCTGATTAAGCAAGGTGATAAAACAGTGAGAGGTGTTGTTCTCAGCTGTTAGGGCTGAGCAGAGAGAGGTTCTCCAGTTCTTAAGTTTATGATAGATTTCAAGAATTCTTCAGAGTGGAAAATGTGATAAAACATATAAAAATGATCATGTGGTATGTATTTTCCTTTGTGTTCAAGCCTCAAAGGTAGCCAGCTGATAAGGAAATTTGGGAAAAACCAGAGAGATTTCACAGTGTCTCAAGTATATTAAGTTAGTTTACTTGGTGAAATATTTTGAGAATATAGGTATGTATAAAACCTTTTCCTCTTTATTGTTTAAGTCTCTCATTTGGCATTCACAGCTAAGAACTACTGCTGAAAGGAGTTTTCTAAATGTCAGAAAAAAACCCCTAATTTTTTCTGTTTTCTGCTAAGAAAAATAGCTTGAAAGGGAAAGGTGTCTTTCATATAGAATGAAAAGATAGGATACTGTCCATGAAAGTGCATGGTGTGAGTTTTCTCTTATGCTGAGAAAAGGTGGAGCTTGGCCCTGTGTTCTGTGTAAGTGCTTAACTCCCACTACCAAGCAATGCTGTGTATTTAGAAAGAGTGGGAAGGATACACTATGCTTTTCTCTGGGCATGAACTTTTAGGTGCTTTACATTCCCCTGGTGAATGTAAATGTGTGAAAATACTTGGAAGGACAATTAAGAATTATTCAGTGTCTGGATTTTACTCGGGCTTACGTGTAAGGTCAGTGTCAAGCGACTTACCATTGCCAAAAGCAAGGTATTTCCTAGTATGTCCAGAAGCTAAACTTGAAGAGCATCTTGAAGAGCAAGGTGGCAACAAAAATAGATTTCAGGAGACTGAGGCTTCATTTCACTACTTTTTCGGGTACTCCCCTCTCCCTCGACTCTGTTTCCTTCTCTGTTAAATTCAATTATTAGTATCTACGTCATGAAGGATTTCCAAGCTGAAAATAATTAAGTCTGAAAAGCATGTTGAGACATTCAGATGGAAAGCGTTGTCTAACTGCACTGGTATAATTATATGCTGCATAACCAATCCAAGTACCAAAGGAAAGTGGAACACGAAAGAACAGCTAAATTTATCCTAGCAAATGGGTTCAACAGTTCAGCATTCAGATTTAGATCAGTAGAGCAGCCTCACTGCTGTTTAAAGCCATATATTCAGCTAATTTTGGCTGATGTGCTATGAGTTGATGTGAAGTGCCTTTTAATATGTGTTGGTTTAGTTCTTAATTGAGAGGAGTTTTAGCATATAGTTAACATATAGTTTTGCTTTAAAACTGTTCTTTGGGTAAAACATTTATTGTTTGATTTTAATTCATAAATATTTTTCCTTCCATTAAATTTACTCTTAATGTTTACAACACATACTTAAATCATAGTATTGATAAAGAGGAACAATTTTGCACAAATTTTTCACACTGCAAATGAAAACTCAGAAAATCCATGTGATGGTGACAAAGTGACTGGGCTACAGGTACAATATTTAATCCCTTAGCTTTTTTCACCACCAAGGTTAAAGAAATGCCAGTGTAATCTGCCAGTAATGCGATCTATTGGCTTGTAAAACAACTAATGTGTTACTCTCCAAATTCTGATAGCAGTGCTTGTGCAAAATAGGATTTTATAGCTCACACTCGTGCGTTCACAATGAACTGTGTTAAATGGTGACAGTGTTGCTTATGTTTTTCATGATGCCACCAGTTTAAAAGGCCCAGTAGCTTTTTTAAGTACAGTAACCCTTTTTACTAGAAGAGATAATACAGCTATATATCTGGAAATTACCCTAAGGTGTGCTGCAGCATTGTGCATGTCATAGCACTGCAGAGACCCTTTGACTTAAAAAAATAATTATAAAAGCAGCCACCCAACCTTGTCCACAGAAACACATTCAGGATCAAATTTTCAGGTATGGTTAATTGAGCTAACAGTATTACCAGCAGTAGAGATGGTAATTTGGCACAGTTAGTTAAAGTGTGAGTATCACGTTTTCCCAACTCTTTTTCACAGCAAAGCAAGCAAAAGGATCTGTCCTCAGCTGGTGGCTCTGTGTCTGGTTGAGTGGTGTGTGACAGTGCAAAGAGCTTTGCCAAACTACGCTGGGGCACAGTACTTCAGCCAGGTCCAAGTGTCCAGGCTGGGAAAGAAATGAAGTAATGTACAAAACTGCTGCCCAGGATGCTCTCCTGTTGTAGACTTATGCACAGGAGTAAAAATCGTCCCAATGTGCAACATTAAACTCAGAGTGTTCTCAGTGCTACTGCTTAAAATGCACATACTCTTCATTGCTTGCAGTGATTATTAAAAATGCTATATATTTAATAAGAGTATGATTTCTTTTATAATACATTAATGATGTTCAGAAGTCTTGTTATGGTCTTATATCCCAATGGGATTAGTGTATTTGGGTGATGTTGAGTTTTAAGTGCGAAAATAAATGCTGTAACTACTGCTGGGTAATGCAAGTGATGACTGCATAAGTTTTACTCTATCACTGGTCTATACTTGTATGAGGGACAAACACTGAAAAGTGCTACTGCTACTTCTTCAAAATGCAGAAATCAGAACATACTTTTCCTAACTGATGCAGAAAAATCAGGCATAAATGTTGAAGTGCTTACCTACAAGTTGATGTAAAATAAAATCTGCACTGCGACTCTGGCAGTAATAAAGCCTCCCAGAGAGGAGAAAAAATTCACAAAAGAGTAATAAAATTGAAAATAAATTATTGTAGGATTTTTAACTTGTTCCTGGTGTTATGTAATGTAATGGGTAATTAAGGACTTTAATTTTTATATATAAAAAAAGAATTCTAAATTATATTTTTACTCATAGTATCACTTTTGTAATAAATTATAAGTATATAATTATATGTATAAATTATAAGTTAATGTATAAAATTGAAAATTACATTTTACTTTTTAAGATAAAAGCATTACAGCTGAATTTTCCTGTCTAAGTGAAAAGTTCTAACTGACACCATTTATTCGAGCAACTTGTAAAACCGTATTTCAATTAGAGCACATTGGTAAGCACAATTAATACATGTTTAAGAAATCATATAGCAATGATTTGGCGTGATTTCACTGCTTATGGAGTGATACTGTACTTTGCTAATATTACTGTTCAGATTTTCCTGTTTATTTATTTTTTTTTTAGAGGATTTTCTTAGCAATTTGAATTGCTCTGTTTCTCCCTCTCCAGCAGCAGTGTCTGGGCTGTTTTTCCATTCCCCTCCAGTGCCAGGAAGGGCAGCTGCCCTCTCCTAGCTGCAACAGAGTGAGGATGAGGGGCTTTGGCTACAGATTTTCATAGAATCATAGAATGTTTTGAGTTGGAAGGGGCTTTAAAGATTGGACACCTTCCACTAGACCAGGTTTCTCCGAGCCCCATCCAGCCTGGCCTTGAACACTTCCAGGGATGGAGCATCCGCATCTCTGAGCAACCTCTTTCAGTGGCTCACCAACCTCACGGTGATGTTTTGCTGAAACACTCTACACCAGAGTTGTCGTTTTACCTTTAAACACAGCTTAATGCAGAAATTCTGTTTCCAGGGAACAGAAAGAGACTTTCTGATTCATTCTGGTTCAATCGGTGAGAGAAAAAGGGGCACAGGGGTTGGGGCAGGGCGCGGGTGGGGTGACCACGGAGATTCAGTTCTTGCTCTGCTCTGGTTCTGGGCTGGCGGTTACTATTTTTACTGTAATGATCATTATTTTATTACAATTATAACGACCGACTGCCGCGGGCTCTGCCGGCAGGTGGCGCTGGGGGAGCGCGGGCGGCGCCGGCCCCGCTCCGCCCGTTCCCTCAGGGCGCTCCCACAGCCCCCGATCCCTGCCCGGCCTGGGCAGCGCCTGCTGTTCTTCCCACAACTGCATTCCTGGGGTGAACCAGTCCCTTACACTGTTCAGAAATTAAATGCACGGGCTTTCCCTGGAGCGGCTGCCCGTGCGAGCCGCCGGTCCCTNACTGACACCATTTATTCGAGCAACTTGTAAAACCGTATTTCAATTAGAGCACATTGGTAAGCACAATTAATACGTGTTTAAGAAATCATATAGCAATGATTTGGCTTGATTTCACTGCTTATGGAGTGATACTGTACTTTGCTAATATTACTGTTCAGATTTTCCTGTTTATTTATTTTTTTTTTAGAGGATTTTCTTAGCAATTTGAATTGCTCTGTTTCTCCCTCTCCAGCAGCAGTGTCTGGGCTGTTTTTCCATTCCCCTCCAGTGCCAGGAAGGGCAGCTGCCCTCTCCTAGCTGCAACAGAGTGAGGATGAGGGGCTTTGGCTACAGATTTTCATAGAATCATAGAATGTTTTGAGTTGGAAGGGGCTTTAAAGATTGGACACCTTCCACTAGACCAGGTTTCTCCGAGCCCCACCCAGCCTGGCCTTGAACACTTCCAGGGATGGAGCACCCGCATCTCTGAGCAACCTCTTTCAGTGGCTCACCAACCTCACGGTGATGTTTTGCTGAAACACTCTACACCAGAGTTGTCGTTTTACCTTTAAACACAGCTTAATGCAGAAATTCTGTTTCCAGGGAACAGAAAGAGACTTTCTGATTCATTCTGGTTCAATCGGTGAGAGAAAAAGGGGCACAGGGGTTGGGGCAGGGCGCGGGTGGGGTGACCACGGAGATTCAGTTCTTGCTCTGCTCTGGTTCTGGGCTGGCGGTTACTATTTTTACTGTAATGATCATTATTTTATTACAATTATAACGACCGACTGCCGCGGGCTCTGCCGGCAGGTGGCGCTGGGGGAGCGCGGGCGGCGCCGGCCCCGCTCCGCCCGTTCCCTCAGGGCGCTCCCACAGCCCCCGATCCCTGCCCGGCCTGGGCAGCGCCTGCTGTTCTTCCCACAACTGCATTCCTGGGGTGAACCAGTCCCTTACACTGTTCAGAAATTAAATGCACGGGCTTTCCCTAGAGCGGCTGCCCGTGCGAGCCGCCGGTCCCTGAGCCCTGTACTGGTCCCTGAGCCCTGTACTGGTCCCTAAACCCCGTACTGGTCCCTGAACGTGTTGTACCCACCGGACTCAGCCAAGAGCGCTGGAGGCCGAATGATCCCTGGCTGCTGATGCTACATGGGTTATCAAACCAGCATCAGGCACCGTGTTGATGCAGGAGCTGTGCAAACAGCTTAAATGAAGGCGTTTGACCAGCTCCATAACATAAAGATATCAGGTGATGTACAAGGGAAGAATAGAACAATGTCACTGGGGACGATGGAAAGTTATCTCAGGATACTGCCCCGAGTCAGACTTGGGCTTTTTTCTTTTTTTTTTTTTTTCTGGGAAGAAGGACGTTTGATTTCAAGCCTTGAAACTGAGCTGATTGTCAGCCACTCCTAGGAAGTTTGGACAAGTTAAAGGTTTGTAATAAACCTGAGACGGTGAATCATCAATGGTAGCTGGTGAATGGTAATGCAACGTGCAGCCATGAATAATGTAACCCGGAGACAAAATATAGAGGGGAATAATTACAAAAAGACTGTAGTCAAATCTCCACAAAACTCCTGTAAGAGTCCTGCAGGAAAAATGATAATTTGATATAATAAAGATCAAAGCAGTGGGAGAACTAGGAAAGGATATCAGAGAAACTGAGAAAAAAATATTCTCAGGAGACCCTTTGTGCTGCAAGTGATGTGTTTGAAAGGTGAAGTCTGAAGATGGGTTCTTGAGATTGGCTAATAAGAAATTATTAGAAGAATCAATGATGTTATTGTGAGCATATTGCAAGGAGCAAGTCTGATTACAGCTGGTTGGTCACCTCATTAATGAACTGCACTTAGCTCATATGATATGTCTTCTTTTTGTGTTCAAAACTGAGTGTCCAGAACCTTTAATGCACCCTCCTGCAGCCCATATCCTTGATGAATGTGGCAAGGTTAGACAAGGAGATATTTATTCATAAGTGTCAGAGACAGTTAGGAAACTAGAGAGTTCTTAGGATGTTATTGCCAGTCATTGACCCTGAAAAGATTGACATATGATAACGCCATGAGACAGCCAGGTTGGGAGTTACTCTGGTTTGAGGTCATGCCTCTCTGCTGGTGAGAGATGACTCTTACTCTAGCTTTGTCATCCAGAGTGAGAGTAATTTCTTCCTCTGGGCTTTGATTTCATTCTTTAGCTATAGACATGTATTTCTAGTGTGAGCCTGTCTAGCAAAGAAGTTTCTGAAACCAACATTTTTATCCAAAAGTATATTATGGAGGAAAAGCTGTGAAGAAGGAACTCTTCAGAAATTATAATTTTATTGTTTTATTTTCTAACAACTTGAAAATAAGCCTAGAATAATACTAAGAATATTATGGCCTTGCATCTGAAGAATAGAGGTATTAAGCATGTGCTGGGCATATGCTCTGAAACAATTGTTACCATTTCATAAATTAATATGATATTCTAAATTTTAGATTTCTTCTACTTATTTATGATCCACAGTATGTGTACATAACAGTTATGGAATGACTGTTCAGATCTTGAAATAATTTGTTTTCTGGTTCATGTAATAAGAGGTGTTTGGCCTTCATTGTGTGTCCTCTTTCAACCCACTATCTGATTTCTTATATAAATTAAAAAGCAAGGACAGTGTGTCTCAAAAACACACCTTTTCCTGGGAACTTGGTGGAGAGCTTGGAGTGGAAGGTGCTATATTTTTATGAGATGAGTTAGAAACATTTCATTAATGATCTCTTGTAAAGCGTGTTTGGGATAGGAAATTGTCCAAATAATATAAATGGATTTTACTTTGCATTTCAGATATTTCTATCCTTGATATCATGCAAACATAATGTTATGTTTGCATAACTGGCTCAGTTCAGTTCTTCTGCTGAATCAATGATTGGTCTTATAAAGAAATAAGATATATATGTTATAGCAGGAAGGATAGAATTGATAAAATCAGCATCTGTTATCTATTCTCATGATTTATAAAAACAAACAGCTAGTTAAATCTTCTGTAGAAATTTATGAAAACCCTACTCATTAGCAGAGACACTTTGTGGTTTGAGGCGAATTTCTGTCATGGATGGCATACTGTGTGTGGACCTGATAGACCAGAGCAGCCTCTCTGTGGGTGGGAAATAATATATATAAATCAAGATCAGCTTTGGCAGAAAACCTTAAACCACAGGAAAATGAGAGTCCTAAAAGAGGAGCTGACAGACAGAATGTTATCCAGAGGCCACTGGGAGTGTTCTACAGAATACTGAGCATGCTGAGAATTAATGGAAAATGCATATAGGTTGGATGAAATACCAATTATTATCTTGCATGTATATTTACATTTCCTTCCCACTCTGCAGTGCTGTGACTCTGAAGTGACTGAGAACTTTAGTGCTGTTCTGAAATAACCATTTTCTTATTTAACCACAGAGATCTGACTAGTAAAGACAGGCAATTTAAACCACGGACATTGGAAAAGCCAGTGAATTTTCCTGCACAAGCAGAGCCCCATTGCCACAAAGTAGACTCTGATCATTGACTCTTCCTTTTTCCATGCTGCATCCTTTTTGAGCTCCCTGAATCCATAGCTACTGCAGAAACGCTTCTCTGCATATTTGCTGCCTGTGTTTTTCGGGTTTCTGAGAACTGTTCTGAGAAGGTCTCATACCACAAAGCAACAGGTATCTACATTTTATTGCAAAGATGTTTGCACTTAAGAAGAGGATAAAGGGTTGGTGGTGAGAATAGTCAACTTACTGTGCAAAAAACTAAGGGATACATTTTTCAGAAAAGTAGCGATGCATTGGTCCCAATGAAAACATCACTGTGTAGCTTAGCATGATGTTCCTACTATACCTTTCCTAATAATTTGTCTTTTCAGAATCTCAGATAAAGTCTGCACAAAAGCAAGAAGCCAAAGCAAAGACCAAAGAGTTAAATTTGAAATGTGAGCTTAGCAGTGCTTAATGGGAAGAGTCTGATGGCTTTTTGTTGCCCTAAACTTATTCTATTGGTCTTGACTTTGAATTATTTTTTTTTTAGCTGTGTCAAAAATCGTCAGTCAATAAAGCAGGAGGCATTTATTGTTTTGCGGTTACTCATATTTTCCTCAATTTTTCTTGTACTAGTCTTCAAGCTTGTGGCAATGATTTATGAATGGTGAGGTCTGAATTTATGTATTTTATGTGACATCATGCCTATATATTGCTATTTACTATGTCCCTAGAAATGAGGCAAGGAGACATGGTATGGGTCTTATTTTGCTGTCAGTGTATTTATTTTACCTGCTGCCACCTGGATGCACAGAAGATACAACTAATTCCTGCTGAGAAAAAGCTGACCAGAGCTTTAGTTCTTCATTGTAAGACAGAATTGCCCCATGTCTTCCTACCTAAGGACTTCAGACGTGCGATTTGTTTCATCTGGGGCTTTTTTGTGTGGGTGGAATTTTGTGCCTGAGGAAGTTTTTGAGGCCATGAAGATAACTACTTTTGGGCACATATAATTTTTTATCACTTACCAGTTAGTCATATTAGAATTCTTTTGCTACGTTTTACCCCACTGAAGAGTGAGTATACAGAGTATGCCTGTTTGATTCAGTACAAAATGGGGTTCTGGAGCAGTCCCACAGCCCATCCCTCAACAGCCTCTCTCCAAGGGTCAAAAGCCAGAGAGGGTATCAAACCAGGAGACATATAGTGGTACTTCCTCAGTATGCTCTCCTTGCCTCCAGCAGTTTGCAGTCCAGGAATTTCTATGGTAACAGATGGTTTTAATGGTATTAATAACGCTTGGTGGATTTTCTTCCCATGCCTGGTCTTCTCCAAAGAGATGTAAACTTTCCACTCTCTCAGTAATCTGTGTAATTTCTGTTGTGTGAAGAAGCACTTCCTTTGTCTTTCAAAGCATCCCCCCATAGCCTGTAGTGGAAGAACCAGAGGTCAGTCTCTGGTCATCCTCTCTGTCACAGTCATGTTTTTATAGGCTTTGATAATATGTTTAATCAGTGGTCTTTTCCAACTTGATAACAATGCACACTAAACTAATTTTATAACGGCATCCTAAAAATTATGTAAAATAATGTAATGTGGTGGTGTGTTCTTTATGTTTATTCCACTATTATCATATAACGGTATGTTCTGTTAGCCCTCTACGCTATATTTGGTTCCTTCTGTTGTATGTATCGTCCCCTATTATGTAATCCCTCCACCTCCTCCCCTTCTTCCCGACCCTTCCCTGTCCATCACCCAAACCTCCCCCCCCTCTTTCCAGTACCTTCCCTGTCTATCATTAGGCCCCTCCTGGGGAATCTCCTAATGCTCGGCAGCTGACTGGTGCACATGACCTCCCCTACTCCTCCCCTTGTCCCAGTTGGCTAATATACCATGTCAATCCTTCCCTTATCCCTCCTGTCCCTCTTCTCTACTGGTTTATCCTAATCTCCTCCCCTATTAGGTCTCACTGTTATAAGCTGGTGCACTGAGCCCCGAACTGGTTTTCTGGGCTTGCTTCCCTCCGGCTGGCATAGGGCAAAATATTGCAACATCTGCCCGTTTCTCCTGACTGCGGTGAGGGCTCTGGGGAGTGATTCCCTCAGAGCCTGGAATAAAGTCGGATTGCAGCACCCCAGGAAAGACTCCCCAGCTCCTTTGTCCACCGGGGTCGCATTGCCCGGGACTGTGGTCTGTCGTAGGGTAGGGCGGGCATAGATGGATTTACATCTGTCCTAAAGCGCAGCCCTGTCTAAGCCCGGCAGAGGAAGTAACAGGGCTGTGTCTCCCCTGTCACCGGCGGCCGCTGTCACAGCGAGCCAGCCCGGGGAGGACCGGACTGCGACACTGTAATATGACAGCTTACAGTTATTGACTTGAACTTTGGTTCCTGTTCATAAGCACAGTTTACACAGCACTGATGCTAAAGCTCACTGAAGTGTCATGTGATGTCCAGTATTAGTTTGTGTGTGTCTTTATGATATCTGTTACATTTCGTCTGTAAGAGATATTGTAAATCACTATGCAATCAATATTAAGATTAATAAGATGTTTCAGTAACAAATATCTATTAGAATTACATCTGGGAGATTGTTTGGGAGATGCTTAATGATAGAATGAGTTTCTGGGGAAATGGGCAGATATGAAAATGAGACTTATTAAACAAGCCAAGTCCCTAAACAGCTTCTTACTGAACATGGCCACTAATTCGTGGGCTGAGTTGTAATTAACAGTCCAGGATCATTCATCTGTTGCAAAGCGATGTTCCTCTGTTTGAATATATCTTTGGGTAACTTTAGTAGTAATGATTAACTCTGAAAGTGTATAAGTGAGGAAAACATAATGGTATAAAATTTGGATTGAAGGCATCTGAAACTAGAAGTAGTGATGCAGGATTTTGAAAACTAATCCCTCAACTAATTACAGTGTTTGGTTTAGTGGGGATGAGGGATACAGTTAAAGCATGTACTCCTCAGATCTCATCACAACTGTGTAAAGAACAAAGCTTCACCAGGGTTGCTTCAGGATGGAGCCTGATTTAAAGATCAAAAAGCTTACCAATTCTGTTGATTTCTCTGCAGTTTATTGCCACTTTTATCAATAGGTGCAATACGGTCTTTTCCTTATTTAAAACTCTATTTTGGCACAACTTTCCCAAATGATGCACTGAACCTGAACAGTAGAACCAGTGCTAAAAAGACACCAGGTATTTGTTCTAACCATGGTCCCGATTAAGATCGAATACTCATGCTGATCACCACAATACATGCCATAAGCTAAGTTTCTTATGTTTTGGCTTTATTTTCCATTTTTAGATGGAATAGCCCAAAGATAGGAAAACAGTTGGTGGTATCCAGAAGCCTCTGGAAGTGTCAACAACCCGAGCTACACATTTGGTATTCTTTCCCTGCTATGGTGCTGTTGATGATGTCGTAATCTAAGGTTGACCATAAGACTCTTGGGGAATTGGATTTGTTGCATGCAATATGCTTGTCTGCTCCTTGGAAGCAGAAGAAAATTTGCAGTAAAAATAAGCTGTTACTGTCAGCAAAAAATCACTGTGTTAGCCTTACAGAGCTCCTAAGGAACATTTAATGACTTGGCAATTCTAAGCTTTGTGTCATTGTCAAGGAGAATGGGAAAATTAATTTAATTGGGACGATCTTTCATTTAGAATTGAGTTTAATAAGCAATTTCTTGTCACTTTGAGCATATGTTATTTACTGGGTTTGTGTTTCCAGTGTTTTAACAGCCTTACATCACCTGACCTTATTGAGAAGAAACTAAATTTAAGTTTTATCTACTTAGATTAGATTTCTCTACCAGATTTATTAAGAAATACTTATAAAAGACTGAAGAGAGGAAAGGCTAATTAAGTCAGCTTTTTTTTTTTTTTTTAAATCAGCAAGAATTATAGTTGATTCTAGGTAAATTTTATATTAATATGACTTGATTGTAATAGTGACAACATGGAAAATCTTGT
>WEIV01008303.1:5622-20206 GCA_013390005.1 Calyptomena viridis
TGGCAGCTGGAGTCTCTTTTTGCCACTAGGAGATAGCAGTAGGTCCTTCCTCTGTTAATCTTACTCTGTTTTAACTTCTTACTTTATCTCTATTCTACTCTCATAAAACTAATTTGACTCTATGATATAGTTCTAATTGTATCAGACTCGACACAATGTAAGCTGGCTCCTCACTCAAAGGGTGTTTCTTCATGTTTCCAGAAATGCTGGAGCTCGAACATAGATCCCTGGCAAGTGAAGACAGAGTTCTAAAAAATTATTTATCCTGGAAAGGGATTTGCCAGAAACCTTCTGATTGACCAAGCCTCCCCAGGGAAAACATTAGCACAGTGCTGCTGCAAGGGTTGCACGACAGGACCCTGCTGTGGTGATACTTGTGCTAATTATGCAAATTGTGCTCTATTTCTCCAGATATCAGAGAACTGATTGTAAGCTACTAAACAAAATTTAAAATATTTCAATCTCAAATCTTGAAGACCATCATGCTTTCAGAGAACTAAAAAGTGCATCTTAGAGCATTATTTTCCATTTCATCTTCCAAGTTCTCTTATTCTGTGCTGAAAAAAATGAAATGCTTCAGAAACAAACTACACAATTAGAAGTGAATGAGCATTTTAGAATTGTGGTAGCTCATATTCTGTTATTGTAAATTAGCACTTTAAAATGCTTGATTTTACCCTATTGATAATAATTAAACTCACCATGTGCTCATATATGACAAATTGAGGGATTTTTTTTTTTAAAAGAGAAAAACACGACANCATATATGACAAATTGAGGGATTTTTTTTTTTAAAGAACTTGTCTAGCTTTAATTACAACATACTGAATACTACACAGAAAATATTGCTCCAAAGTACTGCTTTCGGTTCACTTCTGATATATTCAGATTAATTAATGTCTATAATTTTAAATGATTAACAAAGAAACAAAGATAGTTAAATTGGATAGTTTAAATTAACGTATGTCCAGCTACTAGAGAGTGAGACAATTATTGTCTCACAACACTCATGGGAGACAGAAAAAAATCATTGACTAAATTAATGTGGCATAAGCTAATTTTATATTTCCACACTGTCTGTATAATTCTTTTTCAAATCTGACAAAGGCTTACGTGGCATATCCAGTCCTAATTTAGCAAATCATCTTAATTCATGTAGACTATGTTTACTTAGTTTGCTTAGTAGAATGAGAAATTAGATTCCTTTTATTTCTTTTCATTTGTATACTTTGTTCTCTTTAAATTAAATTTTTTGAAGAAAGAATTTAAACATTAACTTTAATCCCATTTAGTTCAGGGCTTTAATTTTGAAAGGTGATTAAGGAAGACTACATTCCTGAATCAAGGCCCATTTCACTCCAATATTTCACTCAGAGTCAGTGATGAACTTCATTTTTCCTATGGACTGTGTTTAACAGAAGCCAACGCAACGACCATTTAGATCTTCTGGATACCTTAATTAGTAAACCTAGGCTGGTGTGGTGGTCCATTCAGTTAATAAATTGTGGTCATGAGAAGTAGTTTGGGATCTCTACCCAGCCCTGCAATTGCCATCCACATGCGAGGAAGAAATTTTGTTGTTCACTCTCCTATTTGTCAACTAATAACTCTGACCTCACTGTATTCTCCCAATAAAAAACAAAAACAAAGCAAAGCTAAAATGTTGTCTGAAGTGTATCTTGAAAATTTGCAACAATTTCAGAAAAATAATTTTTTTTTTTTAAATAATACAATTTTATCTACTAATTGCCAGTAACTATTCAATTAAAAAGATTTGACTTTCAGGAGAATGAAAAACAGAAAAAAAAACCCACCCCAAAACACCATAAATAAACCAACATCAACAACAAACACACAAAAAAGAAAGCAACCCAACCACAAAAGAAATAACAAACAAAAATAGGAACAAATTGAGCCAATTGACTTAAGCTGTCTGGGATTCCCTCTAGAGAGCAAGAGCCTACTATCTAGGTTTTGGGAAATTAAATTAAATATGTCAAGAAAGCAAGCTGGATCTTGCTCAGTCAATATAGAGAGCAATTACTATATAAAGTCAATAACACAGTCTCCTATTTTATGATAAAGAATAGAGAAAAACTCAAATAAATATCAAACCACAAGAGGAGATTAAAAGGTAAAGGGAGATACATAAAAATATAAACAAATAGACTTAGCAAAAAGTGCCTCATGCATTAGTTACATTACAGAGAGACTGAACATGCTGATGTGTGTGAATTTAAGCCTCAAAATACAGTATGCATGCAAAGCAGGTATTTCATTAAAAAGATAGCAGTAACAAAAGAGTGACTTTTAAGCTAGGGAAAGTCAAATAGGCCATATTATCTCGCAATTAAAAGCAATAAACTTGGCATGCAAAAAAGAAGCCTTACTTTTTTCACTTACCTAAAAACATTTCAGTAATTCAGATATTCCATAGTCAGAAGTTATTAAAAATACCCTCTATAAATGAGATGCCATCCGCAGGATATATTTTGAATAAAGAAATTATAAAAAAACCCAAAGAAATCTAAGTGCCAATAGCAAGCCTGGAACAAAGATAAATCTCCGGGACCTGTGGTTACTCTCTGTGAATTTTACTGAATGTTTAAATAAGTCTCTTGAGGAAATTAAGGGGGACATTTAATTCTGTTGTACTCTTTTGTATATACCTGAACTTATGATTTTACAAGGCCAATCACCTGTGAATCATAAGAAGAAAGTATAAAGACACTAGAACCCAAATTAAATTCTACATTCTTCATCTTAAACACAGTTCAAAGTTGATTCACAAAGGAGGAAACATTTAGTAATGCTGAAGAATTGCTCATGGTGCCAGATCAAAACTAAAACATTTTTTCCTGCTTTCACTGAATTTAAGTACACCTGTACTAGAATAGGAAAGAACTTCTTATTTCAAGTCTCCTCCCATGTAGAACATATATTTCCTGCTCTCCCTTGGGTACTTGAATGGATTATTTGTCTTTATATAAGGTTAAAAACAGCTGCTTAAATTCCTAGGGTCAAATTCTCTTGTTGAATTGCAGAGAGGGATGAGGCATGTCCATTGTCTCTTTTGCTGTTGATGGGGTCCATGGAACATTTTGTAAAGAGGATAGGAACCAATGAATCCATCATATGGATCTGACCTGGAAGAACACAGCAGAAAATAAGCTTATATGGGGATGATGCCATGTTATTTTTGTCTAACCTGAACAGTTGCTTAAAATAAATATGTAAAGTAATCTGTAATTTCAGGGAAGTGTCTGACTGTATAGTAAATAATGCCTAATAGAAAGTGACAGTAAAATCTGCCTTACTCAAAGAACTTATTTCACCAGAAAGCATTTGGATTCCATAACTTATTTGAGAATTAAAACGTCATGAAATAGAGAAGATTTCAGTAAAAGTGAAATACCAAAACACCGATCCATTAAGTAAACAAACAACATCTGAAGTGCCAAGGAGAAACAGTTCCTCAGCTGTGTTTGTGGAGGAACCAATCATTAAGTGAAGTTTTGATCAAGTTATCCTTCTTATTTCTATTTCATCTAATAATCCACTCAGATAAAGCTGTAAAAGGTCCAGAGGAATTTATCTAAAATCCAAAAATATCAGGAAGAGCAAAGCTCATATGAGAAACAAGGCAATTATTCATCTTAAATGTTACATGCTGCCAACAAAGGGAAAAGATCAATGTGTAAGAGGAATCTACAGTTGAAGAAGAGAAACCTACATTTGAAAAAAGCAGCACATTGCCTAGCCTTTGTCAGGAAGAAATGGTGTCATATACAGAAATTCCTCAGAGATTTCCTTTTCACCTTTAGATTTGTCCCACTTTCAAGAACAAAACATAAATGGTTAAACATCATTGCAATCTTCATGTCACTCTCTTTTTTAATACAGGTTAACACAGAGCTTTCTAAAATAATTTTAATTAGATTGCATATTGAACGAGAGAACCACATGGACCTTAAAACCATCAGTGAAACCACTAGAAGTTTGATAAGTTATTCGACTGGCTAATTGTCCTGTTAAATATATACACTTCACTGCTAACCCGAAGTTACCCATCCTTCCCCTCTGGCCACTGGACATAAAACCTCGGCAGAATGTCACATGGGGCAAATGCAGAGGAAACTCAGGTTCACTTGAGATTCTTCAGTTTATGTATCCAAAGATTGCAACCAACATCTTAATACTTACTACACTATTCCTTATGCTAACCACACTCATCTATTTAGTACATACATAGAACATTTCCACCTGTGGAAATACATTAAATAAATGGTAGTTCAGTAGTTCCTGTATTTCTGTCATCTTACACTGCACTGAGGATGCAGTGTTCTGGTGGAAACATCATAGTTTATTTAATCTGGATGACTGCCTAAATGTATTTTTTCTACATCTTGTGGCAGTGAACAATGTCAGAAGATCAAACATTTTGCCTGTAAGCCATAGGCAGGAGACCTCTGTTCTAATGCATATGTGACCACTGCTATTTGCAGAATTCAAATGCTACTTATGAGAATGAGTGGGTTTAGAGCAATATATAGGAGGACTGTGTTAGCACATTTGGCATAAGTTTCTGTTTTCTTTCAGTATATGCCTTTACTTCACAGGGTTTGGAGATTTGGTTTGGCTTTTTTGGGGGGGGGCTTGAGGGGTTTTTGTCCTGTTTTGTCCCTTCCCCCCCCGAAATTAATCCAATCTAGATTACTATGGGACTCATAACATTAAGAAATTGAAGATTCTTTCAAAGACCTCCTCGCTCATCAAAGAAGGAAATATAATCTTTTGAATCCAAGGGGTTTGTTTTTGTTTTTTTAATTATTGAGAGTCATGAAATGCAAAGCTGCTCATATAAAACAAAATATTTGAGAAATCAAATTCTATTTCAAAACTATGTAATAAAGTATTCCAGTATAATGATATGTATAATAGGGAAAAATCATAGAAATACTTTTCCTTTAGTGGAAGTATTTTCTGCTTCTGCCTGTTTTATATTCTCTTTCATCTTATGGAATCTCTTATAGAACTTTGCATTAAATGAAAAAAAGGTGCTTCAAGATCTCTCCCTTTCTAGGCATCTGCTTTTTATTTCCCTTTCAGGTGAGCAATAGGTGAGGATTCTCACAACTTTTCTTCAAATGGGTCTGTACTTCTGATTTGTGGGAAATCTGTATTAAATGGCTACATCTTTCCTTCAGAACACTTTTTTCCTGAAAATAAAGGTATGTTTAAAATTTTAAAGAAAGTTCTGTTAGTAATTTAACAGGCTTTTCGCTGTGATCTTTCCTGACCCAAGAGATTCCTTTCCTGAAGAGTAAGGTTTATGCTTCTAGTAAACATTTAATAGACTTCTCTGTTCTAATCTTCCATCATAGCCTTTTAAAGCATTTGTCTTTGTTCTTTTTCGATGAAGAAAATTTTAATGAACTATTAGCTGCAATTTTGATTCTGCTGTAAATAATGAAAATTGTTATGACTGAAACTGCATCTGACTTTGAAGAGTTTAAAGTGTGTTTTAAGTATGTTTTGGCTGTTCTCTTTTGCTTTGTTTTATTAGATAATAGTCATTGGCACTTTTTTCAACTTGGTTTCTATCCAGAATGATCTGTCACTGCTGAAATTATCAAGAATGTTCTACAATACAAACTTAACCTTTCTTTAGAAGTTTCCTGGTCAGACAAATTTGATAATATCTAAGACACATTAATTTTCAGTAGCTTGTGAGATTTGTGATGTGTGTATATGTCTTTCACTATTGTCTTTCACTATTAAAAAGGAAATTAAATTCTACTATTATTATGGTCTTATCTTCCTTTGATGACAGAGCATTACTAGCATTAATCAAACATGAAGGTATATCTTACTTTACTTACAGAGTTCTATTTACACTTCACTTCCTATATAATTTCATTAATTTTTCTCCTTTTAAAAAGGATTATGTATTCTTTATCTGTTCCAGTGATGGTGTTTTCTAGGTCTTTTCCAGGTGTTTTCCTCTTGCTGATTTTTGCGTTTTAGTCTATTCTGACATGCTTGCACAGTACATTCCTGCAGTGCATCATAGAAGATAATAATTTATGACTTTCTTTTTTTTCTGGACACATTTTGTATATACTTATTAAGATGTCTTGAATTTAAGACAATTTCCAATTTAAACTTGAAATAAAGAGACTCTCCACAAAATATAGAAAAAGGAACATTACCTCTCTTATTAAATATATATATAGAGAGAGTAAATATATATATATATATGTGTGTGTGATTAAACACAGAACACAAAGCAATAACTTGATAACAACTGGAAACTCGTAGAGAAACCTCTCCCATTTGGTGCAGTTCTAACTCTGGCCATCAGAGGGAACCAGCATGGCCTTGGGGAAAAGGGGGAGCTGTGACCCAGTGAGGGGTCCTGCGGCCACGACAATGGCTGGGGCATCCAGGACCCTTCCACAGGCAGTGCAGGGAGAATCTATCTCACTGCCCTCCCGGGTTCAGGGAGGGAAAAAGAAGCTCCTTTGTGAATGGCATCTGTCTGAAGGTTCAAAGTGTGCTCTGGTGGTGATAGCAGGGGTGATGCACAGACACTGATGGTGTCACATGCCAGCCACAGGGTACGGACCCCCTGGGAGCTGCAGTGAAGACCATGCGAGGTAGCAATCAGGCAGCAGAGCCCAACATGGAGACACGTGGCAAAAAGCGATGTGTTCAAGAGATGTGCAGAGAGGAAATGGCACGTACTCAGTCAGTTGCGAGGCAGCAGCAGCCAAAACCCCAAAACCAGAGTGCACAGGAGGGCCTGGGCTGTCTGCACCACATGCACTTTTTATTTCCTATCTTCCCATGATGCCTTCCCTCTTTCCACCCCGGCCCGAGACTGACCCAGCCTGAGGTTGGCCCGGCCATGCATGGCAGCACAGCCACTTCCCCACCCTTCCCCACCTTTCCCCTTCCTCCCACCCTGTGAGCAGAAGCCCCAACCACATGGAACCTCTGGCCCCCTGGAGCTGGTCCCCTGGGGAGGGGGAGGCAGAAAAAGTGGGGGCAGGAAAGAAAATATGCAGTGCCCGAACCCAGAGCAGTTAGGATGAGGGAAAGTGTTCCAAACAGAATTTAAAACCATAACATAAGGCCATAAACCACAAAGTGTTACAATTTGATTTAGTACTATCTCTAATTTCTGGTATATAATTGTATACAACTAAGAATCTATTTCCACCAGTTTCATAATGATGCATTCATTATCATTCTTACCCCCTTTTTTTTCCCTAATTTGTACAGGTTGGGATTTTTTTTGTATTTCTGTAAATTTATATTTTTTACTATAAAGATCTTTTTTTAATTCTTACATTTGTTTTAAGCCTCTTGTTAAATTGATTCATTGCTCTTTTTTTGTCTTTTCAAAATAATCAGTTATATCTAATTCTTTTGCCCAGTAAGTTATATAGTAAAACATGAGTGACTTTCAACTTCTCTCACTTTCACAGCTGAAATGTACACCTTGAAATAAAAAGAATTAGGCACTGTGAATAAAACAAATAGATAATACGAATTCTTCAGTAACTCCATTTTCTATTTTCTTTTGCCAGTACTATTTCTGAAAAGAGTGTAAGAAGTGAAAATTTGTTTTTCCTCTCCTTTCTGTACAGTATAAATGGTAAACTATGTGCTTTTTTGTACCAGCCCAAGACATTTGAGACTAAAACATGCTGCTATTCTGAAGAGACATTTTTAATTAAAGGAACTCCATGCATTGGTGAGGGATTTTCCACTTAGAAGTTGTAGGAGAAGCAAACATACCCACTGGTCAAACCCAGATATATCAGAAATGGTTTTGTTTTGGACAACTTTTGCCAAAGCACAGACTTATTTCTGTCAGAATACTAATTCCCCCATTTTGCCTGAATAGCAGATGAGGAACTGGAATGTTCAAGACTAGTTCCATTCTGCATGCCCCAGGGACTCCATACTCAAAAATTTGAAAGTATAGGCAACTTGCTAGAAGCACAGAAATTACAAATACTGAAAGCTACCAATTCTAGGTCTCCTAATTCCCCTGCGCACAGCTAGGAGCCCGACAGCCTTAGAAACCATGCCTTGGTATCTACTTCTCAACATTTATGTTATGCAATGCATGAAATATCTTAGAATTAAAGCATTCTTTAATTGTTTGAATTTCAAAAGGAAGGAGAGTAAGTATTGAAAATCCTTTGAAAATCTATCTTTTATATGTTACCAACACCTAGCACTCCTTAACATCAAGTAGCATTTAGAAAGAATTAGCCAAATGAAGGTGCATTCATGGACAGTGTTGGCTATATTGCATTTGCTCCACCATCTGGAAGTCATTTTTAGCTGTAATTATTCAAATAACTTAAAAAATATAATTTGATACACTTTTCACACAATAACATTTAACAATCTAATCCAATGACCCTTGAAATCAATGATCGAAAGAGGGTAATCATGAACCTTTAGAGTACTCATTTTCAATTGCTTAGAATACAAATAGCTGTGGTACGCTCGTGACGTTTTTGGTAAGTGCTTATATTTCAATGTCTTTTCCATGTTTATTGGTATTTTTCAGTTCTTTCAGAAGTATTGTAGATGTAGTTGAATAATGTGTGTATTAAGTCTATAATCTGAATGTAAAGGCAAGATAGAGATGAATTAAAACCTTAAATTATATATAAAAAATCATTTTGGAAAGAAATATGTAGACTAACGTAACAGAAAAATACAGATTTTGCAGAAACATTTCGAGGCTTCCTCTCTTTTTCTGTAAATAATTTGTTTGACATTTTTAGCGTGCTATTTACTAGATATTTACATCTATTTGTTCCTATAAGATTTTGTAAATTTGAGATTTTGTCAGTTTTTACATTTGTGTGCATTTTGCCTAATCTGCTATGGAAAGGTGGATCATACCACAAATCAGGAGATCAAGACTAAGAATGGGTTCCATTTCCTACAAAATGTTATTGATCGGGTATCATAGACCAAAATGCTGGTTTTGTGAATCCTTAGAAGATTAATTTTAGAGATGCTTCAAAACAGAGATGATACAAGATTCAATTAGCCTAACTGTAATAGATTCTATAATATATATAACAACTGACAAAAAAGAAATATGATCAAGCTTATTCTCATGAACTTGTATAATCTTTTTTTTTTCTTTCTTATTGTTATTCCTTTCTTCTTTATTGTCATGGCATATTCTATCCTTACTTCCAAAACTTATTTAGTAATCTCTTCACAAGTAACTTATGTTCTTTTCAATTAATTTCATCCAGATGTAAAAATAATCTGGAATGTCAGCTGCGCTTCTTGGTTTTGTGTGAGTTGCTTTGGTAGATAGAGACTAAATGTATTCTACCAAAATCCTAAAAGAAGTGCATAAAAATTTACTGAGTGGACCAACGTGGATTTTTTGCTGTTTAGTCTCCACTGTTCCTAGAGACATCCAAGATTGGATTGCTCACCTCCATAATATGATAAATCTTTTTATGAATGTCTGAAATAAAATATAAGCATGAAAATATACATAGATACTCCTTGCTAATTCATGTAGTTATCTGAATAAATGAATGTCTTTGAGGTCTATTATGTCAGTAAGTTGGTTTTTTTAGCCTATAGGTCAATGTATCTTGAGCCCATTAGGTCTTTTAAGCCTGTGGAGCAGTTATACACACACATTCTTTTTGTAGTGAAATCCCTTATGATTTTTTGATGATAGGAAGCTATAGAAAATGAACGTTAGAACTCTGTCATATCTTTAATGAAATAACAGATTTTCTCAAAATACCCAAAAGGCCAGAATTTACATCATGAACTAATGGTCTGTAACATCTAAACTTGAAAATGTACACATTTCCTTGGTTGTAAGGCTGCCTAAATCTTTTGAAACTTGCCTGCTCTTTAGAAAGAGTGGAACTGTCTTGAAGGAATTTTATTGACATGATTGACACTTAGGGTTCTTTAGTCTAGCCAGATAATGGATTCCACAGCAACTTTTCATTCTATAAAAAGATACTACCCAGGAACTTCTCGAAAGCAGTATCAGGGATACAAGGAAAAAAAAAGACAGATATTAAGTGCATGTTGGCAGTGGTACTTTGTAATAATATATCCCTTCTGCTTTGACTGACATGAGTATTTGGAAGACCACGAATTAAATATTGGCATCTTGGTATTGCCAGGTACTTAGAATTTCTGATTAGGAACTAAATTCACTTATTTCCAAACTGGTTCATGTTGTTACTGACCAAAAATATTATGTTGTTTTGCTGTGGAGCAAAGAGAAGAGGTCTTATTGTAAGGTTATTCACCTTCCAAATTTAAAATTAGAACATGTACATATTGTTTTATTCTATAAAATAATAAAGAAAAAAAAAAGAAAATAATAACAGGATTAGTTAGTGCCACAAACTGAAATTTTACTTCATTGTTCACCCTGTAAAAGAGAAGAATTGTGGCTTTCCAGTACCTGAAGGGGCCTACAAGAAAGGGGGAGATGGACTTTTTAGAATGACATGTGGCAATAGGATGAGGGGGAATGGCTTCAAATGAAAAAGAGTAGGTTATAATTAGATATTAGAAAAAAAATATTTATTGTGAGTGGAGTGAGGCACTGTGACAGGTTGCTTAGAGAAGTTGTGGTTGCCCAATCCCTGGAAGTGTTCAAGGCCAGGCAGGATGGGGCTCTGAGCAACCTGGTCTAGTGAAAGGTGTCCCTCTCCACAGCAGGGTGTTTAGAATTGGATGATCATTCCAACCCAGGCCATTATATGATTCTCTCACTCTACTAACAACTTCTCTGGTTTCAGGTAGAAGACACCCCCTTCATCCTCATCTCCCTCCATCCCTCTCCACCAAATAAATAAATTCATTTTGTTGTGTAGGATCAATGGTTTTCTTTCTCTTTCTAGTAAAGTTTCTTCACAGTATCTTCTGGAAAATGTTTTATATTGTCTACGGGTTTTCTTTACTGAAACATTAAGTCACTGAATGTTGAATATGATTTTGTTATATTTTATTAAGAAAATAATCCATAGTTAGAAAAAGTTGAAACAAATTACTGAAGCTGTAACAAGTGTTCTAATATTCACAGTAAATATTTCAAGTGCTTGTATCCAATGAAAATACAATTTTATAATATTTGTGGGATTAAAATAGGAAGGTAGGACAAATAGTAAAAATGCTGATGAGAAACTCCTTGAAATTTGAGAATTTCACTTCATATTCTTACTTCAAAGGAAATTAATTACTTACAATGAAACTAGTGGAAGAAATGTGCATAGAGTTGTTGTAATTTTCAGTGTTTCATTTTTCCACACTTCTGTCTCTGGGCCTTGCTTTATATTCTGAGAATTAGATTTAAGTGCTGTCGCTGTATTTTCACAGCAGAAATGAAAATAAATGTTCTTTTTCTGATTTACACAAAGGTTTCCTGAATTTTCTTTTTCTTCAAATATACCAGAACAGATGTGATTCCAATTTTAAAAGCTGTAATTTTATGTTGTCATCTACACAACATTTTTTTTTTTTTAAGAAACATATAAATCTAGTAAATGAAACTGCATACTTACATCCCTTTGGAAGGAGAAAAATATTATTTTCCACTATTGCTCATTAGTTGGGTTAAGAGGTCATTTTGCTGAAGTATTTATTTGTATCTTTTTTTTGGATCAACCAAATATGAATTTTGTTATCTTACTAACCGATCTTCAACTATTTGAACTTGGTAATTTTTAGTAAATTTTAGAATCTCAAAGTATTTAAGCATAAGATGAAATTAGACAAGAGAAAATAAATTTCTGACTGAGACAAAATTTATTATATTTATAAATATTTTTTATCTCTGAAATCTGGAGAATATATTCACAAAGAAAGACACCAATTACCAGGCTTAGGTTTCTGTCTGTATAATTTTATTTTTTTTTAATTTAGAACAACTGCACAGATTAATGACTTCCTAAATAGGAACAATTTCTTACATCTTTGTTGGCATTCCTAATAGAAGTCAGCATGGGCTGTTTTTAAGAATTGCTCATTACACACACATTTCTCAGGATTTTGAGTGTGCAGGAATTGCTAAATGTTGCTGAATCTAAGAGTCATTGTAAAAGACTATGAACCAGATCTGAAATAATTTAAAGACTGAAAAAGGACAAGGTTTAAGTTCATGACTGGTTTAGTAGCCTGTGGAGCATGGTAATAAGTGAGGAAATGTGAGGGTGGGACTGGATTTAGATCACACTCCTCCCATTCTTATTCCTAAGTTTCAAGAGTTAGCATTTGAAAAGGAGCTTTGATGCTTGTGTTAGATGTTTCCTTTCACTCTGTGCCCTGAGAACATGACAAGGCCACAAGCCGAGACATTTTCCAGTTGAATGGCAGTCATGAAAAAGAGCCGATAAAGCAAACCATACCATAGCATGAAACTGGTTTAGGGTTTCATTGGTAAAATGAATACTTGCCTACAACCTACATATAGTTTTAGGCAGTCTTCAATTACCCAGGATTAGATTAAATCCAAAGCAAAAGCAGCAGATCATTAGCCTACATTGTACTCTGAAGAGTATACAGAGAAATTATAATAATAAAAAACTCTTGTGAAAAAAACCTTTAATTCTTAGATTTAAAAAATACTAAAAACCAATAAAACAAGACATTTGAAGAGCTGAGGCAATCAGTATAATTCAAGCAATGCCATCATAACACTACAATCCCAATTTATTTTCCTGAAGGTGACAAACCCCAAATATGACATTTTATGATTTCCTAAAAAAGAGTTTTGGCGTTAAATTTAACATCGATTTCTTCCTATTGTAGTAGTAAACAAAATAACTTCTTGAAGTTCATGCAAGGAATGAGTTGTTTCCTATACAATTAACTCCTGAAAACAATACTCATTATGCAGAACTAGAAAGAAATGATTATGAATTAGCTGTCATTTTCATATGTTACACCAGATCCTGAAAAAGACCAACTCCAAAAAAATACAGCACTGCATAAGGAAGAAAATGATAGTCCTATACATTTAATAGAGGTTTTGACTGGATACTATGCCTACACTCAGTTCTCTATGCCAATTAACTTTTAAATTTTCTTTGAGCCCCACTATACTGCCATACTGCCAAGAAATACTTCAGCCCAAGCTGAAATTTCTGTACCTATGAGTACCTAGGCACACAACAGAAAGAAGTTTTTTTTCATATAGCACATATTGGAAGTTGGATCTGAAGCAGATGTGCTTCTGTGAATCCACTATTAATAGTGACTTCACTATTAGTACTGGATACAACGTAATTCACGGATAAGAAGAAACTATAACCTTTCTCCTACAAGAAACAGTTTTCTGACTGAGACACTAGTAGCTGATCATATAAGGACTTCTACTTTAAAGAATGATCTGATCAGCAAGAATAGGAGAGGAATTCTTCACCACAATATGGGTATAGCCCAGCTTTTGACAGTCAGAGGCAAAATTATTAATTATTCCTAAAGGCAAAAAAGAATCTTCAAGTGATTTTATTTTTAACTGAACTTCAAGCATATTGTATAGCGATCTCAGCTCAGTGGGAAGGAAACTCACAAAGGCTGTCTGTGATCTCCTAGTCTTTCTTGGCTGTTTAGTGGACCTAAATATTTCCTCAAGTTCTGCTTTGGCTAAACCTGAGGCTCTTAGATTGTTTTACGGCACTCAAATGATTTTACTAAGAGTTATAAGGACTCAGAAAACATGTAAACCTCATATACTCATTGTAAATCAAATGGTAGTAGGACACACCAGATGTTGCAAAGTAATAAGTGACAGCCTGTGAGTCAGGGGAGACAATAATGCACGGTTGCTTAAGGTGTTGCCCTGTCATGTTAGCATGACAAACCAGTTGTAGAATCTTTCTGCTTGAACTACACAAAGTTATGATGCTACATTTTTCACACAAGAGTCAGTATGTGGTACTATGGGGCCATTGTACTGTGACTACACACTTGAATAAATCTTAATCTTTCACATCCTTTCTCTATAAGTACTCTTATTCAGATAATTCACATTGAGATAGTGGTATTGGAAAATACCTTTCAGAACAGTACACATGACAGACAGCCTTTTGTACTGGTGGATTTTGCAGTGTATAGATTAAACATTCAGTGGATTTTGTATGGACAGACATAGTAATTAATCATTTATTGAGCTCTTTATAAAAGAGATATGACTTAGCAGGATTCTTTTAAAAATCTTCTAAGCAATATGTTAGACTTTATACAATTAAGACTGAAATATAAGTTTCAGAGGCAATCCTGCAATCTTGTCACAAAGAACGACCCTTTGATTTCACCAGCGATAAAATAAGAGGTTAAATTTTCNTTTCACCAGCAATAAAATAAGAGGTTAAATTTTCTGTGTAAAATCTTCAGTTTTCTAATCAGAAAGTACATTGTATCTCTCTCTGTCTTTTAATATTTCACATTTGTAAATTTATTTGTAACCTTGAAGAGTATTATGAATTGAAGAATCGAAGAGAAATATTTCTGGTAAATGAAAACTATTTAGAACCAAATCCATTTGGTAGAC
>WEIV01008304.1:14012-24145 GCA_013390005.1 Calyptomena viridis
GACAGCAACACACTCCAGCACAGCAACACCCTCAGCACAGCAACCCCCTCAGTACAGCAACAGCAACAGCACAGCAACAGCAACAGCAACACCCTCAGCACAGCAACCCCCTCAGCACAGCAACCCCCTCAGCACAGCAACACCCTCAGCACAGCAACAGTCTCCTCAGCACATCCACACCCTCCTCAGCACACAATGCTCCTCCCCAGTGGTGCCCAGCAATGGCACAAGGAGCAACAGCCATCAATGAAACCACGAGTTCCATCTCAACGTGGCAAGAACTTCTTCCCATGGATGTGGCAGAGGCTGGAGCAGCTGCCCAGGGAGCACCGGGGGTTTCCCTCTCCACGGACATTCCAACCCCCCTGGACACTTCCCAGTGTCACCTGCTCTGGGTGACCCTGCCTGGGCAGGGGGCTTGGGCTGGGTCACCTCCAGAGGGCCCTTCCAATTCCAGCTTTTCTGGGATTCTGGGATTTCAGGAACATTCCCTGCAGGGAAACCTAAACCACCCTCCCAGTCCTGTGACCACTGGGAGACCCCGACTTTCAAACCTGAAGATTAACCCCCAATACCCAGGGACTGAAGGCTCCCATTCCCCCCCCATTCCCAACACATCCCTGCACACAGCAGCTCCCACATCCCTCCCCTGCCGGCCCGAGGTGTGAATCCCATCCCAGGGCATTCCCGAGGCAGCAGCAGGGCTGTGCCCTACCTTGGGAGGGCTGAGCAGCAGCTGGTGGAAGTCCTTGAGCCGGGGCTCGATGCCGTGTAAGATGCTGCTGTTGACAGTGTAAGACCTTTCGAATCCCTGAGTGTACGAGTCCATCAGTCCTTCCACCCTGCCAGGGAAGAGCAGCACAGTTCCCTCGGGATAAAGCCTCCCCTTTCCAACAACCCACTGGGCTCAGAGCTCTCTGAGGTCCCTTCCAACCCAAACCACCCTGGGATTCTACGACTTCACGACATCAAATCATTTCCCAACTTGTTCCATCAGCAATTCCACTGTAACGACTTTCCCTCTTCACCTCAGTATCCACTGAGGTGGAGGTTTGGTTCAATCTTAAAACAGTCTCCATTCTCACCCGTGATTTTCTCCTGAAAACGTAACTATGAGTATGAAAAATCATCATTTCCACCTCCTGAATATATTTGTTCAATGTATTTACACACATTACATTAATACATCATTTACAAGATGCTCTTCACCTATCAAACCCGATATCAAACTTCCCACATCAAACCTGGGTCTGAGGTGACAGACACATTCCTGTTTAAAACTTCCCAAATACTGAGAAGTGACACCACCAAGTTACCTACAGGTATTTGGGACAAGCTGTAAATGCTCCCCACGTGCTCAAAAACAGATGCACAGACACAAACTGATGGACACCCTGAGCTCCCCACCCCTCCCTACTGACAAGGAGCAATTCCACCAGCTCTGCCACCCCTTTCCAATGGCAGTAACACAAACACTTCCACTCACTAGGGAAGGGAATTCCACGAGTCAGGAATGTGCAGGACAGGAACCCCTGAGTCTCCAGCTCACAAAGGTCCAGAGATCCTGGGCACCAGCCTTGGCACAATTCCTGTCTCAGTTCCTTCCCAGCGACTTCTCACTGGAGTGGTTCCCCCAGTGCCACCTCCTGTCCTGCTCTCCAGGGCCTCTTCCCAATGCTCCACCATCTCCTTCCCCCCTCCTTTCCTTATCCTTTGTTAAACAGTGAAATGTGAAATGTTTCACTTCCCCCTCAAAACACTCTTTGCCTTTTCTCTCCTTTATCTCCACCAAAAGCAATAAAAGGGGATACAAATTTAAAAAAAAACAAAATTAAAACTATTCAGCCATACCTAGAGAATCCTGGAATGGGTTGGGTGGGAAGAGACCTCAAAGCCCACCCAGTGCCACCCCTGCCATGGGCAGGGACACCTCCCACTGTCCCAGGTGGCTCCAGCCTGGCCTTGGACACTTCCAGGGATCCAGGGGCAGCCACAGCTTCTCTGGGAAATCCATCCCAGCCCCTCCCAGGCAGGAATTCCCCCCCCACCCCCCCGGCCGTGCTGTGCCCCCACACTGACCCCGAGCGCCGCGTCTCCAGCAGGGTCAGCAGCACCTGGGTGCCGTTGACGATGCAGTTCTCGGTCTGTTCCCCATCAAACATGTT
The DNA here is from genome assembly GCA_013390005.1 of Calyptomena viridis. Taxonomy (NCBI): domain Eukaryota; kingdom Metazoa; phylum Chordata; class Aves; order Passeriformes; family Eurylaimidae; genus Calyptomena; species Calyptomena viridis. Next base: position 16,178 of record WEIV01008304.1, read on the forward strand.
CCTCAGCAGCTGCTCCACACACTCCTGCCTGTCAGAGACACGAGAGTCACATCCCGGCCTGGGCTGCTCCTCTGGGCACAAAGCACCCACCTGGGGTCACTGGGGAGAACTGCATTGATTGGGTTGATATTATTGATTGATTTGCAGAGGGATGGAAGCCCCTCCTGTGTGAAGTCCCCCAGGACACCACCAGGGCTCTGAGCCTGGTGACTCCGAGGCAGCCTGTCCTTGGCCAGCAGAGCCTGGAACAGAGCCCGGTGTCAGTCCCTGCACTGGGTCACTACAGACAGCCCGGGGCTGGTCCTGCTCCAGGAACACCCCACCCCCTGGTCCCAGGACCTGCACACAAACTGCAGCACCACCCACATTCCAGTGCTCTCAGCCGTGATCCCACTGTGGAATCCCAGGATCCCTGAGGCTGGAAAAGCCTCCCAGCCCACGGAGTGCACCCTGGGCCCCATCCCCACCTCGTTCCCAGCAGCTCCTGGTTCCCCCCACAGGAATCCTGAGGATCTCAAACCCAGCCCTCAGCAAGTGCCTTTCTTGCCCTCCCGAGTCCCAGGACCAGCTAAAACCAGCACTACTCCAGTTCACAGCTCCACTGGTACTATTTTCTAACCCATTTCCACTGGTATAAATAAAATACAAGATCAAAATGTACAAATAGATGAATTATGCATGAGAGAGGATTATTTTAATAAGGAGCATCTAAATACACTCTGTCAGCAAAGGCAGGAGGGGGGAGTCAGGAAAAAGAAGTAAATTTGCTGTAATTAACCAAATTCCCTGGTTTTGCACATAGACAGCACTGACTGAGAGCTGGATTTGGGGTTTGTTCCATAACCTTGGTCCTGGCTCCTTCATCCTGCCCCAGCTGATCAGTAATTCCTGACTCAGGGATGATAAAAGTATCCAAAATCAAAAAGATCACCAGCAATGCTGGGAAAAAAAGCAATGGGATTTGTGACCTTCAGCAGAAAGGGAAGAGAAGCAAAAACATCACTTGTGCTCTTCATAAAATATTCTTTATTTTGGGATGTGAAGTGGTAACAGGGATTTCAGAGATGTTTTCTGGAACTGCAGGGTCCCACTGCCCTCTCCAAAACTACCAAAAAAGTCTAAAACGGCCAAAAAAAGTCTGAAAGCAGCACATCCTCCATGGCCACCACCCCTCCCACTGCAGGGGACCCTCGATGAAGGTCCTGCCCTAAAGCTTTGTTTCCTCTGCTGCTCCTGCAGGAATGGGGCAGATTGGCCTGACATGATCCTGTCCTGGGGAACAGCCCAGTGTTGGATGTTCATGGGATCATGGAATGGTTTGGGTGGGAAGGACCTTAAAGCCCATCCAGGGCCACCCCTGCCATGGGCAGGGACACCTCCCACTGTCCCAGGGGGCTCCAACCTGCCCTTGGACACTTCCAGGGATCCAGGGGCACCCACAGCTTCTCTGGGAAATCCATCCCAGCCCCTTCCCCCCCTCCCAGCCAGCAATTCCTTCCCAACATCCCACCTCTCCCTGCCCTCTGGCAGTGGGAAGCCATTCCCTGTGTCCTGTCCCTGCAGTTCCTGATGACAAGTCCCTCCCCAGCTCTCCTGGAGCCCTTTCAGACCCGGGAAGGTGCTCTGAGGTCTCCACTCCACCTTCTCCTCTCCAGGCTGAGCAGCCCCAGCTCCCTCAGCCTGGAATTCCTTGGGTTTTGCCTCAGCCTGAACCAGGCCAGGAACTGTGGGCTCCCTGTGCCCTTGTCCTGCCTTCAGCCCCAGCCCCAGCCCAGTACTCACGACTCGAGTGCTGTGAGGAGGGGGTCTGGCTCGGGGCTGTCCTGGAGCTGTGTGCTCTGGTCCCTGCTCAGCCTGATGATGTCACACAGGGTCTGGGAAGCGTTGGATTGTCTCTGCAACAGGCACAGGGCAACACTGAGCTGGCACTGCAGCACCAGGGATCACCCCGAGCCTCCCCACCACACTGCAGCCCATTCCTCTGTCAGACACAACTGCATTAGCAGCATTAACAGATTTGGAAATCAAAGGGATCGGCCTGAACTTAACAATTAACAACTAATTGCAGTTCAGGAGCTGAGATGAAGACTGAGTTTAATCTCCCTCCCCGATCCATGCTGGGGATGTGACCCTGCACATTCCCAAGTATTTCATCCTTCCTGCTCCCTGCTCAGGTTTCCTGCTCAAGGAAAAAGAAAGGCTTTGATAAAACCCTCTACAACTTAATTACTGTGGATTAAAAGGCTTTGCAGTGGTATTTTGAGGGATTAATCCTCCCATCCTGGCGCTCAATCAAAGCCTCTCTGGGTGTAATTCAGCACATCCATGGGGCACTTCCCAGTTTTCCTCTCAGAGGGGTCGTTCTGGCTGGGATGAGCTGAGGGAACCAGGGTTGGCACTGCCATTTTCTGGGCTCTCAGATCTCCACCTTGTAGATTTTAGGACCGAATTTCGACTTTTGGGCTAAAAAGATTTGAAAATTGCATTAATTGGTTAAAAGATTTGCAATAAATAGCAGGTTCCTGCTGGAACCCAGAGAGGACACACTGTCTGCAGGGCTGAGCTGAACTGGTGGAGCAGCAGAATGAACCAAGAAACTGGGAGTAAAATGAGTCAGAACCAGATAAAACCACGACAGAAGGATCTGGTGCTGAGCAGAGGGCAGGATGTCCTGGGATGATCCCTGAGCTCCTCCACAGTGACAGGGAGCCTCCTGGATGGAGCTGCACAGAGCCAAGAGCCTGGTGCCACTCACATCCTCGTCCTGGCTGGAATGGATCAGCTCCACGAGTCTCTGGATAATCTTCGCTTCATTGAGCCACTGGAGGGAAAGGACAGGGAGAGAAAATCCTTGTGTGAGATCCCAGAGCTCAAAGCAAGAGGAGCTTTGAGAAGCTTTTCAGGCTCTTCAAGAAGAGAAAGCCCTTCCTTCTCTCTCCTAATCCAGCCACAGGCAGGATCCAAACTCCCCAAGGCACGGACAGGGATGACTCTGATTTGCATCAGAAACATGTGAAAATACATCCCATCCACATCTGCCTGGCTGTGGATCTGAGATCTGGAACCCTGGATATTTGGAAGTCTCCTGGAAGGAAGCCAGTGATCCAGGATAAACCCTCCTCAGTCCAAGGCCAGGTTGGATGGGGCTTGGAGCCACCTGGGATAGTGGAAGGTGCCCATGGCAGAGGGTGGAACTGGGGTATCTTTATGGTCCCTTCCAAGCTCTTCCATCACTCCATGATTCTGTGACCCCACAAACCCTCAAACACGCCGAGGAATTAAACTTTTCAGCTGATCAGTCTGAAACTGTGGGAGAAGCACAGCTCTCCTCTGTCCAGGCTCTCCAGCAGGAACAGCTGAACAGGGGTTTAGGAGTGCACACATCCCAGTTTAACTGGGATGGAGTTAAAAGGAGCTGCAAACCCTCCCCTCCCCTCCCCTGCCAGGACAGGAGGGGCTGAGGGACCCGTTGGGCCCATCCCACACTAAGCACAGGGTTCCCAGAGGAGTGGCTCTGCCTTGGGAACGCCTGGACCTCCCATCCCTAATCCCCCATCCCCAATCCCTGATCTCAAACCCCCGATCCCCCATCCCAAATCCCCAATCCCCCATCCCCAATCCCCAATCCNAGGTGTCGATGTGCTTCAGCACCAGGCTGAGGAATTTGTCCTTCTTCCTTAGGAACGAGATCACCTGCAGGGGACGGACCCTGGGCTGCAGCAGGCACAGAGGGCTGGGATGCACCTCCTGCCTCACCCGGCCCGGTGTGCACGGAGAGGAGGTTGGGGAACCCCAGGGAATGGGGAACACTGATCTCCTTCCAAGGCAAGACCAAATCAGGTCTTGTTTGCAACTTCTCTCTCCTCTGTCCCACTGAGAAACCCAAGGCCACAGGAATCAAGAGAAGGTGGAGAGCTGTCCTTTCCTCTCGGGCTCTCTCACACTGTTAAACTGGGATGTGTGCACTCCTAAACCCCTGTTCAGCCCCTGCTGCCAGCACCCTCTCTGTAGGGATGAGACCGAGGCACAGTCTGGGATGGGACGACTCTGGTGATCAAAGGATGCCTCAATATCCCTTAGTATGAAAAATGCTCCTTCAGCTGTGCCACTGGAACATCCCAACTATGGCAGATCCCACCCCAAAACTGTGGGAAGGTGTCTGAATAACCCAGCGTCTCCCTCAAGGGAGGAATTCCCACAACTCTTCGGAGACCCCATTTCAGCTCCAACCTTAAGCTGAGCTCTAAGACGGGCTCAGGGGGCAGCAAGGACCCCCCTGCCAACGGCAGGAATTCATTTGTGCCCCGGAGCAGGACAAATCCCAGCACTACCTGTTCCGTTTTCCTTGCAATGAGGTTCCCAATAGTCTTACTGAAGAAACTGGCAAGCAAAGGGTTCAAGGGAGGCTCGTGATCCAGGAAGTCGTAGAGGATGTTGAGCAGAGTCTCGTCCCCGCCGAGTTTGTCGTTGATCTGCGGCACATCCGAGGTCAGCAGCTCACAGGCCGTGTTGGGATACCTGGAATGACAGGGATGAGCAGCTACAGCTCCCTGGGAACGGCCAGGGAAACCTGCCCTCACCACAGCTCCTACTGAAGGGCAGGAATTCCTGCCTGGGAGGGGGGGAGGCCCTGGCACAGGGTGCCCAGAGAAGCTGTGGGTGCCCCTGGATCCCTGGAAGTGTCCAAGGCCAGGCTGGAAAACCTGGGATAGTGGGAGGTGTCCCTGCCCAGGGCAGGGGTGGCACTGGGGGGGATACAATGACCCTTCCCACCCAACCCATTCCATGACTCTTGTGAGGACCCTTTCCCTGCCATGGGCTATTTGTTTCCACCCAAACCATGTTTCTACACCAGGATCTCTCCCCACCTCTGCAGTCCAAGCTCTCCCCTCACCAGGAGCCTCCCACACACTCCCAGGCCTGCTGGGAGCTCTGCCCTGTCCCAGCACCACTCACTGCCCCACCAGCCTCTTCCTGGTTCTGTACTTCAGCCCCACAAGTCCCCAAGCCCCCCAGGCTGTTCCTGGGCCTGTTGCTGCTCACAGGACACTGGGTTACATTCCAAAGGGATTTCAGAGCCATGACACTTCCCAGAGCCCCCAAGGGCACATGGAGACTGGTTTCTCCTTTTTCTGCTCACTGCTCCATCCAAAAGGTACCCACCATTCCCAGAAAAATGTGTGGTGCCTCCCAGTGATAAATATCCTGGGGATGGGGAGAACTGAAACCTCTCCCTGTTCCTGTTCTGCTCCTGCAGCCCCCACCCCCTGCAGCCCTGGGCCAACACTTCACCCTTCCCATCCAGGCACCTCATCCCAATCCCAATGGTTCCCAGGCCCCAGGTTCCCCTCACCTGACACCCCCTGTGTCCCCCAGAGTCCCTGGGGCACCCCTGCAAGTTGTGCTCTTCCCACCCCTGGTCCCAGCAGGCTCACTGACAGCTCCAGGAGCTCACACACTCCAGGTGCCACCCAGGGGCTCAGCTCCACATGTTCTGCTCAGACAGGCACTTACTGTGCAGTTCTCCTCTCTGCAGAACTCCTGGACTTTATGAGCTCTCATCCCACCCTCTCAAGAAGTAAGGATTTGGTGATTCCCTCTCCACAGCTCACACCACTCCGAGCCCCACGTCCTTCCAGACCTACTGACTCCCTCACCTGTTCCACCCCACAAATTTCCTAATCCTTTCTGAAGAGCCAAAACTGGGATTCCATCTGCATTTAGACAGAGTCCATTCCTCCTGCTCAGCCTTTATTTCTTCCAAAGGCTCCCCCTGCTCCCAATAAACTCAAACCCCCTTTCCTGCCTCTGGTGCCTCCTCTGCCTGTGAGACCAAAGTGCTGCCAAAAAATGCTCCACCAGGAGCAGCCCAGAGTGACCCAGCAGCTTCCTGTCCTTGTCNAAATCAGGTCTTGTTTGCAACTTCTCTCTCCTCTGTCCCACTGAGAAACCCAAGGCCACAGGAATCAAGAGAAGGTGGAGAGCTGTCCTTTCCTCTCGGGCTCTCTCACACTGTTAAACTGGGATGTGTGCACTCCTAAATCCCTGTTCATCCCATGCTGCCAGCACCCCTCTGTAGGGACGAGACTGAGGCACAGTCTGGGATGGGACGACTCTGGTGATCAAAGGATGCCTCAATATCCCTTAGTATGAAAAATGCTCCTTCAGCTGTGCCACTGGAACATCCCAACTATGGCAGATCCCACCCCAAAACTGTGGGAAGGTGTCTGAATAACCCAGCGTCTCCCTCAAGGGAGGAATTCCCACAACTCTTCGGAGACCCCATTTCAGCTCCAACCTTAAGCTGAGCTCTAAGACGGGCTCAGGGGGCAGCAAGGACCCCCCTGCCAACGGCAGGAATTCATTTGTGCCCCGGAGCAGGACAAATCCCAGCACTACCTGTTCCGTTTTCCTTGCAATGAGGTTCCCAATAGTCTTACTGAAGAAACTGGCAAGCAAAGGGTTCAAGGGAGGCTCGTGATCCAGGAAGTCGTAGAGGATGTTGAGCAGAGTCTCGTCCCCGCCGAGTTTGTCGTTGATCTGCGGCACATCCGAGGTCAGCAGCTCACAGGCCGTGTTGGGATACCTGGAATGACAGGGATGAGCAGCTACAGCTCCTGGGAACGGCCAGGGAAACCTGCCCTCACCACAGCTCCTACTGAAGGGCAGCAATTCCTGTCTGGGAGGGGGGCAGGCCCTGGCACAGGGTGCCCAGAGAAGCTGTGGGTGCCCCTGGATCCCTGGAAGTGTCCAAGGCCAGGCTGGAAAACCTGGGATAGTGGGAGGTGTCCCTGCCCAGGGCAGGGGTGGCACTGGGGGGGATACAATGACCCTTCCCACCCAACCCATTCCATGACTCTTGTGAGGACCCTTTCCCTGCCATGGGCTATTTGTTTCCACCCAAACCATGTTTCTACACCAGGATCTCTCCCCACCTCTGCAGTCCAAGCTCTCCCCTCACCAGGAGCCTCCCACACACTCCCAGGCCTGCTGGGAGCTCTGCCCTGTCCCAGCACCACTCACTGCCCCACCAGCCTCTTCCTGGTTCTGTACTTCAGCCCCACAAGTCCCCAAGCCCCCCAGGCTGTTCCTGGGCCTGTTGCTGCTCACAGGACACTGGGTTACATTCCAAAGGGATTTCAGAGCCATGACACTTCCCAGAGCCCCCAAGGGCACATGGAGACTGGTTTCTCCTTTTTCTGCTCACTGCTCCATCCAAAAGGTACCCACCATTCCCAGAAAAATGTGTGGTGCCTCCCAGTGATAAATATCCTGGGGATGGGGAGAACTGAAACCTCTCCCTGTTCCTGTTCTGCTCCTGCAGCCCCCACCCCCTGCAGCCCTGGGCCAACACTTCACCCTTCCCATCCAGGCACCTCATCCCAATCCCAATGGTTCCCAGGCCCCAGGTTCCCCTCACCTGACACCCCCTGTGTCCCCCAGAGTCCCTGGGGCACCCCTGCAAGTTGTGCTCTTCCCACCCCTGGTCCCAGCAGGCTCACTGACAGCTCCAGGAGCTCACACACTCCAGGTGCCACCCAGGGGCTCAGCTCCACATGTTCTGCTCAGACAGGCACTTACTGTGCAGTTCTCCTCTCTGCAGAACTCCTGGACTTTATGAGCTCTCATCCCACCCTCTCAAGAAGTAAGGATTTGGTGATTCCCTCTCCACAGCTCACACCACTCCGAGCCCCACGTCCTTCCAGACCTACTGACTCCCTCACCTGTTCCACCCCACAAATTTCCTAATCCTTTCTGAAGAGCCAAAACTGGGATTCCATCTGCATTTAGACAGAGTCCATTCCTCCTGCTCAGCCTTTATTTCTTCCAAAGGCTCCCCCTGCTCCCAATAAACTCAAACCCCCTTTCCTGCCTCTGGTGCCTCCTCTGCCTGTGAGACCAAAGTGCTGCCAAAAAATGCTCCACCAGGAGCAGCCCAGAGTGACCCAGCAGCTTCCTGTCCTTGTC
>WEIV01008305.1:14449-30511 GCA_013390005.1 Calyptomena viridis
ACAAGAAGCTGTCCTCCATACACTCTAAGAACCTTCTAGACTGCCTCCTCCCTGCTGTGTTGAGTTCCCAGCAGATATCTGGCAAGTTAAAGTCTCCTACAAGAAAAAGGGCTGGCGATCTTGAGACATCCTCCAGCTGCTTATAACACATCTACCTCTTCATCCTGGTGGTCTATAACAGACTCCAACCAGGATGTCAGTCTTGTTGACCTTCCATCTGATTCTTACCCATAGGCACTCAACTTGATCACCATTAATCTCAAATTCCATGGCATCAAGAGCCTCGCTAATATACAGGGCAACTCTCCACCCATTCTCCCTTGCCTGTCTCTCCAGAAAGGGCTTGTAGCCATCCATTGCAGTACTCCAGTCATGTGAGTCATCCCACCAGCTAATATACAGGGCAACTCTCCACCCATTCTCCCTTGCCTGTCTCTCCAGAAAGGGCTTGTAGCCATCCATTGCAGTACTCCAGTCATGTGAGTCATCCCACCATGTTTCCATGGTGACAACTACATCATAGCTTTCCTGCTGTACCAAAGCTTCCAGCTCCTCTTATTTGTTACTCATGCTGCATGCATTAGTGTACATGCACTTCAGCTGGGCTGCTGACTTCACCCCTGACTCTCAAAACAAGAAAAAAATTTATGGCAAAAAACCCGTGTATGATGGAAAAAATATTTTGCACTAACTAAATGTAGTAGGTTTCCAGGACATCAGAATGCCTTATGTTTTTCATGCTTTTATTTTTTTTTGTTTAACCGAAGTAGAAATTTATGAAATTGAATTCAATGGATGCATGGAAGACAGATAATGGTATATGCACAACTTCATCATCCAAAGACTTGTCTTCTCCTGATTGTCTTCTTATAGGAAATAGCTGTCTTTGACTGCAAGGGACCAAAGCAGTTCACTGAATAAATATAAACTTTACTTAGTTGACTAAATTTGAAAAGAAGATCTAGAAGACCTGATTGAAGTGTTTAAAATGACACAGAGAAGAATCAAAAGGGATCGTCTTACCTGCTTTTTACAGCCTAGTCCACAAAATAATTTGGAATGATTATTCATTGTATTATTAAATTTGCAGTAAAGAAGAGAAGATGTTTATTAATATTTTGAGAACTTGAACACCTTGGGAACTTTGTCATTTAGATTGGTCAGGAAAAAAATTCTGCTCCTGCATTGAAAATGTAGTTCAGTGAAGAGCTATGAACAAGATCAGAAGGGATTCAGGAAGAGTGTTTTCTTATTTCAATACTTTAATGAATACTCCTTTCTTCTGCCTTGTGTTTTTCAATGAGTCTTCACAAATAAAAAACAGCCAACTGCTCCTTCCAAAAGCTAATATCCCAGTTGTTCATTTTCCCAATATCAGCCCTTACAGTGAGCTCAGCATTGTTAGCTAAAAGGGTGTTGATAACACATCATTGTTTTGGCCACTGTTGTCTGCACTGTTGCTTCAGCATTCTGCCCCTTCCATCGGTAGTTTGGGGGTGGGTAAGACCCTTGGAGGGTAAACAACTAGAACAGCTGATTCAAATTAACCAAAGGGATGTTCCATACCATATGACATCAGCTCAGTTATAAAAGCTAAGACAAAGAGGAGGAAGGGAAGGTATTCTTTATTTACAGTGTTTGTCTTCCAGAGCAACATACTGAAGCCTTGCTTCCTGGCAAGTGGCCAGACATCATTTGTTGATAGGAAGAAGGCAATAAAATCTTCTCTTTTTTCTTTGGTTGTGCGTGTGCAATCTTTCACTTTTACTTTAGTAAACTGCCTTATCTCAATCTATGAGTTGTTTTCCATCTTAGTTTCTCTCACCTGTCTATGTGAAAAAGGGGAGTGATAAAGTAGCTTGGCAGGCACCTGGCATCCAGCCAAAGACAACCTACCACATCTAAAAATATTTTGGGATAATTTAGAAGAGGGGTGACTCTCTCTCGAACAGTGTAGTTTCCCCCCAGAGTTGTATTTAATTGTAACACAGTAGTTTTACTCTTGACACAATCCTAATTTTTTGAAAAATATTTAAAACTGCATGTTCATACTGTATATTGAGCTGGGGACAGGACCAGTTAGATGTATTGCTTTCCACTTATGCACATACATAGCCTCTTTTCATATAATTGCAAATTAAATATTAATAGCATTTTTTTACCTTAGGGACTCAATAGCACAATATAAACAAATTTAAATCTTAGAAACTAATAGTGTGTTTAATAAAAATAATCAGTCTTTTCTAACACTAGCTATGACTGGCAATTTGGAATTCAGAACAATAATCTATTCTTATTTTGTGAGACAGTTCCTTATTGTCTTGAAACATTTGCTGGAATTACTTCTATTTTTGCAAGGACTACTGACAAAATAAATCAAATAAAATGGAACTGCACAGGTACAAATGATGACACAGCAGCCAGACTCATGAAGAAAAAACCCTGTGGCATCTCAAAAGGGCTAATTTAACTTGCTCATCCAAATGGAACTTTCAAAAGAAATTGTATTCATGCTTCTTTACTGTACAAACTTCACTTGAATGATAATTTAATCACTGGCAAACCCTATTCGTTTGCAATTTGGTATCTTACATTCATCTTATATTAGTTTGTTTCTCTGTGATTTGTGTATAGAAAGTCAAATCATGGCTTTTCCAGCTGAACAGAGGTGGGAAGATTTAGAGATGTTTGTTTGCACACTGGAAAGATGGGATGTTGGTTTATTTGCTTCTCACATATGTATAAGATTTATTATTGCAACTGTGGTTATCCAAACAGAACTCCAGCACTCGTACTTGGCTATGCTCAACAGTCCAGAGCAAAGAGTGTGGAAGGTAGTTAACAGTGAGGTGTCCTTGCATGGCAAGCCTTGAAATCTTTTGCCTGAGTGCATAATGCCAATCATTTATTTTCCCTTTCTTCCAGCTGAGATCAGGATAGTTAGCATGGAGTGAAGCCAGAAGGTCAACTTTTGCTAGTCATAATCTCGGAAACAGTTCTCCCATCACAAACACTGCAGGATATTTTCTTAATCTTTAGCAATTAGTCATCAGATAATATACAGATAATTTGTATAGTGTCTCTCACAGTGTAACCCTTTTCTCAAAGAAGAAAAATCTTGCATTCTCTCAGATCTGTCTTCCTTATCCCTTAGGAATCTGGCTATTTTCCACGTCCGACACAGAACACAAGGACTATGCTAGACTCCATTTTTTCCTAATGTGGGGAGAAATTTACTTCACATTTTCCCTGGCATGCTCCACTCAGGAATGTGCAGTGTTTGGATAATGTTGGCTGCTTTTATATTTTTCTTTTTCAAGGTCCTAGAAATTTTTGTGCTGCAGACTTTAACTATTCTTATTGCATAGTCAGCAAGGTGCTTTTATCTCTCTATACAGACAAAGATTAGAGTTTGGAGAATGTAATGAAAAATGACCAAACACATTAACCTTTTTGGGTTACTGACATTTACGTTTTTTTTTTTTTCATCAAATGTAGCCTTTTTGGAGTTTGACTTTTGTTCAGAGAACTGTTCCAACTACATCTAGATGTAGCTGTGGATACTCCATCAACACAGACATAGAATATCAGACTGGGTGCCTGAAAAAGTAAAGCTCTTGTAATAGTAAACTTTGATCGATTTAAAAATTTTATCAGTAGTCTGTGGAAAATTTCCTTTGCTTAGGAACAGAAATGGTTCTTTAGATGACAATGTCTCCTTGCATTCTTTTTTTCTTCATTCACTATATGTCTTTTATCCTCTGGATGAATAAAGCAGGGGTTTTGCAAATAGGCTTGTCTGATCACCCTAGGTCATCTACAAAGCAAAAGTAGCCTGTAAACCAAGCATTGATAGGAGAGTGTAAAAGAAAGGGGAGAAATTATTATCTCATAAGGCAAACACCCAAAAGACCTGAGAAGAGCATTCAGTTAGACTACCAAGTTAAAAAGAATATTCAAGTCCTCACACATCAGCTCTGTGCATATGAAATCTTTCCAAATGAGATGTACTATGACTATACACAAACTATTTTCAACACAGACTAGACCAAACAGAACTACTTTACATTTGAAAATTATTAATTTCATATGAAGAGATTATATCAAGCAGTAAGCAGATATATGGTAACACATTAAGGTTATTAAGACACACTTACTTGAGCACGAGTATAAGCTGGTTGCACAGGAAATATTAAGAATTTCACTGCTTTACTTTTGGGAGCTTGGTGTTTTTCTGAATTGACAAAAATATAGATTGTACATACACATTCATTTCATTACTGCTGATGAAACGACAACACTTATGAGAAGCAAAGCAAATGAAATGCAATTTGATAATTCATCTATTTCTACTCCACTCAAACCAAATCAGCCTGTTGAGAACTGGAGTGATTGTAGGGATAATTAGCATTGTGATTGTTATATTTGTTTCTTTATGAGACTAATGTGTTATTTGTTTCTCCCCCTCTTCTTCTTTCCCTCTTGATATTTTAATATGAATTGTTTAATCAAAAAGACTTTAGTGAATCTATGAAAGTAAGTGAATTTTAAGCTATCCACCCACTTTGTCTCTTTGTCTGCATTATTAACTATGACTAGTCATTAATACAGATTTTTTATCTGTGAAGGAGAATGACTGATACTGCAATAGCATCGGTAGATGCTGAAAAGGTTTTAATGCAGCATAAAAGGTGGATCCAATGCCAGGGGAGCTTCTAGTGCAAAGAATAAAGCCAAGGCATATCAATTAACTGTGTACGTCACACGTGATCCCGACCAACAGCATTTTTTATTTTTATTTCAGAGCTTTTGGTGTTTTCATCATTTCAGTTGGGAAGAGTTTGGATGGCTTATCCTTTTGAATCACTGCAAAAGAGATAGTTCATCATGTGAAAAATCTTCACTTTTTCCACTCATCCTTCTATAGTTGAAAAGTTGTTAAATGATTTTTCTTAATAATTTTGCAAATAAAGTTTAACTATGCAAGTGTAAAACTCAGGAAAGTGTAAGAATATGAAAACAGACACTTTGGGTGAAATTTGTTTCCAAGAGAGCCTGGACTCTGATTTCACATTATGAAGCCTATACATTCTTCATTGCTTCAGTTCTTGAATGCGGGTGAAGCAAAGGGATGTGTAGTGAGGCCATAACACAAAACTTTACTAGGCCAGGTATTTCTTTTTTATAGTGAATTAGCTTGTCTGACTACTATTATTCCAGTGTAGCACAGGTGATATGCTTGAGCTCAACTGAATTCAAGTTCCATTTCACAGATCTTTAGAATACTGGGTATTTAAATATATATATATATATAAATACAGAAAAAATTACCACCTTTAAACACATTCTTATATTTTACCAGATACAAGATTTGGGAGTATATTCATATGCAGTTAGAGTCAGTGATACTTCTCTTCAGACAACAACTTGCTGAGTAGGAATAGATTGCAGAGACTTCAGCTTCTGGCCTCTTTTGAATGCTCAGACATTTCAAATTTAAGTGATTAAACACTTGTTCTTTATTAAAAGAACAACCGTTTTAAAATGTGTGAAAGCGCCTGAAGAACATACATCCACTCCTGAAAACATAAGTAAGTTATGCAGTTCCTAATTGATTTTAATTAATTTGTTCTGTATGGACAAGATTTTGAGCAGAAATAAAAACTTATAAACTTAAAATTGTTCTTCCCATCGCTTCAGTATTTTGATGTTCACGACATTACATTTCTTTATGACTCTTGCAGTACTGAAAGAAGTCTGGAATAAACAAGTATTGTTGTGGTGTGCAATTAGCATGTATTTCTATATTATGTACCTCTGTATTATATTGTTCTGCTACTTGGTATGTTCTGTTATCCCCTGCCCTTCACCCCAGATGGTTTGTCCCCTTCCTTCTCCTCCCTTCCCATTGGCTGGAGCCCCCTATAAGAACCACACACCGGAAATACTTGGGGCTCTTCCCTGGTTGCCCTGATAAGCTTTGGACCCTCCATGGGGCTCGCTGCCCCTGGAGTGAAATAAACTTAGATTATATGCAACCATGAAGAGTCGCTGGCACTTCTTCATCCTCCGTTCACTAGCCTACCCTCGAGGGCGTGCAAGGGCACACACACCCCTTGCAAGCCCTGAAGCACGTTCTGAGACAGACCTCCTGGCTTGGAGGCTCCCCGCCTAGAAGGGCTCCCTCCTGTCGGTGCTCCGTGGCTGAAGCAATGCCCGGGCTGAAGAAGGAGCGGGGCAAGCCGTGAGGGTGGCTATAAAGCATCTTATATTATGGGATATTTATGTCTCTTAAATATGAACACTTACGAACTTTTGATGGATACTATAAAATTATCAAACCGAAGATGTTCTGTTACATGCTTAAAAATAAAAAGGTTTTAATTGTTTCAGCTATAATACATTGTAAAAGTGGAAACGCTTTTCACATGTTTCCATTGTATTTTAAAGATCTGACCATTCTCTTGCAAAATTCACTTCTGACTATACAAAACCACCAATAGTTCCACATGGCAATAGCAACAGTAATAGAGTTGCATGTTTTTATTCAGAAGATGCTCAATCATGTTGCTTTCCAGGATCACACAGAACAAAACAGATCTGATCAAATGTATAAGTAATAAAATCCCCCATTTAGGAAAAAAAAAAGCAAAAACTCAACCACCAACAAGAAAGCAGACGGCTGTTTGTCAAAGGCAAAGCAAGACATGGATTTTAATTTAAGAATTAATTAATAAAAGTCTGAAAAGCAAATATAAATGTAGAGCAAAACTCTTAATTCAAACAGAATTTGTATCTTAAAATAGAGAGAAGTCTCTGTAAGAATTTGGCAGTTTATTTCTGCAGGAGTTGGTCATGTCTTACAGTGAAAGCCACCAATGTAAAAACCTGAGAGGAACTCAGCAAGTTCAAGCTGTGGTGGAGCCATGTGGAGCCATGACAAGCTCCTAATTAGGCTCATTCAGCTTATTTCACTTCCACCGATAACACGGATAACCTCTGTTGCTCCAAGTCACTACTCCAAATGCTTGTCTTTTTTTATTTTTAGTTCTATTCACTGGAGTTCAGTCAAATAAGCAAAACACTCACAGCACTGAAGCCCACATATTCTTTTTATTCTTCATATTTTCACTGCGCATGTTGTTACAGGGTCTCATAAGACCCCAAGTATACTAATGTTTTTTGTAATGATTTGAGAACTATTCTCCACTTCGCCATTGGAAATTATTCTAGTTACTCAACATCAGCAGGTCCACACCATGTATAGATTTAATGTTGGTCATTCTTGGCCAAAAATGCAAACGTGTTCCTCATTGCAAGTCTTTCTTGTATGTGTTTCTTTCCTATTTGCACCACTGTTGCCTTTTTTAATTATTTTTCTAATTTTACCAATAATTGACTGCAAGAAGAAAAGCCAATGCATAAGGATATCAAAAGAGCTAATCACTGCCTAGGCATAGAAGTCTGTTGACCAGTGCAGGCTGGAATGATAGGACCTCATTTTCTCTACCCATGAAATTTCATTGCCATGTTTCTTAACAGCCAGCTATATAGCATCATGAAAATTCAATTCAATGGATTTCCATAAAATGCATTATAAGAGAGTCAATAATCATATGAATTCTAGGTATCTATTTGATTTTCACAGGAAGGAAACAGGAAAATACATTTACAGAAACTAGAATATAAAAAAAGATTTTCATGTCTCATCAATAATGTAGAGACGACATCAATTTCTTGTCGTGCAGAAAAAAATCTGAACAAAACAGACATCACTCTGTCACTTCTTCCTATGTGCAGTAATTATTCTTGGAATGATTTTTTACTATCATATCTCAGCTTATGCCAAACATTTAGGATGCAGATAGAGTTGCTGTTTAAGTTAAACTCAAAATATCATCAGGTCCTCTTGTAGTTACTCCCAAAACTACAGAAAGTTTCTTCTACAAGTTTTTGCTCATAGAAGTACATAGAGCAACAACAACAAAAAAAAAAACCAAAACCAAAACCAAACCAAACAAAAAAACAAAACAAAACAAAACAAAAAAACTACCAACACAAAAAAAACAAACCAAACCAAAAAAAAAAGCTATCCACAACTTTCATGCTGGGCTTATTATAGTAGTGTTTTCTTAATAATTTGAATGAAAGGAGGGACTGAAGTAAGTATGCCTTCTAAATCTAATGACAAATAATAATGTGCTTCCTCTTAGCTCAATTAATATGAGCTTTTTTTTTTTTAATTAAAAGAATTACCAAAGTGTCTTTCTGAAATCATTACCCTAATTAGCATACCATTAGTTCACACACATCTTGAAATTAAAATAAGCATAAATGCTTGGTCAAAAGAAAAGCCTATGTTTATCCACAACAATGAAAGAAATAATTGACAGTGGCAGCAGAGAAGTTTATTTACTCAATGCATAGATTATAAAACTCACAAATTATACCTACTTTGTCTACAATAGTCTTGTAGTCTTTTATCATGCAAAAATTTCACTCAGAAAGTCCTTGTGCATATTAGAAATGAAATTTTCTAGCTTTTAATCTTGGAGATTATGATGGTCTTTCATTACATGAGTTGGACAATATTTAGTGTAATGAGACACTGATCTCCAGCTGAAAGCCATATGTACTACTATAATAGAGGTTAATGATAGTTTGGTTTGTGTAAAAACAAATTTAAGTGGTAAAATGTGTGCTAGAAAGAAGATAAAATTAGTGGCTGTGGATATAAAATTAATAATATCAAAATGTCACCCAGGTGATTCCCCTTATTTATAAAATTGGAAATTGTTAATCTTTTTTATTTTTTTTACTTTCTTTCCAAGAACTAAATGACTGCTTTTCAGTAACGTATGATTTAATGTGCATTTAAATAGACAAACTCAAACCACTAGAGATATTTCAGGATCTATTAGAGGACAGTTGTTAAACAATGTTTCACATGGGAACTTAGATTTATTTCTTTGAAATACACCTTTTGCTCTTGGTAGAATTGGAAGCCTAGTTTTCTCCTCCTGACTAACTAATTATCCTTTTCTAATTTTGTCAACAAATCAACTTAATAATAGGCTTAGCTCTTTGCCAAAACAAGGATGTGGTTCAACTATGTCTCTTAATGGTGCTCAGTTGGGAAGACATGAATAATAAGGATCTTAAACATGGTTTTATGAGAAAATAAATTCAGGAGATAATAAAGAGAGCATGAAATTTTGCATAAAAACAAAGAAGGATGAACTTTATCTCTCATAGCAAATAAACATCATGTGCCTAACAAAACAGCATCCATCTCATGTTTTATTTTGATGAAACTAGAGGAAATAATAACAAGAGAAACATCCAGATATGTCCTTTGTATTGATGAGTACATGCTAAGCCTATTCTAAGGACTTTTGCCTACAGTTAGTGTGTTTTATTCCACAGAACCACATAGGTTGGGGTAGATCCTAGTTGTCATGTACTTCAGAATCATGCCCAAAGAAAGTCCATTTAGGGTTGCTCAGGAACTTGTCCACTCTAATTCAGGAAATCTTCAAGGAAGGATATGCCATGCCCTTAGTCATATAAACTAATCTTTTGCAATTTAAAGGGTGGGATTCACTTCACCTCACCTATATGTAAAATGGTTAATGGGAATACATAATCAGTATGGAAGACTAAAAACTCTTTTATTCTTCTAACTTTAAGAAAAAAACCAAACTGCGATTCATGAGATGTATCATGCCCTTTATTTTCCCTCTTTTCACTGATCATAAAGATACCCTGGGTTGCTGGGTCAAATGAAGTGTCTGTACCATAAAAATCTAAAGTCAGGTAGGATGTGCCTTACACAAACAGAAACAAAAATAGACTTTTTTTTTTTTTTGGAATGCAAAAGTATTGTTATAAGAAAAATCACCTTGCTGAAATTACCATCAGTTACAAAATCTGAAAGAAACATTTTCACAGATGCACAAATAAAAGAGTAATAGTAATTCCAAAATTACTCCAGCTGCTTTAAAGAACATAGAAGTGGCAATGATATTGTGTTGTCTCCATGGAACAATCTTAATGCTCACAAAGTCATGTAAAATAATGATGATCCCATAAAGTCATATAAAATAATCATGGAGGAGGTCCAGTCATGTTTGACCACCTAGTCACTGCAGGTTTTACTTTAACACTTTCTCAAAGCCCTGACTGCTGCAGTTTACCTATATGTTGACCACCTGGGTTTTCATCACTTTTCTTAGGAAACACCACTGGGAAGATCTGCTTTTGAACAAAAGTCTTCTCTCTTTTCTTCCTACTACAGCCCTCATACAAAAGTCTCCTTTTTTTGAGTATAGTTCATAAATATCAAAATAATATATGTTAAGGTGATAGTAAAAATAATTGTAAATAACTTTCTCCTAAAGGCTAATATATCTTCCTTCACAGTGAATGATTAAACTCTCATTGACTTCCACCATCAAAATTAAATGTTTAGTCATAAATTAGCCTTCTAATTAATCCTCATTATTTAGTCATTTCAACCCCTTAATCATGAACTCTTTCCAGCCCCTTCCATGAACAGCTGCCAACTTGATTAAGGTTCTACTATTATTGTTTGATTCCCTCACTGGTTATTGACAGGAACAGTCTATACACAGTATTTCAGATGCAAAGTACTACCCAGAGAAACCAAAAGAAACCTGATCAAGGACATGACACTTCTGTATACAGACCTTTCAATCATGTTTTCTGAAGTGTCACACTACAAGCTACTGCTCAATCTAATTTACTGCTGATGCCTTTTGGTCTCCCTTGTCAGTACTGTGGCATCTAGATTTTTTTGTCTCTTATGTAATTTAAGGTTCTTCTGGCTTTTTTTGACAGGTATTATTATCTGTTTTTCCAAACCACCAGTTTAAGAGATGCTGAGGAGCTGCACACGTTGGCACAGATGATAGAAACATAGAATGATTTGTTTTGGAAAGGACCTTAAAGATCATCTAGTTCCACTCCCTCTGCCATGGGCTGGGACATCTTCCAGTAGACCAGATCACATCCAACCTGGCCTTGAACATTTCCAAGGATGGGGAAGAGAGAGAAAAGTCATCTCTCAGCATGAACTTCAAGCAAATGCCACCACACCAATCCTGTGTGCTTATATCATAAAAATTGTCATGACTCAGCCTTTCTGGCCACTTTGTTGTTTGCTCAGAGGTCATATGATTTCAGTTGGAAATACAAACTAGAATTAAATCTGGAGGCTTAGGAGCCTGCTTCAGCTCTTTTTTCCTCACTGGCAGACATTTGGTTCTTCAAGGTCTGACAATGTTTTTAATTCATGTCATACTTAATTTATTATCTTGTTGGAAAAGAAGTAAATTCTAATTTATTGGAATTTTCACCTCTTCATTTTGCACTAAAGGCACAATCTCTTTCCTATCTCATTCTTCAAAATGTCAATGTGTCCTTATAACAATAAAAATCAGTGTGTTCTCAACTTTTATGCCAAACATAAAGATTCATGCCTCCCTGAAATGGCAGTACCTTATCCATAAACAGTGCACGTACACAAGAGGTTAGAGCAGCAAGTTAAGAATATCATATCTAATTAACAGCACAGGTGAAATTTAGATCAGCAAAGTGCAATTATCTGAACCAAAGCTCGTCCCGGACACCTGGGTTATCTCCTGCTCTTACAGAGGCTGGCACAGGATCATTAGTGACCACATGTAGTCAGACCCTCATTTTCTATCTCATCTGAAAGACATCATCTCCAGCAGTACAATAGCCAACACACATGCTGGGGCACAAATTGAGAGACAGTCTATTAATGTAAATGTTGACAGTATCTCTCAAAGCACCTTGCTGTTTGTTGGGTGCCTCTTCCAGCATGACCCTGATTATGCAGTAGGCAAATCATTTATGTTCTGTATTGGATTTCTGGGCCTGTGCCTCCAGCAGCTTCTGACTGTTCTATTAAAATAACACCTCTCCCGTAAACTCTTTGTTCTGTGAGTTCTCTGTACTGTGCTGAAGGAAAATAGGAATCTGATCATTGCAAAGAACTTTATATGAACTCCTGATGTGTAAATAAATTTTTTAAACTATTGTGCACTCATAAAAATATGGCCAGAATTGCGTGGTCTTGTTAGTACATAATCACTCAATTCAAAGCTGTCTTTAATCAATAGATAATCTATATTCCAACTCTTTCAGTAGATTCAATATCCACTGGTAACCAAGCAGTTAAACTTAAAAATTAAGGCTAGATTTTTTCAGTCATCATGGCCCTGTGTATTCCTGACTCTGAACCTGGAATCAGGAATACAGTTACATAGTTAATTGACAAGTCATAAAATCCACAGTGTGATGTTTAATTAGAGTTATTCAAGCTATTAGTTATTTGCACTGGAAGGGAAAGAGATTAGAAACATAAAAAACGTGCATGCAGTCCCCAAGGCAGGTTGAAAGGGTTGAATGAAGCACATATTTTTCTTAACATACTCCTGTGCTCCTGTGAATTTGATGCAGTTGTCAAACAATGTCACTTTGACACATGGTAGCACCAACTAATCAGATTACAATGAAAAACAATAAAATGGGAATTGAGCTGGGTCATTCTTGACCCACTCTGTCATTCACCCTGGGGATCTTTCAAAGATGTCTGATGACAAGCCAGAGGCCCATGTCCTTGAATAAGTCAGTAGCTGCATCAAATAAAAGTCAGATCCGCTCTCCCTCCATTGCAGTATTTTCCATTCAAATCTTATGTCTGTTGTATATTTGTCTTTTCCTGTGACTTGACTTTTGTTAACCTTAAAGAGGAGCAAAACTAGAGATAAAAAAGTGCAAAAAGACATAGAATCATAGAATAATGGAATATCCTGAGATAGAAGGGAACCACAATAATCATCAAAGTCCATCCAGCTCCTGCTCCTTCACAGAATAGCCCCAAGAATCACATCATGTGCCTGAGTGCATTGTCCAAACACTTCTTGGTCTCTGGCAGGCCTGGTGCTGTGACCACTTCCATGGAGAGCCTCTTCAGTGCCCAACCACCTTCTGGGTGAAGAACCTTTTCCTAATATCCAGCTTAAACCTTCCCTGACACAACTTCAGGCTATTCCCTTGGGTCCTGTCACTGGTCGCCAGAGAGAAGATATCAGTGCCTGTCCCTCTACTTCCCACAATGAGGAAGCTGTAGGCCATGATGAGGTCTGACCTCAGCCTCCTTTTCTCCAGGTTGAACAAACCAAGTGACCTCATCTGACCTTTATACAGCGTGCCCTCTAGAACCTTCACCATCTCTGTAGCTCTTCTTTCTCATAACCTCTCCTCTCCCTCTCGTTCTGATAATTGGAAACTTCAAGGTGGTTTCATTTGCCTTAATAACTGGGTACCAGCCTTCAGGTTATTGGACAAAATTCAAGATATCTTTGTTACTTCTGAATTTGATCAGGGATGTGTTTTTCTCTCAGCAATACAAAGAATTGCAACCTCATTCGGTTTGCTACCAAGGTGGAGTATTTTCATCATTTTCTTAAGAAATTTTAGGATATTAATCTAATATTTGTTCCCAAATCTGGTGTACACATCCAGAAAAGCAGAAGTCCAAGCAGCACTGAGACTGGGTCTCTGGGGTAATGCCCTAACTGCACAGAGGCTTCCTTTATTCCATACAAAGGAACAGACTGTCTCAGAACTGACTGGGTGTAACAGAATGTTTTGCCCTTTTAACATGGTTAAGAAACTCGAGCAATGTCTTGTTGCAAGTCTTAAACCATTGACAGTCTGAGGCCAAGACTGGATTCAGCCCATCTTAGGCTCCTCTTTGAGAAGTTTAGAAAGCAAGGGGGTCCTTTCTGTACCTCATGACTCAATGGGAAGACTTCACTAACAAACTATGTCTGAAGCTGTTTTAACCTCAGGTTGAAATTGCCTAGAGCAATTTGGGACGATCCTTGGATTTCCAGTAGAGTCAAAAGTTTATAAAAAAACCTAAACTTACAAAGCTCTGAATGATGTAGGATCACAGAGCTGAAAGATTAAAAAAAAAAGAACATGTACTGTAGTCCCCAGACAACACTTCCCAGTCTATGATATCAAGGCTTTCTTTTTCTAGTGTGAACTAGTTAACAGTGTTCTCTCCCACCCTACTACATTTCGTAAATGAAAAAAGGTAATTTTTCTTTTTTTCCATTCTCCCTGCCACCAATATTTTCCTTTTCTCCATCACATAACCTTTATTACAACTCTTTTTCTCACTTTAACATCCTTAATTTCTAGATGTCCCGTAAGACGTGCCAGGTATCTCACCACCTCTTTTCTATTTTTTAAACACCTTTTATTTAATTCATATAAATCTTCACAGCTGATTCTATAATCATTGCCTCTGCTTTCTGTGGCAAGATTTTTGTTGACCTTGACTCCATTAACCACACATAATATATCCCCAAATAGACACTTAACAACTAGCTATGTCACCAGAAACTATATAAGACATACATCTAAACATTTTTGTCTTGCTAATCATGTGGCTGAATAAAGTGAAACTGAGTGGCTATTACATCAAAGCCTTACTTCCTAGATTTACAGATAGGCATGTTCAATTTTTTGAAGATGCTACAGCTGAGTGAGAATTTTCAAAGTAAAATATTGATCGGAAATTGGTCTAATTTCTTACTCAAGTACTTTATTAGAACTTTTTTTTCATAGATTAAGTGGGTTTTTTCTTCTTAATTGTTTTTTCTAGATCCTTCTGTCATGTTCTGAACTTATGTTTTGCTGGCAAGGAGCACTTCCAAGCCCTCATCATTTCTTCCCAAATCTCCTGTGCACTTCAGAAATGCGGTTCTTTCATGCATAGCATGCCTGGGAGATGCTTCTGGTGAGACTTTTCTATTTAAAGATTTCAGAGAGAAAAAAAATGTTGGATACACCAGGAGACATTTAGTAGACTCTGGAGAGTCTAAGTAACATTTCAATTCTTGTTCAAATTGGAATCCAACAGAAATTTTCAGCAGTTAAGTATTTGGTCAAGCCTCACAAATTTCTAATTTTTCCTTTCTCAGTTTATTTAATGAGAATATCTTTATATGTAACTAATGACTAACTTTCACATGTATTACTTTAAGAATGTAGCACAAACTGTAGATCACTAAAGCCTCCATGGAGAGATGTCAGATATGTATCAGGGCACAAACAGGGCTTGCATATGAAGTTGTGGCCTATGCTCAATACACATTCTGACAAAGGTACAGTTTCTGGCCAACATTAGATCCCCTCAGAGACACTTATAAAATTTGGTACTGGATAGGAGGTGGGTTATCCAGTGGGTCCTTGACAGGCTTTAGGAGCAGGTCCATGTAAAGCTCATGAAATTCAACAATTTTGAGTGCGAAGTCCTGCACCTGGATTAGGGGTGCAATATCAATACAGAGAGGGACTGTATCAAGAGCAGCCCTGTTCAGAAGACTTGGGGATACCGTTGGATGAAAAATTGAACATGAGCCAGCAATGTGATCTTGCAGATCATCAAGCCGGTTGTGTTCTGGGCTACAACAAAAGTAGCATGGCCAGTATATCAAGGGAGGTGATTCTTCCTCTCTTGTCCACTCCACTCTCACACTTGGAGAAATGTGTCCACCTCTAGGAACACCAGTAAAAAAAAGACACAAACCTGTCAGAGCAGGTGCAGAGGAAGACAGTGAAAATGATCAGAAGGCTGTCTCTAATGAAGACAGACTGAGAGAGTTGGAGCTGTTCAGCCTGGAGAAGTGAAGACTCTGGGGAGGTCTTATTGGAGTCTTTCAATACTTGAAGGGGTGTCATGGTTTGACTCTGGCTAAAAGCCGAGAGCCCACACATAGATCTAAAATTTCTCAGAGAAGGGAAAAAAAAACCTCCGACTTTTGTGATAAGGATTACAAGCAACTGTTTATTAACTACTTCACACAAGCAAAACAGGCTCTAACTTAGAATGTTAAGAATTTACTACTACTACAACTACTACTACTACTAAAATCAGAGCTTAAGAGTTTAAGGGTGAGCAGTTTGATAGTTGTTACAGACACCTTTCTGCCCCCC
>WEIV01008306.1:0-49439 GCA_013390005.1 Calyptomena viridis
TTAATTTTAATTCTGCTCTCAGAATGAATTATTAAACCGTGGTTATGTTTCTGTCTAGAGGGGTAGATATTTTCTTTCAGATTTGGCTAACAAATTCGTACTTGTGATTTTAAAGTCAATCTAAATCATTTGAATTGTTTTAAGATCCTGCTGACATGTTATGGTTGTAGCTATTACATACATGATCCTGGAAGCCTGAATCTGGAGCTCTTGTCCTCCCACTCTTTCATTTTCATGTATGCTGTCTTGACATTGGATCTCACATAGATGTTCATCTCACACTTTGCTATTTTGCTTCTCTTTTTGGTTGGCAAATTAGCAGAATTATTTTTGTTTTCTGCAGATATAGTAATTTTTTACTAAGTAGTCTATGAGCACTTGCTAATCATGATATGGTTGCTTTGATTATTCACTATTTGTTTTTTTGTGAGTGATCACTGAAGCAATAATGTTCTTTAATCTTGATAGGGCAAGTCAAACAGATACAAAAGTATCATATTTCTGATTTTACATTATTTAGATATATTTCCAGTATTGTGTTTTATGTTCAAGGAAACTTCCAAAATATTCAGATCTTTTAAAATATTTCTAAATATTCTGTCAAATTACTCATACGTTCTTGTAGCCACAAGATTGGGCTCTGAATTTTTTTGTAGAAAATTACTTCCAATCTCAGAACTCTCAGTTACTATTTTACTTGAAGCACTCGAAAATATTCCACCATTCAAATTGCTTCAGTGAATTAAATGAAAACAATATTAATTGCAGAAAACAATAATGTGTTATCAAGCACAAGTAATAGTGAGAGAAAAATGATGCATAAAATCATTGAAAGTAGATTTTCAGAGCAGTTCCTAGAAATGGCTGTCCATTTTTTTGACTTTTCTAATCGCTTTGTCCCAGTGGAAGCTGCGGTTTTACTTACAGTCCACAGAGAAGACCCAGTTTTATTATGCAGAACAGGAGTGGGAGAAGGCAGAAGCCTATTCACATATGTAAGAAACTAGGGACTTTGAAAGGTATAGTTCTGCTTTGAACTATGTAAAATGAGTAAAATGACAAGCTCTTCCCCGGTTTTGATGCCTGTGTGCAGTCAGAGTTATATCTGGTGACCTTGGCTGCAAAAATAGATTTTACTGATCTCTAAACTTACTAAACTTGATGAGAAATGCAGAGCAAGAGGCAGAGGCACATCCCATTCCTCCTAGTTCGGTGTCAGTGGTGTAACTCCCTGCACATCACTCCAAAGGACAGCTGGTCCCACCTGTGCACACCCACGGATGGCAGTCAGAGGTCACTGAAGGTGAAGGCAGTGGGGCAATTCAAGGACAATCTGTCTCTCGGGCTCCTTGGTACCAGCAATAATATGCAGGAAAGAATAAACCCATTTTGACTTTCATATTTTAGCTTAGATTTGCTGGACTAAGAGTTGAATGTAAATTTTACCTTTTCCTTTTTCTTTTTTTCTTTTTTAACTGGTAAAATGAGCAAATTTAGCTATAAAGCTTGTCAAACTACACTCCCATGTAGGAACTATATGGACTCCTCACTGCTCCTCAAAGCAACCCTGTTTTACTTCCCCATATAGAAGTTTGCTCTGCTTCAGGGAAACTGTAGATGCTGAAAAGTGTCATGGGTGAGTCAACACTTTGGGCACAACAGAGCTTTCAAATAAAACCTTCTGAAAAGCAGAAACAGAAGTATTACTCATCTCCTTTTCTTCTTGCTGCCAAACTTGTTTCTCCTTGAAGATCATACTTCTTTTTTTTCCTCATTTGTAATCCTATTAGAAAAAAGGGTGGAAGTAAGCTGCCATATAAGGACAAATACATTGTGTGACAGAAAATGTTTGCTGCAGTGTTTATGTATCAGTCTATCTATGGCTGTGTGTAAACAACAACACTGAGCTAAGCCCAGCTAATTGTGTCCTTGTGGAGGAATTTTACGACAGACTAGAACTGGAAGTCTTAGGGCTCTCTATGCTTTCAGTATAGAGAGTTCATTGCTCTTGCTCCACGAAGTAGCTCATTGTTACTTCATATGACTCCTTCTCTGTGTAGTCTAAGACATCTGGTGGTTGCCCTAAATTGTATTAAAGGACCATAGATCACCTCTGAGCTTCGCTGTGGGAGCCTCCACCATTGCCAAGGCAGAGTCATCGTCCTGAGTCATGAGTCACTCTTTCTTCCATGCTCCTGGGGAGTAGAGGGCTCGCTGTGTGAATGCTGTACTCTCATACACAAAGACTAAAAAAATTATATATTCTTTAAGTCTGGGCAAGATTTGAAATTGAGATGCTTTGCTGCCCTTCTCCCTTAGGAGCCAGGAGATGAGGGGGTGGGTTTGTACTTGCAACGATCCTTCCAAATCTTAGACTCCCATATGGCTAATAGTGCTGCCATTGTGGCATTGGCTACAGCCCTCACTCAGCGTCTTCACTGAATCTTCTGCTACCAAATTGTTATGTGACATTGGCTTTGTCTTCTTGGTTGTTTCTTCTTCTTTATTGCTGAACCATTAATATATAGCCTGTTATATTTGTTACCTGAAAAATTTGAGAAGTTAGGCCAAAAGTTTAAAAACTATAGGCTTTTCAGCTCTCACTATTAACAGTGTGCCTGGGGATTTTATGAGCAGATTGGCCATGTATGTCTTCAGGAGACAAGCCACAAGGAAGTATGACTAACTTACATGTCAGCTGTTTCTTCATGACTCCTTTTTGTAAGGCTTTTCTCTTTATTTTTTTTTCCTAACAAATGAACACGATTTCTTGTAAAAGAAGCAGATATGCAGGATATTTAAATGGCACAAAAATATGCTGCTGCTGCTAATATATCTTGAAAGTACATAGGGATGATCACTTTTGACCACCAGATTGCTGTTAAACAGACTGGTTTTCGTGGACAGTTAAAATAGCTAATGTTAATCAGTATTTCAGAGTGTAGAAGCTTTGGTTATCATTTGCAACGTGAAAGAAAAACCCTGCAGAGTTGAGCAAACAGGTCTTTTAGAAACTAAAAATCACAGTGCAAACAGCAAGTAGTCAATCCATTTGCTGAATTTAACAGGAGAAGCATACTGCTTATGAATACGTTTTGGGATATATTTTATTGTACATCTGAAATTACATATTCCTTCTTCCGGCAATTTAAATTATTGAAACAATTGCTTTTTTAGCTGGATATTATTGAGCTGAATATAATTGATACAGGACACAAAGTTAGTCCCAGTCAGGCTTGGATATCTAAATTGTCCCACGGCTAAGACAGCCTGAGTAGACTAACCCTATATCCAGTAGAGAGAAAAAGGTGGTTTTAGGTTACACACATCTGATGTACTTTAGGTGGCTGCTTTAGGATGAGAGAGATAGTGCCCTAGACTGTTGTCTATACTGCCTAGATGCCATTTGACTGAAAGGGAGACAAGGGTAACTAGCTTGTCTATAGCTATGCAGATGAGTCCCTCTTCTTTTTATTCTAAATAGCATAATTAGTTGATGCTTGTTAGATGCTTTCAACCTGAAAATGCTGTGTATGGGCTTGTTCTACTCCTCCCCTATGAAGATGCATGCAAAATATGTATGGATTTAACAATGATTTGTTTTGAGGGAACAATTAAGAAAAAACATATGGGGTGTCCAATGCTCTGGAAGAAGCTGAGTTAAAGAAGTTTTAGAAAATTTTGTATATGCAATCTCCATATATGCATCGTCAACAGCTTATTACAGTTTTTCCATACCACGAGATCTAGGCTTTCTGCCAGAGCACTCTTTGGGTATGTTTAATATGCAGCACCTGGAAGTACTTCCGAGATCACGGATCAAGTTGTTTATCCTGATGACACCCTCGTTTTGGAGGATCAAGTTTGGATATATATACTGCTCCCTTCGTAAGTTCCTTATTTATTGGGGAAGGAAAACCAGCCACAGGAGGTGGGGACAAGTCATGAGAGTTTGGCTGGGAAAGGACTGAGCCCCTCTGGTGCATGAATCAAACAGTTTAGACATATGCTGTGTGGCAGATGATGTTTAAGGAGTGTAGCACATCTCAGTGCAGGTCAACTTTTACTTACTGATCTTAGAGTGCTAAGTTTAAATAATAGGGACTGAATTCAAACTGCCTCCTACTTTTCTGCAACGAGTTGTGGGGAGATTTCTTCATGGAGTCATTTAGGCAACCCTTCCTTTGCTGCTTGTAGTGCACACATGTGACACTGTGACACAGGATATTAAATACAATTTAAATGGTTACATTTTCCCTATGTTCTTCTGAGAGTGCATTTCACAGGTTCTGCTTTTGCTTTTCATTTTGTGACTTACAAAGGGGCGAGAAATGTTCACTTATTCTCCCTTATTCAAGGCATAGTACCAGTAACAAGCAAGAGTCACCAGAAGCAACAGCAGAAGGAGACAGAGCTCCCCTGGGATCAGAATGGATGTGACTGAAGGCATCAGAAGCCTTTCTGCTTACTTTAAGTGGAACTATCCTAGCCTTTGAGGCAATAAGGAACCTTATGTTTCCCTTAATCACTTGTATGAGAAATAATGATATTTGGAGGGAGCTGCATGCAATTGTTTTCAGCCGGCAAGGATCATATAATATTTAGAGAGAATCTCACAGAAGATTTTAGGGTGAACAAAAATGCTCCTGATAGACTCTTGTTGTGATATGATGGAATCTGGACTGACTTTGCCATTGAGATGTAGGATTCAAATTCACATCTTATTTCCTTGGCATGCCTTCATCTTCCTCCCTTTCTTTGCAGTCTTTCTGAGTTAATTGCAGTTCTGGGGCCAGTGCCTAAGGATATCTACAAAAGCTCTGTTGTTGTTGTCCACTGAGGCCTAGGATGCCTAAGAAATTATAAGAAAAATAAGGTACCTTTCACCAAGATGGTGTTGCATGCAAAACTGCATGTTGATTTCAGAAGCTGTAGGAGACAAATAGTAAAATATGGTGTGCAGAAACAATTTTCCCAACTGTTCTCAAAGCATGAGCAGGCTCATTCCATAAAAAGCAGAAGGCATCACATTACTTTCAAATTATATGGCAACTTATTGTAAAACGTTATGCCCCAAATCTCTGTGTATCACTATTATTAAACCAAGTGCTACTAAAAATAATTATGTGTGTATTCCATTCATGGCAGAACATGTAAGTAACAAACTATACTGCCAGAATTCCTGAATGAAAAATGTATTTCTTATATATACACCCATGTTGTTCTTACTTACAGGTAGCCACTATGCAACCTTATTCTTTCATTATGCAATATCTACCTGTGTATTACTTACGTATTCATATACTAATCCTCTGCCTCATGCTCCCTTTCTTTGTTTAGTACTGGGGTTTTTTCCTTGTTGGATATTTCTAGAACTGGAAAATCAACACTTAAATAACATCACATGCTTAACAGAGTTTGGTTTTTCTCTCACACTACAGTCTGGTCTACCAGCAGATAAGGCACTTCAGGGGTCTTCTGGGACTTCTATTTCCATGGACAGGCAGGCATGAATGAAGAAGGAATGAAGAAGCTGCCTTTACACACCTGAAGGCAGGGACAGACTTTCTGTTTGAAGGCTGAGAGCTTCAAGGCATGGTGGCATCTGCACCTGAGGCTGAACAAAAGAGTTCACAAATTGTCTGCATAGGTTGACAGGATGCAAGCCAGAACAAATTTAGGCAGTGCTCACTGGCATGTCATTACAAGCAGGCTCAGGATGATCTAGGCAGATATTACAGGATCTCAGATTTTTAGGCTGTCTAAATGTCTCTACTCACATTTCTCATTACTTATCAGTGATACTGGCTCATAGTATCTCGACCACAACCTGGAAATGCATTGCATGTTCTGAAACACCATTTCCAGTGAAATCTCCAGTGATTACCAAATTTTGTGGATGGCAATGGAATCGCCATGGCATTGCATTTGATTTAAAGATAAGTGTAAGATATAAGTCATACAAGTTTTATTATTTACCAAATTCTACTTTCTGCCTTGAGAACGGAAAAAAAAAAAAAAAAAGAATGTAAATCATCTTCTTTTCTTCATGTGGGTTTTCCACAGAGGGATATATGACCACATGATAAAGCTATATATTATGTATAGGGGGCTGGTGAGGTGGAGCACAGTGAGCCCAGGGAGCACTATGGGGGGAAATCTGTTGCAATGGGTCAGAAAACCAGAGGCTGATCCCAGACTCAGGCATTGCCATCTGCTTTGTGAACTGCAATTGCTCTTTGCCTGAACCCAGCTGCAATAATCTTCAATGGTATTTTGTTTGTAATCAACGTCTTGCAGAATGTGGTTCATTCAGACTCTGTTCTCTATTTCCCTTAGGTTGTCTGGGCTACTTTCTTTTAGGTCCTTGAGTAAATTTGAAGACAACTTACTGTCACATTTTCATTTGACAACAGCTTCCAGGATATACATTAACCCGCTTTCATTTGATTTCACCTGTACTCACAGAGACATTTCTAGTACAACAACCAATAATTTTGTTGTGAACACCAAAATGAAACAATTAGACAACCATGATCTGCTAGCCCCTCATCAATCTTATATTCACAGAGATGCTTTCACTTTATATCTGTGCTTATTCTTTATCCTAGTGCTATTTGCTGTTGACATACACGACTATTCAAATGAGGAAGTGAAATAATCACAAATATAACCCTTTTAACACAATGCTGGTTGTTTGGGGTTTTTTTTAACATTCATATGTACATTTTTTAAATGTACATATGAAGGTGTGCTGTTTCATGTTATTATGAAAATATAGCTGCTACATAATGTGTTCATGTTTCTCCCTTGTCAAATGCTGGCTTTAGTTAAAAGCTGACTTTAGTCTCTTTACCTAAGTGAAGCAAATTGATTTTGTGACTCAGATATTGTCAATAAAATCATTATGACTAGAGACATCAGATGTTAGTAATTAAGAACAAATGTACAGTCATAACTTCAAAGCCATTAGTTGTCAACTAATAGACAATCAGAAGAGCAAGGTTTAACAAAAGATTAATTCACAAATTAGCCATTTATGTGACAATTTTGTTACTAGGATTTTTGTTATAATTATTATTATTGCTACTAAGACATGTTATGTAGTGAGGAAATTTTTTATTATCAAATTGGTCAATTCGTTGCTACTGATACTAAAAAATTGGAATCAGGGCTAACATCTTAAAGTGACAGTTAAACATACACACATTTTTATATAAAATAAACAAAAACACGTGGAAAAAATTGTGTTTCCTTACTGAACTTGCTTTATACATGCATATCTGTTAAAGCCAGGCTTGAAAACAGTATAAGGTGGCCAATGAGGAGCTTGGCACTTTCTGAGACTTGATCATTGTTTTCAGAATATAATCTGAGGTTTCAACAAGATCTAAGCATTGAACAATAGGCACAGCAGCTGACAGCTAAAGATGGACCTTCAGAGCTTTTCTGGAAGATTTTCTTCTATATATTATCAAACTACTAGAATTGTCCTATATAGTTAATTGCATTACATGTATAAGAGAATTAAAAAAAAAATTACATTGCACTTTACTTCAGGATAGATATGACATAGCTTGCTGAAGGAAGTTGTATGATTTCTTAAGCTTTCATTTTAGTTTATTAGCTAAGGTCTGTCAAGGTTTTACATCTTTTTGTTTCTGGTTATCTCCTTTCAAAACTGGTCCTGTCTCAGCCACTGACCAGGTAAACTCAAACACAGGGCTGTCAAACACAGAACTATGGTTACCACTCATCCTGCCAGACTTCATCAGTCTTCCTGTACATTTTCCTAGGAAAATGTCTACCTATCTGTTTTGATTTACTGCTGAAAGATCATAGAGTCATAGAATTGTATAGGTTAGAAATGACCTTTAAGATCATCAAGTCCAACCATTAATGAATAGTCCAGATGTATAGTTTAATTTTAAGTCTATAATTATTTCATGATGTGTTCATAAAGGAAGCAAACCTTTTTGTTCTCTTTTAAGGATTCCTCTCTTACTTCAGTACAGACATTAGGATGAAGTACATATGAGACATAGGTGGACTTCTTATATTAAGAAGCCCTAAGCAAATACCTTTGGACATTGCTCAGTTTGCTTGCCCTCATGTCCTCAGTAGAGGATATGTCACAGAGACTACCCAAAAGGAATGTCTTTCAACATCTGAGGTCATAGTTTGGTTTCTGACCAAGCTGGTCAGTTGTCCTCCCTATCAGGGAAGATCTGCAGAAGGAGTATGGGTAGGTGGATCTGAGAAAACAAATATATGAAAAATGCTACCAAAACTTGTTTGGATTTTAGTAAGCAGTCAATAAAATTTGTTTCACTTGGAACCAAAGAGACTCTGGCATAGTCCAAAAAATGAAAAAAAAAAAATAGAAAAAGATTCATCTGTAAAAGTTTGTAATTTAATTGAACACGTTGGCTTCAAAAATCATTCATGATGTGGAAACCTTTGAGGTTTGAATTCTGTTTAGGCAGCTGGAGTTTGGTTGGATATTACAGACTTTAGCATCCTACTCATATTCTATTCCAAGCTGTTTCATACTGGATTTCTTTCACTGTCTGCCCAGCTTAAAGAGCAGTTGTTAAAGGGCTTGTTAGTGCATTTCTACAGCACCTGATACACCCTCCCATTGATATGCTCGGGTTGACCTTTGAAAGCCTTCAGAAACTGCAACAAGGAAACTCTATTAATAAAAATAGCACTTTTATGCTAATTGATTCCAGACAGCACAACTGCTCCAACTGCAAATGAGGAGAGAGGAGTGTGCTGGCAAAGGGCAGTTTTAGAGCAGGAAACAACAGTAGCTGAGTTAATCCAGGAAGCACAAGGCAATCAGAATTCTGTGACTTTTTTTCTGCCTTCCAAGTCTTCCACCAGTGTCACACAATTGCACTACTGTACTTTGATTTATACACTGTGTGGCTCTTCCTCTCATAAAGCTGAGGCCTCTACAGTGTCACTGTGTTGTCCAAAGGCCTTGACAAAGTCACAGTGGCAGCTGGGGTTGCTCAGGGAATCCTTTCTGCTTAGCTGGTGTAGAGACCCCCATGCCACTCACACCCGCTGCATGTATTCCCCAGTTTCCCACTTCCAGGATACCAAGGAGCCATCAACTCGGTTGCAGGAGAGCAAAAGCAAGCATTTCCAGCCTCACGCTGTTGTGCTTGGAAATTTTTGCAGTGGAGGGTATTGACGATATTGTAGGAAGAGATTAGAACAGGACTGAGACGCAGTAAATCTGTCCCACTATCCGTTGATCATATTTATGGTGCAGAACGAGTCCTGCAACTCTTTCAAGGGCAAGCAAAACTTGCCTAGGGGAAGCCACGTTGTTGACAAAGCAGCCAGAAAGCAATTTCAGTGCAAGGAGACACCTTGTGCAGCTGCCTGTTTTTGCAAGTCTAAGGCCAGACTTCGTTGCTCTGAAAAATGCGACTGAGTAGCTGACCAAGTGCTGTGTTTTTAACATAATCTACATCATCTGGGTTTGCATCTGATGCTGTGTTTGTATTACAGGAATATTAAAAAAAAATTAGTTAAGTGGAAGGAGTGTTCCTCAGACTACTGCAAATACAGATTGGAAAGTTTAAGTTTAAATTCAAGTGCTCTAATTTTTGCTCAGATTTTAATTCTAGGTTTTTAAGTCATTGCAATAGAGATTGAGAATGGACCATTTTGTCCAGAAAACCAACTATTTAGATGATATTAACACCCACAATGGGCTGGGGGCTTTGTGTTTTTTTAAAGCTTACATACATATCAAGCTTTTCCTATACAAAGATATATATTTGTATATAAGGCTTGTTCTAAATGTAATAGTATTTTATATAGTAGGGATATTAAAAAAACCCAAAAAAATCAAAGAACCAAACCAAATCTGGAAAACACAAATTAAGAAGAATAGGTAATCTCATGAAAGCCACTTGTTTTAAATTAATGTTTCCATTTTTTGTATTATCATCTCAAGGTTCAGAGCCAGCCAGATTTCTCTGCAATGTGCTTTTTATGCTATTCTATTTGTTCATATTTTCTTAGATTTTGTCTTCCTGTACATTCCTTTTGAGTCTGAATTGATCACTGCATTCTCAAGAGAAGCTGACAACAATTTCGTTTTCTAGAGAATATCTCTTTCACCAGTGGTCCTGACCAAGGACTTAGAGTACATTCCAAACTAGTTTTGCTGTTTTCTATTTCATAGGTAAAAGTGGGAAGCTTCTAAACTATTCATATATTTGTCATTTCACAACTTTATTTTCAGGTAAAAAATTATTTGCTGCAGTTTAGAGTAGGATTGAGTGATGCACTTCTATAACTATGCTTCGAGCAGCCATCAACACATCTGGCCTCCACATTTTTGTAAAGGAGAAGACATCTTTCAAGTTCAAAAATCCAATATTAAGTCTTTTCATCTGTGACTGAACTCAGGGCATACTCTTCAGCTGGCTTCACCAGGAATGATGTTTTCAGAAATACCATATATCTTTATGGAAGTAAAAGGATGTACTCCATGTTTTAGATTCAAACTCAAATTCTAAGTCATGTCTGAAGATGTGTCTGATCAATAATTGTCACTTGAAGCTTCCTCACTGCAGCCTGAGATACTGTCTTCTTGTTCCTCTCCAGATTCCTGTTCCTGCACAATTTAGGCCATATTTGAGCTTAAACTGGATTGCACTTTCAGAGAACAGGTTGAAGATGGGAGGTAACACTCAAGCTAATGGTTTTCTCATGATAAAGGCAGGAGCAGCCTGAAATAGCACAACTTACTGTGTGTTGCTGTGTTGCTTGGTCGTGTTGGCTTACCCTTGTTGGCCTCATCTGAGGAACATGACTGTGGTACAGTAATAGCAGCTGCCTCTGGAAATGGAGATGAGCCTTCAGATAATGCCTTTCACATTACAAAAACATGGGGTCAGCTTTTAAAGGCATTTAAACATGCCAAGGTTGGGACAGGCAGAAATGAGATTTTAAAAATTCATAGGTACCTCATTTAGATATTTAGAAGCTTTTGAAAAGTCTATTTATGTTTTCTCTGCCCAAACACACCTTAAAAGTCAGGTCCTTAGGGCAGGACAGACTACTGTTTGCAAACAATTGGTTTCTCAAATGCTAATTTTTTCCTCCCATTTGTAAGTCATCCAGAAATATGGCCCTTTTTAACAACAGCAAAAAAGTAATAAAATTATTTAAAATAGGTTGCCGAGCAGTTT
This sequence comes from Calyptomena viridis, assembly GCA_013390005.1. Lineage (NCBI taxonomy): Eukaryota > Metazoa > Chordata > Aves > Passeriformes > Eurylaimidae > Calyptomena > Calyptomena viridis. The sequence goes on from WEIV01008306.1 coordinate 11,223, forward strand.
TGTGGACATTTTTGAGCTATGAACTGCCATTTGTCAGCTGTTTGTAGTAAACATTTAGTTGACTCTTTGATGTAGGGTTGGTGTTTGGCTTCCTAAATCACAAGTTCTGCATTATTTTCCTGGAATAGATGATGTAACTTTTTGAATTACTTCTGTTTCTTTCCATAATAAATTTTCAGCATATAATACATATTGTTTGGGGTTTTTTTTAAAGAACTTCAGTGAGGGGCTTAAATTAGCTGTTTGGGATCAATTGTACAGGCAGCACTTTAGTTGTTCAAACACTAGTAAAAACTCATTAGCAAAGACATAGGCACAAGGTGATTTTAAACCTTTTTCCTTTCTTTTGCTAAATGCTTTGCATTTTATGGTTTATGACTGCTCTTATCGCTTCTGTACAAACATTAACTAATTAATCTCCAGAGACTGCTGAGAAACCAGTAAGTCTGTTGTTCATCATCCAGTTTTACAGTAGGAAACACCTGAGCAAAGACTCAGGTCCTACCCTGAGGGAACTGCAAGGACAGGTTGAACCTGAGGTGACTTGTGCCATACCTGCCCAGGTCAGGCTGCTGTGTTGTTGTGTGGTGCATGACGTGCTTCTAGGAGGTCTGTGACAGTGTACAATCATGTAGAAATGTTCTGCTGAGAGTCTTTAAATTTTCTTCTCAGTGTGTTGACTCCCCACATTTCTGGAAATTGGTCGGAAGACAGCGATTCTCATCCTTAGAAACTAAAGATGTTTTATTATTTTAAAAATAGTATTTTAACAGATCAGAAAGCATAACCTCTTTTTACATTGCACGTAGAGAAGATAAATCATTGGATGCCTTAATTTGTAAGTACCCATTATATTCCAGCTTCATTGCCAGTATCTATTTACACATTTCCCACAAAGAAATTAAAATAGAAGAACATATTGTTCCCCAGACTTGTTGATTGACTTACTGATTTATGAGCTTGGTTTCTGAGACTCAACCAGAGTCTTTCCCATTGAACCACACTAGAAGTCATGAAAATAATGGAACAGAAATACCACATGGCGAAGTCATGCATGCTTTCTGTTTAGCCAACATTGGGCTGACCTTGAAATATTTGAGTCTCCAAACCTTGAAATCTCTGTCAAACCACACAGGAAATACTTGCTCTACACCAACCAAGACATAGAAGAAAACTGGTGTTAGAAGGCATTCATTTAGTTTTCTTTCAGCACTAGCAATTAAATTACCTTAAGCATAGTAGAGCATTGACAAAATGTATGCTGACATTAAGTGTTTTGAATTTAAATGTCATGGTAAAATAATCTTCAGGTCTTACTCTTCTTTCAGACCCATTGGAGAAAATGTACAGTAGATACCCTGCACAATCCATCCTGTTTCCTTTGTCTACAGCATGACCACCATTCCAGGCTATGTCTTTTTTTTTTTCTTTTTTATGTACTTAGCAGTGTGTACTTTTACTATATAGGTTTTCCTGCAGGTAATGCCTGTTTATTTTTAGCACAGCTAATGGTGTGCTTACTTACAACATAACAGCCCTGCCTTCTGAATAAGGGGAATGACTCACATTCATTAAAATGAATCTTGATATATTTGGCTACTCATACAAAACAGAGGTGCATAATGTGGGGGAATTAGAGGACACAGAATTCATTAATCCATGAGGTGGCAGTGATGCCAAGCAGAGACAGGCATAAATTTCTCATATGTGTCTTGGTGACAAAGTGATTGTTTTGGGGAAAAAGAAGTCTGGAATTTGTGTACATTTTGCTTTGGAGGAGGATGTTCCACAAGTTGAAAAGAAAAATGGATTGTGAAAATTGAACTGATAGAGACTTTTAAGAAGAACATTTGTGTGACATCTTTGTATTTTTCATTTAGTTTTGAATTTTAGTAATCCTTCAGACTGTTTTGACTCAGTAGTTTCTTTCTTTTGGAATGATTTTGCCTAGCAAAAAAAAAAAAAAAAAAATTCTACTGGTTCACAGACTGTGAACAAAATCCATTATATGAGTAGCAGCAAGAGGTGACATCAGCTTGGTGACTTTGATTGTGTGTGGGCTGCGTGCAAGTCAGTCCCTTCTGTCTAAAATAATGGTGTGGCCAATACAAATAGTTGCTGCTGTTGATACTTGGGGAAAGCAGAGGAAGGCACAGAGAGGGTGAGTTCTCTCTGTAACTTTTATCTAAGAAAAACACAGCTCTCAACACAGCTTTTCTTTTAGGACCAACCACCCACTGACTTCAAGAGGAGTTTGCAGTGTGCAAAAGAGATGAAAGTGGTCCAGCATTTTGAAACTGGGATCCTTTCCATAATGCCAGCCCTTCAAGGCTGTGTTAGTGTGGGAGAGGGTCATCTCCAAACACTCGTGGTTGTATGACATCTACTGAAACAGAATGTTTGCCTCAGTTAACTTTCATGCCAAACACATGGTATTTTATAAAGACAACTCGCCTGTGTAGCCCTCTCATGTCCTCCAGTAGCTACGACAATATGTTCAGTGTTGATATATTTTAATATAGACAAAATAATACATAATCACTAATACTTTGCATGTAAGTAACACATTTGATGCAGTGTCTGGTGGGCATATTACTGATTTGAATTGACTGGGTTTTCCAAGTCTTTTTTGAGACAAGTAAGTGAAAGCTGACATTTACAAAGTTAGGGGGTTAGAGTTAGACAACTAAATCTGTACTGAAGCCTCAGAAAGAGTATTTCTTTACTAAAAAATTCAGAGTTCCTATAGTTTCCAATACCTACAGTATTATGCAAGTCATACAGCAAGCCAATGACACAGAATGAAAAAGTGTGAGAAAAAAGCCCCCGTGGTCAGATCCAAGTCATTCACATGCATATCCATGAAGCAATTACCATGGGTTACAATAATTATAATTCAGGATTTGGATACCTCGCAGATCCTACTGGTTTCGTTTTGGAATTCATTCCTGCAATCTCAGACTTGCTACAAGGGTCACAACCATTGAGTCCTAAAGGATTCAAGTAGTTTGTGGAAGAATTTTTTCAGCTGAGACTTTGAGATGTAGTAACAACTTTGGGAAACTCCTTTTGATTTTTGTGTCCAAATACATCTGCAGATACAGTCTTGATGGAGTGGCTATGAAGGAAAATTGCATCCATTGTGGACAAAACCCATCCCTGCTCTTCTGTACTTCCCTATGCTACAGAGAAATTGCAAAACTGAGGACAAATAGGCTGAGTCTGAGCTATGCAGCAGCATGGTGAACCTGGTGGTGAGTTCTGAGATGTGGAAGTCATTTCTGCGGGGGATAATGTTGAAACCAATCCTTGCAGCTTTCCTACTGCTACCAAAATTCACCTCTGGAGCTTGCATTTTACTCAGCTCCTAATGGACAAGCCAGGGTGCTTCTATCCTAACAAAATACATAGGCAGTGACATATAGCTCAGCACCTTCAAAGTCTCCTTTATCCTGAAGGATAATTGTCTTTATTATTTTAAATTATGTAATAATGCCAAGACTCTACAGTAATGGATATCCTAAAACACACACACTATTATAATGATTCCCCTTTTATTATGTCTCTCTAGGATGCTTAAACTAATAATCTCTGGAAAGCTTTCCCTGCACCAGATGCAGCTAGCGAATGGTTTTATTGTTATTCCCCACACTACCAGCATCTAATCCATGAAGCCAGGAAAGACTGTCCAGAGAAGCAGCAAATCAACATTGATCACTGAGGGACTAATTTCCAACAGAGTGTATAAATCCCTGCTATCTCTCCTAATGTTCTTCCTGGCCCAAGGCACCCTGACAAACCACTGGCCTCCCTCCAACCCACTGTGAAAGGAAGTCAGAATCACAGTGAGATGATTCAAGGGAATAGTCTCATCCATTGCACCCAGACTGCTTAATTTTATTGAGAAGCCCAACACAAGCTCCCACTGCCAAATCTGTCTTGCTGAGATATACATGAGCTGAAGCTGGGTCTGATGACGTGTCAAGGACAATAGCAAATCTGTTTCAACTGAAACTATGAAATATCAGAAGTTGGCTTGGTGTGGAGTCAAATCCATCCTCCCCTTCTTGATGCACTCACACCCAAAGCAGGTCCCTTCTTTTTGGTGTTTCTTTCTGTGGCAGACATGATGCCTATGCCAAAAAGTTATCTTGGTATAGAAGAGCCACATGGACCAAATGGCCTTCAAAACATGAGCAGGAAATGGTTACAACTTGAGAAAACATTTCCCCTGTTCTTACAACTTCATCTGAAGGGACTGGGCTAGTGCTGGATGCCCTGGACATGGGAGGGGATGCCTGTGTGGAGGAGGCTTCCCATGGCACTGCTGACATGGGTGTTGCAGAGCAGTGGGCCCCAGTGGCTCTTCAAATGTCTGCGGCAGACTAACACCCAGAAGGACAATGCTATGGATAGATGTTATCCCAAGGAGTCCACTTCTCCATTTTGGGCTTAGTGTTGTTATGTGTGACGTGCAAACCAGCGATTTTCAGGAAATGACTTGCCAGAAGCTCTTAATCTTTGCATCTGAAATCAAGAACGAGATTTTTGTAACATTTTTCAAAATGTCAAAGTAGGAACCATCTTGCAGCTGTAATTCACTTCATTTTAACAAATTCATCCCCTTTTTTCGAATCCTTCCTTTTACTTCCTGGGTTTGGCTTTGAGCCCTTAGAAACTTTGTGAGTTTAAGCCTTTTCCTTCCCTTCCTCTCACCCCCCTGAGCAGCATGTAAGAATCTGTGTCTAGCTCAAGGATAATTTTGAAAATAAAATATGGATGAAGTTCCTGGCCTTTATGAGTATACTGGAAAGTAGAAAGTCCTGAGAACAATGTGGTTTGCTTAAAAGACTGATATTTTACTGAAGCCGAAAGAGACTTACGCACTTATAACAGCAACTGTAGTCATGCTGGCAAGGATTACATTATAAGGATATCAGTCCTCAAGCTATAAGGCCCTCACAGAAGATTCTACCATTCCTAACTCTCTTATCAAACTACTACATAACAGAATAGAATAGAAATGATATGATGTGACGGATGTGATGTGATGTGATATGATATGATATACATAAAAACACACGGAAGGAGAAATTTGAATGAAACTGCATCCAGTATCTCGCCACCATTTGAATCTTTGTCATTGAGAAAACACCATTTATGTTACGATAGTCTGGAAATTCCTACCCTAATCATGAAAGCGCTGGAAAAAAACACACAAACTAGAAACACAGGGGGACTAGAACCTTTTTAGATTGTTCTGGCATATGTTAAGAAATATGGTTAGTCTTTCAATGTTGAAATTGGAGGCTGTCAAAGAAACTTCAGAACCTGCCTCCTGGAAGTTAACAGCTGCAACCAAGCTAAGTGAGGCACGCACAGAGGAGCCTTTGTAAGAGAAACATTTGGCTCGGACACAACACAGGCTCTTAGACCAGTTACTCCCATTATGCCTAAAAGCATGGATGCGTTTTCTTCCTCCCACAGGCACACTGACATTGCTAAAAATATTAGTTTAGCCCAGTTGCTAATGCTAATTTTTCCCTGCCTAGCTGCTCTGGACCAGTAAGTCTGTTTTGCAGTTAACAGTTGTTGCTTTTTTAGACTCAGAAGTAGTAAGGGATAATTGGGCAAATGTGTTAAACTGGCCTTATTATGCTGAGTCTATTATGACTGGTCTATTAAGACTTTATGCTTCTGTTTTCCCTGGGATGCTTTTAGCTCCAGAGGGTTCTGCTGATTGCCCGACATCCCAATGATGGATTTTGCCTGTCCCGGACAGCAAGGCAAGAGTGATGCTTTTATTTTCAGCTAACCTTCTTAAAACAATAGCTCATCCATTGTTTGGGGGACTGCAGCTCGTGTACAAACAAGATGGCATGACAGTGAGAGGCCAAAGGGACAGCCTGCTCTCTATAAGTTCATTGGGGTTGGTAAACACAAGAGAGGGAGAGAAGCTATTTAAGCTACAGAACAATGTTGGCACAAGAACAAATGGGTCTGAATTGGCCATGAATAAATGTAAGCTGGAAATTAGAAGAATATTTGTAACCCTCAGCACAGTGAGGCTTGGGAACAGCCTTCTCATTGGGGGCAAGAAACCTAACTGGGTTTAAGATGCAGCTTGATAAATTTATGAAAAGGATTATAAATTGTGGTTGCCTAAGACAGCAGGGGATTGGACACAATGACGCAGGATGTCTTTTCCAAGTCGATGTTCCTCACAGCAAAAACAATTACTCTTTCATATGTGTGTTTTGCAGGGCCTTCTTTTCCAGTCTAGGGCTGCACTTCTATTCATAACCATTTTAGGTTCAAAAGTCGACTCAACCTGGCAGCTCTCTTGTGCCAGACCATGGTGCTGGCTTGTGACCATGCCAAAACCCAACCTGGGAATGAAACCCAGCCTTGATTTTCTCTTTGAAATCATATTATTTGCTGCAACTGAAAAATGACAGAGCCTTATTTCTTACAGTGCTCTTACTGATGGAGAGACTGCTACGCAAATTTGGGACAACTTACCATTTCTCATTAAGAAAAGCCTAAGACTGGAATAATAAGTAAATTACTGCTCAGGGTGAAGGTGCATCGGCAAAACTGTTTGGAGCAGTTTAAACAGCTTACCACTGTGTACCTGGAGGATGTGATAAAAGTAGTTATTTATGTTCATAAATTAAAATTCTTACATAGCAATGTTAAAGACTTCAGTATTAACAATTGAAATTTAAGAAAAGTATATAGCATTAGGATTTCTGTGTAACAAATGTAAGACAAGCTCATCCTAATGTTTTTACTGTAGTAAACAGTGATGCTATATTCCAATATCTATTATTTTGTTTCAGGAAATGCAGTTATCACATGGTTTTCATGCTAAATCACTGGCTAGAGATAGCAAAGACATTTCCTTAATCCTATCAGACTTCCTCCAAATTATGGCTATGTAAAATACAGTCAAAATCATGCCACCTGAATGTCAGGAATTGAGCTGTTGGGTGGAGCTTCAGTTCACTAAGCAGGAAGATGATGATTCCTTAGTGGAACTTCCAATTATATGTTACTTATTACCCAAACAAACTACTTACAGTTCCAAAAGGGTCACTTCAGCCTCTTTAGACTTGAGCTGTTTTTCTGCCTTCTTACACCATTCAGCAGACGTAGTTGACTGCAGATATATTTTTCACAACAGAATAGCTTGCCTGCCTCAGCATCCTGCTCTGGACAAGAACAGGGAAGTACTTTTGACAATAGTAGAGGTCTCTCTCTTTCTGGTGACTTCCCCTGTGGGTAATTGAGTACGGCAAATCCGTGCCACATATGGCACTTTATTAGCAACTTTAGATATTTTAGATGGTTGCATACAGCAATTATCCACCATCCTCTCATTGAGCTGTGTTTGATGTCAGTTGTTTAGCAGCTATTTTTGATCTCTGTTTTGGAAAGTTTATGAAAGCTCCATGAAAAACTTGGGAAGTGGTTGGTCTTATTTCTCTGTCTGCCAGTTGTGCCATTTGTAAATTAGAGATAATGATATTTATCTCCTTTGTGCAGTACTTTGAGGTGCAGCAAATGAAAAGCAGCAAATAAAATAGATTGTGATTAGTTGTTACTTAATATGATAAATACAACTGGTTCTTTCAGAGCTGCATTAACTTGAGTCTGGAGTTGTATAAAACATTATTAAATCAAGAAGGCGGGTAATCACTTTACAAACACTACTACAAGTCTATGCTCACTCTTTCTATAGAAGAATTCCAGATGCTTCTCCAAAAGAGCTACATTGTGTTTTATTGCACAGAACCTGGTGTTAAAAATGCTAAGAAAAATATCTACCAAATACTAAGGGCCAAGCAAGTAGAGATATTTGTTGGACAGTGGCAGTTCTATATGGACCAATTCCAAAGTAAGTGTCTCAAGAATTAGTGGACTGCACCAGAGCTCTGAGCCATTTCTGTCTGGAAGACCACTTATAAGCAGCAGTGATAGCCAGACAGAAAATGTTCAAATGTCATGAGCTGGTTTGTGCATTTGAGCATAATCCACTGAAAAATCACCTTATTAAGAATGCAGGTTTTGACACCAGGAGTGAATGTAAGTTACCATAAATATCGTATTGCTGTATACAGAGTAGTTGTGTGTGACTAATTTCCATACCAAAGTGCAAAGTATTCTCTCATGATTTTCAGAAACAATCATTTATAAGCCCTGAGCATTAGCAAAACTTTTCTAATTGGCTCAGTGGTGTTGTGTCTGATTTCCTTGCTGCAAGGTAAGTACTTAGATCTGCAAGTTAAAAAACAATTTTTCTATAAACTTAGCTACTGTTACTGTATTTATATTTGGTTGGGTTTCTGTTTGCAAACTGCCTAGAGTTACGATGTCCATCATTAAATAAGAAACTCACAGGCCTTGAAAGTGTCAGAAATTTTATGAAGAGAGTAACATCACTGGTTTCAGCAAGATAGTGCCATTTTACTGGCTGGCACTAATGCCTTCATCAACTTTTGCATTGTTACAAAAGCACATGGTGTGGGATTTACCATAGCAGACTGGCTAAGTGATGCATCAAGCCCAGGATGGACACTTTGTTGGAGCCACAATATTACCCTCATTATTTAGAAGAAGATGAAGTTTGATCCTGCTTTTATTGGAGTCAAAGGTGAAATGCCATGAGACAGGCAAAATATAATTCACACTGTGAACTGCATCATGCCAGAGTGGCATCTGAGCAGTGTCATAAAATCACCCAGCTATTTAAAAATAACCAAACCCTAGAGATAGTATTTGACACTCTGACCTCCAGCAGCAATAAATTGCAGAGGCAGGATGAAGAAGTGGACACATCTTTGCTGGTGCATTTGAATTTGAGGCCATTGTCAGTTTTCCATTTTTGTGGCAGAAGATTTAAAAGCAGAATGTGCACCATTGAAAACCAAGCAAAGGCACATGTGCAAAGTACTGTTCCTTGCACGCTGGCTATTGACTTTGTAAAGAATCTCTTTTGCACATTTAAAGCAAATGAATTTCTATACAGTTTTGGACTGTATCCTGACAGAAAGAAAAGATGAAATCTACATGATATACAGAACAATTGGACAAGGTCTATCAGCTTTTGGAATTTATATAGCATTAGCAAGCAGTCATCTGCCAGAGGCTTTTGACTTTAAATGCCATTTTATGCCACCTATGACTTACAGGAAGTATTAAGCTGGTCTAATAAAGTGAATTTGTTACAATACAAAGGGCTCTTTTATTATTTTTCTTTACTCATCAACATCCTGTATTTATTAGTAAGGACATTTCTTGGTGACAGATCTCAGCTGCAGATATCTTGAGGTGATACTGTTGTTTGTTTTCAAAACAGCAATTGAACAGACAAGAGAACAAATGCTTTCTTTCTACTTTGAACTCTGTTACCCCTGCAAATTTCATAGTAGCATCATTTTTATCTGTGTGTCTGTTAATACAGCTTAACAGTTGTCACTTGGCTGATAATTTGCATTCTTAATGTTTCAACTTGCAGTCATCATCATTGAGCTGGCCCTTCACAATCTTAGGGCACTGATGTGATTTGGAGTATTTAACCTCTTGGATCAAGGGAACTGAAGCTCTGAATTTAAAACAGAAAAAAGAAGCCTTGCTAAGATTAAGCAGAATGGGGGTGCACACTACTAATACTATCTATATTGAATGCTAGTTTCTTCCCATTAAAGAGGTACACTAGGAATGGCTTTCTCAGCTGGAAGTATTTTTATGTGTGAGCAGTCCACAACCCTAGGGAGAGATGATACGTATTATTTACTTCTAGTTTTACAGTTAGATTTGCTAAATATAGATTGAGAAGCTTCTTCCAGTCTCAAAGCCACAGAACAGCTGACAGAGTAGTGTCAGAGCAGGGTCCCATCCTGGGGTGGCTCATCACTGCCTCTGACTACATGGTCTGCTATTCATTTCTTAGAGCTGAGACAAACAGAGTGCTTCCTTCCCAAAACACACCCCAGTTTCAGAGTATTATTATGTTTAGAAACAATTTTTATAACTCTTCTGTTTATACTAAGATACTATAGTTGAGGTAAGCACAAAGGTAACATGTATTTACAAAATAAGGCACTTATGATATGAAACACTATATGCTGGCAGTAGATGAAATGTTATGAGGTTTTTTTTTTTTGGTTTTTAAAAATGTTGTGGATTGAAAACACAGTTGAGCAGCATCTTACCGGAGTCCCACAAATCACTTTAACCTTGGCAGAACAGTGTCAGCTGGCATTAGGCTTTATCACAGTGATAGCTCAGCGTGGAGGAAGTCACCTCACCCGTCCCCACAGTGCCTGTTACATAAGATCTGTCTGCCCTCCAGAGCAGTTTGGGGTTTCTTCTCAGTGAAGAGTGACAGGTCCTAGCCCAGGTGATGCTGAGGGCAACATGTTGGCCACGCTGAGGGTCATAGAATCATGGAGTGGTTTGAGTTGGAGGGGAGCTTAAAGATCATCTAGTTCCTGCCCTGTCATGGGCAGGCACATCTTCCACTAGAAGTAATGCTCAGCTGTACATTTAACCCCAAAACTGGGTATTACAGGTGTGTGATGGGGGTGGGCACAGGGGTCTCCCTCTTCACTGAGGAAGATATTATAGTAAGTAGAAAAATTACTGAATAAATCTTGCATTGCCAGTGGAATCTCCCCACATCATACAAATGTTTGAAGGTCACCCTGACAAGCCCAGAGAGTTGCAGTATGCAGACATTCCTGAGAGAGATCTTTCCCTTTGATGAAGTTTCCTGCTCACGAGCAGTGTTTTCCCTAGGAGGCAGTTTCTCCACACTCCCTATCCAGCCCCTGGCTCTTGGCAGGGGTGGAAGTGGCGAGTTCAGTTTTTTGAAGATGAATGTTACTAATTATTCCCCAAGTGAAGTGCAGCTACAGGTACCATCTATCTTATCTAAGTGACTACTCTACGAGACCCAGAAAGCGTAGAGAAAAGTTTCAATAACCTACTTCAAAAATAGGATTAAAAAGTATTTAATACTCAGATCAGACATTTCAGCTCAAATTATGCTTTTAAGCTTCAAAAAATTTGAGAAACCCCTCATTCACCTACATGCCAGGCTTCCTAGATGTGACTACCACTGCTTTTCCAGACTCCCACTGTTTTTACCCTAAACTGGTTTTACCTGGGAAGCCTGTGAAGACTCTGTCCCACAGCAGCCTCCAGCAAAGGGCCCAGAAGGTCTTTGATCACTGGGCAAGTGTACTGCCTTGCTCCAGTTTCTCTCAGCTGAAAGTCTAGGCTACATAGTGTGGAATTTTATACATTCTAGTCCTGCAACCTCTACTGTTTTTTACATAAGCATTGGATCATAGAATCATATAATCAAAGAATCAAAGAATGGTTTGAGTTGCAAGAGACCTTAAAGATCATCTTGTTCCAAGCCCCTTTCCATGGGCAGGGACACCTTCCACTAGACCAGATTACACAAAATCCCATCCAATCTGGCCTTGAAAACTCCCCGAGATGGAGCATTCACAGTATCTCTAGGTAACCTGCTTGTTCGTAAGGCAACCTATTGACTATAGGGGTTTTTTTATACTGCATTATTCATATATATCAACCAGCCCAAATTAAAACTTGTCTTGTCCCGATATGGAAAAGAGCAAAAAGTTTCAGTGAGTTATTTGATGTCATTCATTAATACAGCAGAAAAAATCTGTCAGGCTGAGTTCTTCGGTTCTGCACTTCTTCTAAATCTCATCATCACTAGACTTGGGGTAGATTTCAGTCTGAACATGGCCCTCATTCTATGTCTCCTCCTAACTTCACAGTCTAGAAGTAGCTATCAAAAAACAAACAAGTGAAGTGATACCACTCAGTATGCTTTTTAAGAAAAAAATTCCACTAAGTGGCATCTCTGTCACAAGACTCACAAACAGTAAGATGCCTTAAAAAAAGTCTCATTTTTGACAAAGCATTAAGTCACATCAGAAAGGAAACTGAATAGTATTTCCACATCATTTGCATTGAGCTATTTTTGCAAAACTTAACCTGAAATGCTGGAGTGTTTTCTGAATTTGCAGTACCCAAATACAAGGATGTCCGTGGCCTCTTTGCAGATGTTGCTAACAGCCAAAGAGAAGACATCACACACTGCAGCAACAGGAGGAAAGCTCTGCTTTCTCTTAAACTAACAACTATTGAACAGGCAACTGACTATCAATAAGGCTGGTACTGTTAGTCAGAACAGATGTCAGGATTTAAGGAGTTGGACCCACAGTCTCAACAATTCTTGTCATGTCTTGTTGCCAGCAAAGCAAAGCTACCTCTGTGATTAGTTACACTCACATAATGTGGTGTCTGCTAGTCTCAGTCCTCCTTTGCATCTCTGAGGGCTTGTTTTGACTCTTAATAGTTCATAAATTATTTTCCCTGTAAGATCATCAAGGAGAACAAGAGACACAGGGAAAAGTCTATATCCCCGGCTTTCTCCCCAGACTGAGTTCTAACAGTGCTGCACAGTCACAGGTTTTATTTCAAATTTGTTAGAAGGGTGCCCACTGTCAACAGAAGGAGAGAGAAAATTATTATTTGTGGACTTGGATATTTTAAAACAAAGGGAGGTAATAAAATAGCTGTCAAAATGATAAAAGCCTATTGGTCTTTTTGATGGATCACTAAGAACTTGCTGAAACACCAATTGACAGACATATAAAATCTAAAATCATCAAATAAGTGAAGAGCAAGTTGAGAATCTATAACACTGAAATCAGCAGAAAAGACCCATTGACTTAAGTGGAAGGAAATTCTGGCCATTAAACAGCAAGTTGCCACAATTATAGTATAAAACCTAATAATGAAATCACAAGGCCCTGTACATTTTATTGCTCCTGTATTTCTGTCTCCTTCACTGACCCACGAATGTTACAACAGAATAATTTCTATTCCTAAAGCATTCCTTGTTGATAAAGGAGTTGATGCAAGTTTTTGAACTGGGTCAAATGATATAATTATGAATTAAAGAATTTTTATTCTTCATTACTCCCCCCCTCCAACACCTTGCCCCCACCACAATCTATCTCTGTGTCTGTGCTCTCTGACAGAGGTATAACTCAGGATTAGTCTGCAAAAATAACCCCAGCAGAGACAGAAGTGGTAACAGACAGGAGGAGGAATATCTCTACCTGTACCCTACCGCAGAATAAATTAGTAAGTTACTTTTAGTATTAGTGACAGAGATAAGTCAATTGATGTGCTTTATTTTGTCTAAATGACTTCCTAGTTTCTTGAATAGCTCCTAAGGACATCTGCTAGGTTTTTAAGAGGATGATGGTTAGCTACCATTTGGCCTCATGTTTTTGGGTTGCACTAGAGCAGGAGTAGGTTTCTCAAGAAGGGAGATGAGTTACTATGGCACAAACACAATTCTTTATAAAGCTTTAGAAAGAAAACTTTGGAGACTGCCCCTTGGTGTCTGGGCTCAGGGAAAGGTGACAATGACAGCCCAGCATGCTGGGGATGCAATGAGGATGGCTGAGAGCACTCAAATTAACATCTCCAGAGGCTGCTGGGGTGGTGAATTGTTGTTCCTCCTGGGCTGAGGAGCAGCTTCGTTGGGGGACCAGTAACTCTGCTTGCAGCAAGCAGGGAGAGCTGTCCACACAGGCTGCTCAAGCTGCAGTCTGCTTCTGGACACAATACAAACTTAAAACTTTGCATCCCAGATGCTTTCAAGCTCTTTCATCTCATGAATTTAAATATGCAGCAGTCCAGGACTACGCCCAAAGCTTCTCAGAGGTTTGGTCAGAAACAAAGGCGCCACCATACACTTCCCTCAGAAAGGAGTGAAACTCATGGAGGGGAGAAAACTCTTGTGCAATTGTTGAGAAAAGCGACAATTATTACAATGCACTAAAATGTTTTTGACTTGAAAAGGAAGAGGGGTAGAAACACACGTACATATCATGCTGCCATATGAGCACCAAAATCTAGGTCTTTATCTTAATACAAGGGAAAACTGTACAACCTGACTGCTGTTTAGTGAAGACCATCTGCAGTTTGCAGGAGCAAAAAGGCCTGTAATGAAGTGTGTGGATTTCAGTCCTTGCCTTGGTAAGGGGGCAAGGTATCCCTTTCTATGGATGCCTTGTCTGAAGATGGAAGGAGCCACACCAGAGGAACATTGATGGCATTGCAGAAATACTGGAAACACATTTCCATTTTTCCTACAGTTTCAAGATGAGAGAATTAGTTCTTTTTGTGTTATTAATTTATGCTGGCATGTTATGTAGAAGTTAGTAAAAGGGAAAAAAAAGTGACTTAAAGTGAATGTATTCCTGTGTCATTGTTATTGCTGCTATTTCTAACATTGGTAGCAGGTCCACAAAGCTGCTCAGAGAGTAGCTGCCTCTTGTCTATTATCACAAACAGTATTGTAATTTTAAATTTATGGTTGCTTTTCTTTTCAAATTTCATAATCACTTCATCAGAAGAAACATGCTGTTTATATCTCAGAGATAAGAATAACCTTCCCACCCCAAATGACAAGATTATCAATTTATGACAGTAGCAGAAGGTTTTGTGTATGTAACTTACACTACTCTTGCTATTTTTCTTTTTGAGAACATGCCATTGTCTTGTGTCAGAAAGGATTTTCTTCCACCCATTTAGGTCTTCAGCAAAGCAAACATCTGAACTACAAAGCAAATTATGTTTGCAGCCTATTCCATCCCCTCTTTCAGCTGACAATGGAAGAGTAGATGGTTTCCTGTATACATGTGAATATCTGTATTTCTGTAATTTCTGAACATGCTAAGGACATCTAAATGTAATCATAATACGAAAAGTTGATTTTTGGTCTTTCAGACCTGAGAAGGGTGTATAGCATATATTAATGCCTGAAGAAGTTAGTAATTTACAAAATATTGAAAGCTGTTGCTGCAAGGCAAAAGTAGATTAAAATAACTATGAAAAGGTTTTAAATTTGGAAGAAAAATACTTAATTCCTACCAACTTGCAGGTTAAAGAAATTGCAGAAGACAAAGTCTGTGTAAGAGTGTTACATTGCAAACAATAGGGATATCCCAGTTATTTGCTTACTAACTCTCTTTATATTGAAGTGGAAAGATGGACAGACACACACGTACACACATGTTTGTGCATTTATTTTATTGTAGTTGTACTGCTGTAAAACCTATGGAGGGAGGATAGATCAGTGTTAAGTTAATTATACCATTACATTTACATACAGAGCACGAATCTAATTTTACTCACAGTAACTGCATGCTGAGAGTTGTGTGCTTCAGCTATTCTGGTCTTGTTAAACCTGTTGGGTAGACAAGTCATTTTGTGAACCATCCTTTGCACTGTACTCAGGTAGACAGCTGTGTTAGAGGATTTTATTTGCCACTGCTATGCCTTCTGTTGTAATTCTTCTCATGTAACAGAGTACAAAATAGTTGATGAAAATGAATGAAGTGGTATATTTTATGACCATATTTAATATCCTCCACCCACGTGCACAAGACACTGCTGAAGAAAGAGCAAAAAAGAATAAGGTCACTTACATTACCTAGATAAATTGAAACTAAATATATATTAATGAACAGATGAGCTTATAAATCTAGTAGTTCCCTAGCAGAAAGAGGTGCCCTGTCCCCACTCTCCTTCAAAAAATGTTCCTATTATGCTAACAAGACATTCTGCAAAGTGTCTGAAGAGCTGTCCCTTTACATATGTCCTGTTTATAAAGTTACTTTAGAGAAGTCAGGAGAGACTCTATTTAAGAAAGTCCTCTCGATAATAACTCTCTGCAATTACTCTTCATGTCAGAATTTAACTTGGCTCTTTGGGATAAGGTAGGTCCAGGGATTGGCAAATTCATGCACTCAGTAGAACACTTCCATCCTACATATAAATCAATCATCAATATGGATTTTCCATAGATCACCAGCAATGGACCATCTGTGACTATTTCAGCCACTGTTTTCTGCATTTCAGATGTTCCCATTTTCCTTCACTTACTCCTGTCATTTCATCTCATCTTCTACTTGTAGAGTCAGTGAGATAATCATTCACACACATGATCTTTTATCCTTGCAGTCATGCTGAATCAGTATGCTCTTTTACTCGTGCTCAGCCATATTGAAGCAGTCATTCAGTCATCTCACATCACATTTAAGTGGGCAGCCAGGCATATTTACCTCCAGACCTACTCACAGTCGTGTTTCCTGACCTGTTCCCTTGTACTCAGCCATTACTGCACAGCCTCACTTTTATTCATAGAATTAGTTCACCAAACTCTCTTTTACGGTTATATTTCTCAGGCAGTCATTAAACTCCAGGTTGCTTTATTTTTATATCTTTGAAGGAAACAAACAAAGGAATATAGTTTACTGGATGCCTCCTTTGTAACCAGAGCAGGCTAATGAGACCACAGGATCTGTCTTTTGGTGGCTATATCTATATCTGCACTGGCTTCCTAGCCAGCACAACTCGGGACCAGACTGCAGCTCTGAGGATGGGGTACAATACAATTATATAGGCATATACACATGCATCTGTATGTAATTAATAGTGTTCAAATAACAATCTTGAGGTTTTTTTCTTTATTCCTCATATCTAGACAAGACAGCCAAGCTTTGTCCAGGTCCATAATACACTTGATTTGATTAGCTGATACAATTGAAAAACAACCGACACTTTCTGAGCCACTGAAGTCCATTTGTCATTCCATCAAGTCGCCACCTCTTCCTATACTTTGCTCTGCAAATTTCTCAATAATCATACAGGGGCAGAGTATGATTATTCATCTAGTGAACAACAGCACAGAGAGAACAGTGTATGTGTAGTTTTGGGAAGCATGTAGAGATTTAGGGCAAATGACTGTTACCTACTTCTGTTCCTTGTGCAAACAAGGTCTGTGTTTTATGAGTGATCCCATGGAGAATATTTCAAAACAGGAATTAATTCATTAGTTCACTGCTTTGCTACAGCAGTAGCAGTTACACTAGAAGCCCAGCAGCAAGTCCCTTTGCAAACTCTGCCACAACGTATTGTCAGCAGTGCTAATGAGAGCACATTTCTTTTTTACACAGAAGTTCTATCTGATATTGCAAATCAACTGAAAATATAAAACTTTGATTATGGGTAACACAGATAGCAACATATTAATAGTAGCAGCTGCTGATACAAGGCAACTGATGGAGTAAGAGAGCTACTGCCATTTTTCTCTGCCTTGTACTTTGCTCATATATCTTGTCCAGGTAAAAGCTGTGATCACATCCATTTGCCATCTCTTGGCAACCTTCATTTCTCTTCTACGTCCACAACTGGTATTCTGTGACTTAATTTTGTCCATTGCATGTCCTGTTTTTGAGCTAGCTGTCCTACTTAGTGGCAACTACATCCCCATGTGTCACTGATGAATCATTTCCTAGATGGATGTTTGTTATAAATCCATCCATTGATCTTCTTGACTTGCCCTGAAATATTTAGCACCTTATATATTTCTCTGTGCTAAAAAAAAAACATTCTGTAGAGGCCTTTTATTTCTGCTCTATACATCATTGTTAGCAGGATGCATTTTTTAAATACTTGAAGAGATAGATGAGCTGATTCTTCAGAAAGTTATAAAAGTTATGAGACACTGCAACCCAGCTTTTTTCTCCAATCCCTATTCTCTCAGGACCTGTGCTTTGAACACCTGTACTACATTTACCCCCGGTTTTCTTGGAATTTCTTATTCTACAGAAAATAGCATTTCCAATGAGATGTATCTACATTCGCCACATTTGCTTCATGGTCAGACTTTAATTTCCTTGAAGCAGTTCCCTTACCACAAACACAAACCTCCCATATTTATATCCCTGGACACAAACATAATGGGAGCTGTAAATGTCAAGACCTCAACCACTGTCAGGTTTATGGACCACTTAAGGAAAGCTTTTTCAGGTAGGCTGTAGCCTATGCAGGTGGCATTAACTGCTCTCACAAACTCTTGTTTCCACTTACACTAGCTTGGATTTTCCTGCCTTCTTTTGCTGTCATTTCTGGGGCAATTCGTGCTTGATACAGTGCCAGGAACTTTCTAACCCCAAACCAAGGTACTTCAAATACAAATGATACGAGCACAAGTTCAGAGGATTCCCTTGGCAGAGATGTTGCAGTTAAATAGCATATTATTGGTCACTGTGTGTAAAACTGACCCTGGCCTCTCAGTTAGGTATAGGAGACAAATTGCAAGAGCTTTTGTAATATTCTGCCACCACTTGCAGTGGCAATATAAGATGTGGGAACCTTTTGTGTAGCTAATTTCCTGAGAGGAGCTGAAAGGGAAAGGCTGAATGAAGGGCCTTGCACATAACCCTTCTCCTCACCCATACACACACTATGATAGTTGTCATCACGGTAGTAAATCTAAAAATGGGATATTGGCAGTGCCCGAGCATCAAGGTCAGTTCACAACAACACCTGTAATTTCTGTTCTCCAAATTCAATCCCACTGCAAAGAGATTATGGTCTTGTGACAGACAGCTGACTTCAAGGGTATCACCGAATCCTTTATCAGTTAATTTAAAAGGTTTTGTTCAAGTCAGGACCATGATTTATAGTTAAATTCAGCACTTTTTTCACCCTCTTGCAGTGAAACTTCCTATTTGTTTTTTGAAGTTCTTCACTGAAGAAATGTTAAAAAGAAAATATATTCCTGTAGCGTGACCCAACATGTGACACATGACACAAAATCAGGATGGCTCACAGTGACTTATGCTTTATTGTGATGCCTTGGGGTTTGAATTAGAGGGAGCACTCATTAACATCTCAGCTGTTATTGAACATGTAGTAATTCGAACTGCTGATGCAATCCAGGTTTTACAGGAAGAGGTTCATAATTTGTCTCGGGTAGTTCTGCAGAACAGAATGGCTCTCAATTACCTCACAAGGAGGCATTTGTACTGTCATAAACTCCAGTTGTTGTTCTTTTATAGATCAGAGTGGAAGAATTAACAAAGATCTGGCTGAAATTTGGAAACAAATTTGTATTTTACATCAGGTAACCCTCAAAGAAGGCTCATTGGACCTTGAAAAGGTCTTCCATACACTCACTTCATGGTTGCCAAACTAGACCTGGATAAAGCAGTTGTTTATAGTAGTTTTATTCATAATTAGCGTCTGTGTAATTGTTCACTGCATGAATCAGTGTTGGTGCTGTTGTTCCTCTTTGTGGTACTGGTTTAAATATAATTAGTATAGTATGTAGCAATATAATATGTAACCAAGTAAGATTAATAGAGACTAGACAAGATGGAGTTCTTCTCAAGCCTCTAAAGGGGGAAAATAATGCCTTGGAGTTTTTTTCACATATTTCTGGGATTTTAGTTGGACTGTATGGTTTCACTCATAAGCCTTCTGTTTAGGCCTTTCCCATGATTTGTGAAGCTGTGTTTAACATTCCTTTTGAGACAAACAGGTTATAACAAAGACATTCTAGAAGGTGAGGCAAAATAGAGGTCCAGAGAGCCTGGAAAGACTCCAGGGGGGGCAGTTCTAGGCTGGTGGCAGGGATGAGACGGGACTCTGGTGGATGGGTCGAGGGCAGAAGAATTGATGAATGTTATAAAGGTGGTTTGAGAAGGGCTGTTGATGCACATCTTTGGATCTGGAAGCTTCAGTATAGAGCCTGCACTTTCCTTTTACCTCTATTAGTGTTTGGAAGTTTTCTTCCTCTGCTGTAAGGCATCAATTCAATAGGTAGATAATGTTTGCTTTAAGTAGTACTTGGAGGAGCAGAAACTCAAGACTGTCACTGTCCATCTTCTCCTTCTGTTATTTATTCTGCAGAAGCCAAACTCCCTCTATGCCCTAATTAAGAAAATGGTAGTTCTCTGCATTTTACAATATTTTGGGTTCAATAGTAAAAAAAAAAAGCCTTTCCTATGCAACACTGCAATATAGATTGTTATGCACTGGAAAGCAATAACAGTGCTACAAGTTGTGATTAATATACCTCATAATCAGCATAATAGAGACATATTCAGATCAGTAAGACAACCCTGATGATGATGAATGGTTAACAGAAAGTTTTTCTCCAAAATCATGGCTTGAATATCAAGGACAGAAATTGAACTACCTGATTCTTAAACTATTGTTGTTTTGGGCAAAGAACGAAATTTAGCCTCCTGTGCATTATTGTTTTCTTCATTCTCCTGGGTTGTTTGCTGCTCAGGGCTGGGACCTGTAACTGCTTGTTGCTCTGTAAAATTCCAAGCACGCTCCTGGGTCTTGTAATAAATAATAAAAAACAGTCCTAAAACCAGAGAAATAGAATTGCTTTCAAACAAGGATTTTTATGCTTTGTGTAGCACCGACTTCCATGTGTTTCTCGAAGTATTCTTTGTGAATTTAGTTGCTTTTGATAATTACATTCCAGAAAAAGGAAACATTATTCATCTGTCTACTGTGCAAATGCAAGCTAACATAATAAATGCAGTCTTTCTCCTGTGCACATATCTTTTTACAGCATCCTTCAGTTTGCATGCAATTGCTGTTCTTCTATCCTGAGATAAATTAACATTGAATAATTGTAGTGTGAGGTCAAAAATCAATTAAATGGAAATTACAGTTATTTGTTTAAAAAGCTCAAGTAATATTTTATATCACAAGTCTCTTAGGTGACAGGTCAAATGGGTTAATCAGCAACCAGTTTTCTCTGCAATCCTGACTCCAATTTGCCTTTAGCAAGAGTGATAGAAGAAAAGTCCTGCATATTTGCTTAGGATCAGTAGCAAAACCAAGGTTTTTTTCCACAAGTTATTGGCATCTGCCACTGCTTTGCTACTTAAGTGTCTTACTGCACCTGGATAATATGGATTTTCAATAGTGGAGAACTATGCTTTGTGCCCCTGAATGAACACATCTGGCTTTCTGGCTCTTTCAGAAGTTTGAAATGTCTACACTCCCTGTTGGGACCTAGATTTTTCTAAGTAGTCCGTTCCTGTCAGCAAAACTGTGTCTTGATTTCTCAATCTCTCCTCTTCCCCTCTACCCAAATTGTTTTTTTTTTTTTAAATTTCTCCTCATTTCCTGCAATTCTCAAAATCATAAAGCAGTTATTATAATGATAGGAGCAAAAATCCATGTCTTTAATTCTAAAATATGATATTGATATACCCATGATACTGGTATTGAAAAAGTAATGACAATTTTGCAAACTCAGTTATTTGGCTTAAAACATGACATTAACTAACCTAGAGCTCATAAAGGAAAGGCAAAAAGTGGCATCTTCCTAAAAAAAGAAATTACTTCAGAACAAACACACATATGCATCCCCATCCCCAAATATTGGCCACAGTCTCATCTTCATGGAAGACATCAGCTTAGTGGCAAACCACCCAGCAGTCAGTTTTGATGCCAAGGATGCTGGGCACGCCTGTGCTGAAGCTTTCAGTGTTGTGAAAGTGTATCCAAGCCAGCTGTACTGAATTTTAGGTTACTATCAGGAAAGAAGGCCCAACAGTTCAATGGAGCAAGTTAATCAGGGCTAAGCTCCATGATGCCATGGGTGGAAGGTTTTCTTGGACCAAGAGGTCTGGCAACAGCAGATTGGTTATTTCTGCACTAATTTCTGGTGGGATAAAGCAGAATGAAAGCTTTCTGTACAGTCTCTGGTGTAGAAGCAGAAGATTTATGCACCTACCTGTGGGGTAGTGGTGACAGTCTGTTAGAAGCTGCATAACAGCAGCACAAGAAGTTTCAACAATATCTATTTTGGTGACAAGTATTAAAAACAAGGTTTTGACTAGTAATTTGAATTTAACTTCATCATGTCTTCTTGCTCTTATCAAAGTTCAAAAGGAGGGTACAACACGGTCCTGCCTTTCAAATGAAAAAAGGCTGCCATTGTAGACAATGGTACCTGAAGGTCCCAGGAGTGTTGCTGTTGGGTGCCATGATATCCTGGAATTCAGGTTCATGGAGGCTGCCTTCCAGTATGAGTCTGATTCTTCCCATGTTTGCATTGCCAGAAGGACTGCAAGGAATAATGTCAGGCAGCAGAAGAGCTGCCACTAACCAGGTGGCATAAGTACAGGGGCTTAGGGTCACAGCAGCATCTTTCCAATCTGATTATATGATCTACACTATGCCTTCGTCTTCAACAACATTTTGCCTCTAAGGAATGCAAAGATGAATTTTAAAAATACCCTCAAATCTACTCATACTGGAAACGTATGTTAATGCTCCATGTTTCACACTCGGCAGCCATGAATTCTTGCAGTGAATGTACTGCCAAACTTGCATTTCCAAGTTGGTCTGTTTCTGTTATGTGTGTGCAGCATATCAGGGCACAATACAGGAAACCCCTTGCTGAGGGCCTTGCAAAGCACTGGTCCTTATTTTGAGCCCCTTGTTCTCTACTGTCTTCCTTTTCTTCTGTACAGTCAAGGTGAAGACAGGCACCTATAGGGAATCCATATGGACACCAAGATCAACCTCAATGTCAGCAGCTGAAACAGAAAATTCAAAGTAAGCAAGGTGTCTCGATGATAGATGACCATTTTCCATGTGACTTTTGGGAAGATGGGATGGTGGTATGTCTGGAAGTTTGATTATGCTAAATTGCTTACTGTGTATTATCCACTGACTTGGTATATGTTGTTGTTGTTGAAGGCAATTTGGAACTCCAGACCTCATTACTGATGACAATAACACTTTTTATAATCAGCTACTTTTCTCTAAATAAATAAAGCATAACGTTCTTTGCTGTACTATATTAATACAATGGTGACTTCAGCTCAATGAAGAGTGAGACGGTTTCAGCTTGATTCAAAACACAGATAAATGTTTAAGATACTCCAAAAAAGTGTGGATTAGGTTTCAGAAGGATCTCCTAGAGAAGCAAGTCAAGCCTACTGTTTTAGGCAACCATGCTCTTTAAAATGTCTCCTCCATCTCAAAACTGGAATGGCTTCTTTTCTTATCTGCAGTTCCTGGCACAGGAACGCTGCTCCAGTGGTTGGAAAACTTACGTTGGTTTTGACTATATTTCTTTTGGGGTCCTTTGCTTTAAATACTGTTTTCTTACACATTTCAACTTACACATTTACAGGGGAAAAAATTTCTACTGTACATTACTGATCCTAATTGTCTATTCTAGTTGGGCAGCACAGTTTTCTTTTCAAGGTACTTGTTATTCATTTTGCTTATCGCTATGGGTATAGGGAGTTCTTTTTTTTTTGGTTTTTTTTTTTTTAAGTAGAAAGAGCTAAATTCTGTGTTATTTAAAAGATAATGTAGTGATGCTTAGCTCCTCTCTTGCCTATAGTCCCAACTGTAGTCGCTTGTCTACACTCACCCTCTTAATCATCTAGTTTGTTTATTTAGTGGACAAGAACACAGGCTTAAAACATGAAAGCTGCATCAGTCATCAGGGTTTTCATTGTTTCCTATAAAGGGGAGAGGATAGGTATGTATAATGAAAATGGATAACTATTTGTAAGATTCACACACTGAGATGATAAAATAATTAGGTTAGTTATTTAAATATTGATAACTAGGCTGTTCTGGGGTTACTTGATTTCATATTTTGTGTTTTCGCCTCCCTTTCCTTTGTTAAATACGAATCCTTTTTCCTTACTCTTCTTTCTTCATCATACTTTTCAATTCCGTTTGCTTTTCTGCCTTTACATTTCTACAAGAAAATGCCTGAGCCTCTTTTTGTTCCTTTCTCTTAAAAAAAAATATGCTGCCATTTTCTTCTCTTAGCTGGATGGCAGGAGAAAAACCACATGGCTGGTGAAAAGGAAGAGCAACAACATCCTCAGTGAATGTTGCTAGCAAGGCATCTGCATTACACTCAATTTTAGATTGGTCCAAGGAAAACCACAAAACACCAAATTCCTTGCTTTTTCTGTCATTCAGCTCCCTTCATGTTTTTGGCAATAGTATTAAAAATAGTGCTGTTTTCTCCTTGTTCTTAAATAGCCAAACAACTGTGTCAACTAATTTTTTCAAAGGTTTTCACTGAGCTACTATTTAACAATAGTTTCACATGATCACATGATCAGTTTTCTAAACAGTACCTTAAATTCCTAAGTACCGAATAAAATTAACAAACTTCTCTGATAATATAATTACTGATGGTCTCTTTCTTATGCCATCATGCATTAAATTAACTGAGAATACAAAATTGCTATCATTAATACCTCCTGTCTTCTTAATGAAGCAAAAATTAGAGGCACAAGCTTATCTATTGTGTCTCTACAGAAGTGTCTGGACTTGGTAGATGGATTGGGTCCCAACTCCAGGGATGCCCCCTCAAACCCATCAGGTCTCACTATTTTGGCTATGATAAAAACGACAGCATCTTAATCTCTTTAGAGATGTTCCAGTGTCTGTGGTGTGTTGCTAAAGATGGTGCAACTAATAGCCATGTAGGGTGTCAGAGGATGTCAAAAAGGAAGATTTCCTGCCTGCAATAATACCAATAAGTAAAGCAGAGCAAAATTAAATATGTGCTGCCTCTCTTTAGAGGCATTTTCTGTGCACTGGACCATAGAGAAAAGAACAATGAGACCTTTTTACATGAATACTCAATAAAATAATAGACTTACAGAGGTAAGTTATTTTGAGGACACTAACAGGTGAAGTGATATAAGAATGAACCCACTTAAAGGAACACCTGAAAAATAAGTTCTATATTGCAAACTGATATGAATTTCACATACCAGCAGGAAACTTCAATGAATATTAGTCTTGTGCAACATGCTCATGTGTGTAAAATAGGTTTCTACTGTACTTTGGCTTTAAAAACATTATTCACTGTTTCCTAGTACAAAGCCCCAGCAGGCATGCACTTGGCTAGCTAGTGAAGAACTCTGCCCCAGTTTTCCATAGTGCATTCATGAAGGGATTTGTAACAACCAGTGGTTACTGCAGCAGAAAGACTGAAATGTTGTACTGTGGCACTTTTGAAACAAACACAAAAGTTCAATCGCTACAGCTCTTGCAGGCTAATGATGTGCTATAAACAGTGGCATATTGCTAGCAATGCCTAATCCATACTCAAAGCAGCCATTCATTAGGACTTGTAATTTCTTTTCTGTATGCTCTGCTCTTCAGGTTAAAACTACAGATTTCAGAAGCCTCTGTTGGTGACTCAGCCTCACTGTGGTAAGTACCTACACCCTACAGGGCTCAATTCACCCAGACCTTTATGGAGAGTCCCCAGCACATCTACTTTGCAGCTCACTACATCTCAGCTCTCTTTTGTGCAAATCAGCTGTCATCTGAGCATCTGTGATGAGGACAGGAAGGTCAAAGGGCTCATCAGCATATCAACAAAATGTAGAGCCTGGGGCTGCAGCAAACAAGCCTGGAGAGTGACCAGCAAACTACAGTCAACACAAGGCTCAGGGCTGGGCTAGAGTGCTGTAACTGCTAAGCAAGAATAATTAGGTCATTAAAGACAAGCTGGGCTTAGTTTAAAGTGAAGAACAGCACCTCCTCAGCCAAGAAAACTTGGCTTATCAAAATCGGTGTCCTCCCCAACCCTCCTTTCTTTCTCCCTCATTTTACCACTCCCAAGAGCTTGCTTCTCTCTTTTCACTGATTTGTCTCCAGCAGTTCACAAACCTCTACTCCTCCTTGATTTTTTTCCTGTCTTTCCAAAGCTCTCAAATAAAGATGTGTCTTCAAGTTGCATGAGGAAGAATGTGGAAAAAAGTAAAAAGAAAACTTTATCATATAAAAGATTTTTTCAAAATTGATAGGGGAAGGTATATTCAGCCACAGACAAATAGATGCCATTTATAGGCATCTCTCTTTTCATGCAGCTTAGACCTCCCTTTGAACCTGACATCATCAAAAATAGAGCTTAGAAATCTGCTAAGATGGTACAGTACTCATTAACAGGAGAACATACGAGTGACAGCATTGACAAGATATGTTACTGCAACTCAAATAGCTGGTAGAATGCAAAATGAGATGGATGGCCACTCCTCTGGAACTTCTGCTCGTGTGCCCCAACAAAAGAGCAAGAAAAATGTCCACCACAGAAGTCTGGCCACTGCTCAGAAGCTTAATCTGGGCACTGCAACATTAGTCAACATACCCATAGGAAAAGGCATGACCAAGTATGGCTACACCATACACTTTCCTCTGTGCTGTTTGCTGGAACTGACCCACTCTACCCTTCCAAAGAATTCAACAATTAGATGGAGAATTAAAAAATCTGAAATTGGTAAAAGAATGAAAACTTCCAGGTGTGTGTGTGTGCATTAACACTGGTGTTGGTACAACCAGTCTGTCGGGAACTTGAATCATTTGTGTATCACCGGGGAAAGTGGGAAAGTGCTGTAAGGGAAGCATTCTGCTCTTGAGTCTCTAAGAGGAATTTTTCCCTCAGAAATGAAACAAAGCATGTGTTGCAGGTCACATATGGCTGCTACAGCAGAAATCAAGCTTCTTAATGTAGAAGTCTTAGGAAGTCATGCTTTCCTCATGAGTCAATCACAAATTAATGCTTTTGTACCCTGCAATTTATATACAAAAGATTGTTTTAAATGTATTATGTGCGTTATTTGATTCTACAACCACTCTGTTGTTTCTGCACACCCTGTATATTGAATATATGACTGAATATGACAGTCGTGTATTGGGATGTACAACGTGCTCAACTTTGAGTCATATAATTTATGGAGCAGAAATAGAAATATCAGGGACAAAAGTGGGGGGTTGGAGGAACTGGGGGAGAGATACAATCCAGAAGCTTTAGCTGGGCCTCTTAGTCCTACAATTATGTAGTATTTAAGTATAAAATAAATTCTAATAACAGCAAAAATGAACTGGTTGAGAAACCATTGTTATCTTTTTTCACTGCAGGCCAAGGAAGCTATTAGTTTGATTTGCAGTCAAATCTCGACTAGAGCTGGATGGTTGCCTGGATCCAAAAGTATCCACCACCACATGCAACGAGGGACACAGGGCCCAGGAAACATGGAGACCCAACTGTGTGCACACCCTGTGGGGACTTCAGGCTGTAGCAGCAAAGGTATTTAAAAGTCACCTTGCACAAATATCCAGGCTGCACTGGTGCCCCTCTGACCTGAGTCACTGAGTCTTGTGTTGTTTTTTCCCCTTGTGATAACAAATTAACTTTGAAGTGATAACAGTGCAGGGTGAAGTCCATTTCCAAGGCTTAGGGTTAAACCAAAAGAAAAGGCTTCTGGAAAAAGACAGTTGGCAAGATTCTGACTACATTTTTCCAAATTATCTTCTACTTGTTTCATTATGCATTTCTGTTCCTCCCTCAACTGTGCTGACTGAAATTCAAAATTTCTCCTCCCAAATAGTGAAATGAACCCACACATACTGAAGCTCAACAAAACCAGCAAAAACCTACAACTGGATTTTCTTTCCCTGGAATTACTCCTTACCTTTTATAACTCCTACGCAAATAGCTGTGATATTGTAAATATGATAAAAACCTCTATGTGAACTGAATAAATTGATTAGGAGCAAAATAGTCATGTGGGCTGGTCTAGATCAGTTTATTAAGGATTCAATAGCTAATTGCTTTCACAGTGGGATGAAAAAGAAGGAAGAAATAAATACAGAGAGAAATATATGTTTGTTTGTGGAACAGTGGATGGGCTCCTGGCCAGGGCGGGCTGAAAAAGACTGCAGGAGTTTTGGATGCAGTGAGAACCTATTACTGCTGGTTGGCATGGAGCAAAATTCAAAGGAAGAGATCCACACACTGCAGTGCCTGGAACAATATAGCTGTGGTTCAAGGATTTCTCTTTTATTGCCTGATTACAAATGCAATATAATTAACTGTGCCTTAAACTTGCAAAGCTCCTTTAATGCAATGATTTCAAAGAACTTTACAAAGCATGATTAAGTGAGGAAACATATTTGACCTGGGAGCAAAACTCAGAGATGGCCCTCCCAGCTTCCCACCCTTTCCTGTCTTCTTTGTTAGGCACATCTCTGTTTATGAGTTGTGAATAGCAGAGCTTGGAGGCAAAGCTAATTGATAGTAAAAAACTAGTTTGTGTAAGGTTAAAAGGGCAGGAGCACGTGCCCTTCTGTCTAAAATACAGAAGGTGTCAAGCAAGAATAAAGAATGAAGTAAGCTGGAGCAGAATGGGTTCATATTAGAAAAGGAAATAAGGGGAAATACGACAGTCTTGCTGAGAATCAAGGTGATTTTCATAATGTTCTTTGTCCACAGCAGCTCAGAAGTCCTATCCCCTCTACCAGTAAACTTTCTTCCTTGGACTTTCTTCCTTCTAAGTAAGGGTTTGGGCATAACTCCAGTCCTCACCAGCCAATGCAAAGCAAAAATCTGTAGCTTCAGGGAGAAAAAGGAAACTCTGTAAGTTCCCTTCCTACTATTCATTTTCTGTAACTTTTTCAGCAACAAGCAAAGGACCATACACAGTGTGCACAGAGAGAAAAATGATAGATTAATTAGCTCCCAGCAGATCTGCAGTTCCCTGGCCATGCAAAGCCTTCTGTTGAAAAGAAGTGCCCAGTCATTCTCTTTGCCCGAGCGAGTGGAAAAGGGAACAGCTCAACACCTTCCAGATTTTAAACAAAAATGAATAAAGCAGACATGAGCTGGACTCCTAACAAATGAAGAGGGAATTCAAAAGTAGCACAGTAGTAGTTGAGAAACTGAAGTGTATTTTAAAAATAAGTGGTCAGTTTCCACCGGATAAAGTAAAGGCCCAGACCTGTGGATCATTTAAATTTTATGCAGGAGTAGTGATTGCTTTTGCTGCAGTACAGCTGAAGAAACTCTCAAAAACTCTAAGCAGTTTCTAATTGGCTGCTTTGATGAGACAGGCCACAGGTCAGTGAGGTCTCCAAGTCACTGAAAATTAAGAAAAAGTAAGTAGCCTTTTTCTAAAATGAGGGTTCCCAGACTGTTGGTTGCAGGGCTACTTCAGCAACATGTCCCAGTGAAGCAAAGCAGACTTTGAGAAGCATAAATTTGTCTGTAATACAGTTAAAAATATTAACTAAATATCAGGATAAAGGTATTACTTAAAACCTGGAGGAGCACAAACTTACAAGATGTAGACAAATGCTGTCGGTAATTTTTGAAAACAAAAATGGAACGAATGATAGGAAAGAATCATTGCGCTAAGACTTTAGGAAATTACTGGATAAAATATCTCACGGAATCCCAAGAGAAAAGTAAAGCCCACCATGTGTCCAGCAGAGCTGCAGGTAGCAGGGACACACACGCATCTGCCTGGAGCCAAGTGTGCACTTGTAGGATGCTCTCCCAAGGGTGTCCCAGGAGAAGGTGTCATCTGCTGCAGGGAGAGGAGAGCCACTCCATGGAGATGGACATTGATGGGTCAGGAATGCTCACAATGGGCTCGGGGGTCCTCGATAAAGGGAGCAATGCAATATGTATGTGAGGCGTTATTACTATTTCTGTTACACAGGTTTATTAAATTTAATGAGGACATTGAGGGATTCCATTAATCTGAACTGCAATGTCAGTGTCTCTCAACATTTTCTTGATTAAGTCATTGAAAATATAACAGCTCTGAGTGCCTTGTTTTTACACCGTGAGATTATTAAGTGCACTCTACATGCAACAGCACTTATTCATTACACCTGAATTCTGTCCTGGCTCATACTTCATGTTCTCAGACTCTTTCACAGTGGAAGAATATGATCCTACGTAAAGTCCACAAATATATTTTTCCTGTAACAGTTTGCAATAAGTGAACATTAATTCATGCTAAATTGGAATGGAGCTTCCACAGAATTACATATTACAACTACATGAGTATCCAGGGAACAGCTTGATTAATATCATTATCACAATGAATAGTAGTGGAATTAATATGATTTGCTGCTAACTATAACAGAGAAGCATTTAAATTTTACTTTTGGAAGACATCTTCCTTATTTTCCTGTACAAAGTCGTTTCAACTTGAAGGTAGAAAGTGTGAAAGGGATAGTCAGCTGAGTAAAGAATATTAAGCTTTAAGAAGCAGAGATGTTGAATTTCCACTTGAATTAGACCTTGGATTTTTTTTAAGCCCTACTTTGAATACATGCATGTCTTACATCTACAGTTTTTTCTGAAATTTGAAATACATTTTACAATTAATTTTGTATTTGCTTCCAGTGAGTTTGAAAAAAGCTTTTCCAGTGCTACTTGCAAGCAGTGATACTGACTTCTTTCCCTGTTATTACAAAGTTATAAAAACTAAAAAAATTATAAAATGAGATACAATTCTGAAGTCATAAATAAAAAATAAGCATAAAGCAAATTTCATAGTAACCAACCAGGAGAAGCACATTCCAGTGAAATACACAATTACTTGTATTATTTATTGCTGAACATTTCTGTTCCAGAGACACCTTTTCAAACTAAAGAGAAGAGACCCATAAAACTCTAGGAGAAAGGAATACGAATCAAAACAAATTTTAAATAAACTTGCTTCTTGAAATACCTTGTAATGGACATTAAGCTAGTAATTGTCTTTTGATACAAGCTACAAAAGCTTGTAATGTCATTAAGCTAGTGAAATGTTAAGAATTTAAAGAAAATTATTATACACAGCTTCAGTGTACAAAGATATTGGCTCTAAGATACTTGGTCTTCCTTCCAGATACACATAACCAATGAAAAAAGGTGGAGTGAAGATTGTGCAATTATTGAAACTAAGAACTGCAAATACAAATACAAAGTGTTCAAAATGCTTTCAAAGTTAATGGTCACAAAATTCAGTGCCTGCAAATTTAACACACAGAGACTCTACAAGCTGAGCTTCTATGACTTTTTTTTTCTGAGGTAACCTCAATAGCTCTGTGCATTTACACAGATTAGAGAACTGTCCTACAGCAGAGAGTAGTTTTCCTCCTATCACAATGACTATCAAATAAAGCAAGTTTATGTACCTATTGCCAACAAGTCATGGTATGTTCTTTTATCATTACGTGCTTCAAATACGCTCCCAGAGAAAAAATAGATTTAAAGCACTTCTATATCTTAAGAGCCACCATGATAAAAAATCGTAGTAGTGCCTTCTTCCTAACAGGAATCCTATCACTGAACCCACTGTGAGTTGGGTAAGCAAAGACTAGATTGGCACACGAGTGCATTGGATGATGTTTGGTGTGGTAATAAGGAGTGAAACTAAAACCAGGATAAATTCAAACTGAACTTCAAGAAACATACCCTGACTACAAGGTTTGTTCAGCAAATTTTCCAAAGCAGAAGGCAGAAGTCTTAAAATTTTAGGCCGTCTTTGGACAAAACACTAGAAAATATGATGTAATAAGCAACTCTCTCTTCATAAGGTGGAAAGGAGAGAGATCTAATGCATTTTACCAATCCCTGGCTTCTGAGATAGCATGTTTACTTGCAGTAAATTTTGGGAGGAGGGCAGAGAATGTCATTTACTTGGTTCACAAAATGTCTTCAACTGAGGAATCTTTAGATGGAGCTTTTGGACATTGCAGATGTGAGTGGTTAATGAGTTCACACTGTTAGGGCATTTGCATCATCCAGCACAGAAAAAACAGAGTACCTTTGCTGTCTAGCAGATCTCTCTGATTATACAGACCCACACTTTGCTGGGACAATGAAGAGTGCTGACCTTATTCTTTTCTATCAAATATGAATATTTAGTCTTAATACAGGGGTTATGAAGCCTTAACCGAGGAGCTGAGGGTGATCCCTCTTGCCAGGGTGATCCCAGGAGCAGCCTGCTTCATTCCCAGACTTGTTGAGGCTCCTGGTGTGGCTACTCTGCTGCCCAAGGCAGGAAGAAGCAGGATCTCTGTTTAATGCCCCAAAGCTTGAACAGTCTGTCTGTGTCAGGATTTTATAAACCTTCTTATTAAAAACATTAAAGAAAACTTGAAACCAGATAGCTCAGTGATGTGCAGTTTTCTTCAAGCTTTCACTTTTGTAAGGACGGATTCTGAGAAAAAAATGGGATTTTTACTCAGAGGGAAAAAAGTCTTTATGGGTGCTTTTAGAAAAAGCATGTTCCTTGGTAGAGCCATTGTGCTGTATTTATGCAGCAAATGGTGTATTGGTGGGTTTTCATGGACATTTCCCTGATAGATGGGCAGTATTGTTCAGAAAAATGAACAACTAAAAACATACTAAAGAGGTACCTAGAAACAAAAGCCTAAAGCTGAGACTATAAGTTATCTTCTCAAAGCAGGATTGTTAGCTGGGAAACGACTGTACAGTTCCAAATATGAAAAATATGATCTACTGCCACCTCCCTCTTGTGGACTGCTATTTATAGTGACAATTGGACAGCAGATAGCTGTTTAGCAGTTTGATGTCGTAATTTAAATTCCAAGTGAGGTAGATAGCTTTTTGAATGTGAATAAATACAAATGCTGATTCCCATCTATCAATGTATATACATTCATTATCTCCCACATTTACCAGAGCACACACATGCCAGGATCACTGCCACAAGTAGTAATTACTAATACACAGCAGGCTCTGAAAGACCTAGAAAGTTTCCTAGTTACCATGAGAAATATTGCCCCCAGGAAATGCATGATTCAAAACCAGTTTGTACATGGTGAATGCCTACCCATAACCATGCATAATTCAAGTAATTCATGAACCATAGGAGCCTCACTTGGTACTCCTGAGACAACCAACAAATGTCATGGTATGAATAATAGAAGAACCCATAGATCTGTATAGCACACTGAATTATCTACTGTAACTCCTCAACTCATTCCAGCTACTGGCAATTATCTCTTGTTAGCAGGCACTGAATAAGCAGAATATTTATCCACTGAGCTTTAAAAATCTGGAACTGCTTGTCCTGAGTGATCTAAGTTACTTTGCCCTGCATAGGGGGCTCGTCAAGTGCTATCTAATGGTAAATGTTCCTTTCACAGCTTGCTGTTCAGTGAGACCACTGCTCAGTTTCTTTTCCAGTGGGATATTTTAACTTTGCAACTGTGGGTGTAAATTAAATTCAGCTGACATCATCTGGATATAGTCCCCACCATTTAACTGGGTAACTAACTAAGCTGATGGGGAGGAATGTATAATTTGTCAAGTTGTCTACCTGGAGTATAACAAGGCTCTGATCTAGAGCACATCAGCAATCTACAAGGTTTAATCACTTGTATTGTCCTGGCTGCATTTCACCCTCAACACTTCTCATTTTTGCAGTGTAGACATCATGATCTGTGTAGTTGTCTAGACTCCTGTTATATTCAATGGAAGAAACAGGCACTATCCATTTCCACAGCTAGCAAACGTAATGAAAAAAGGAAAGTATTAATTTTCAAGGTACGTGGCTAAAATAGGACAGATTAATTCTCTGCAAATGTGTCTATTCCTTGAAGAAAAAGCCTGCTTTGGATGCAGACATCGAGCTTGCAAATGCTCACATTTAAGAGAGCTGAAACATACCTTTATTGCATGCAGAACAATCATTCCAGGTTTGCTATGCTGAATTTGGATTTGTGTATGCTTAAGATCACAACTCTACTTTCTCCTCCAAACCTAGGCCAGATATGAATAATTTTTCTAAACTACATGAATATGCAAAAATATTAAAAATCTTTTCAGAAGTCAGGTCCTCATTGTCCCAGAGTCACCTGCTGACTGATTTTCGTTTTCTGCTTAAACAAAAGAAACTAACAAACTTAATTTCTTTTCCTTTGTTTTGATTTATGGAAAATACGAAAAGAGATCGTACCTTCACATTTTGTCTCCTTTCTTATCAAAATGTCTGAAATGGTGTCTTTTCCAAAAATTGAAGACATTTTTAGCCAATCTATCCTTTTCCTGGGGTAAACCATTTGGTGTTTTGAAATGAAAATACTACGGATGCTTGCCAGAAAATCAATGGAAAGTCTCAAACATTTGAAGAAATTTGTATTTTTACTGCTTAATAAGACACACAAGCTTGCCACTTGGCCAGACATTTCCTAGCACATCTGGACTTCTCTCTGTAATTGCCAGGTGAAGTTGACAAGATACAGAAGTGTTTTGTTCTTGTTGTCTTTGTGGTTTTTAAACTGATTAATAAACATATACAAACAGCCTGCCTGTGAATGCAAGTGAACTGTATTCCCTGGACGTTTTTCAGCCTTCCAAAAATATTCCCTGAGCCCAAAGAACCTAGAGCGAATCTGATACATCTACTTAATTGTAAAATAAATGATGCAGTCTCTAGAGTGAGAAAGCTTTTCCTCATGCCTAACCACATGTCCAATTCCCCAGTTTAAGCTTGCTATTTTTTGTTCTGCTGACTGAGGATGTGAAAAACAGATCATTTTCTACATGCCCTGTGTGTACCTGAAGATAGCCAGCCTGTCCAAGAAAAGCCAAGTCCTGATCTTCATATAGAACATGCTTCTAGATCCTTGGTGGTTTCTTCCTTGCTCCCTGTGTTGGTTTCATTTTGTTTTCTAGAAAGCAGAGTCTGAAACAGTCTGAAGCAGAGTCATGGATTTCATCAGTGAGGAGTCAAGTGAGAGGATTATTTCATGTGTTGTACACATGGCACTCCTATTTATGCACTTCAGCATGAAACTTGTTTTATTCCAGCTGCAACTATTGGCCATTTTGCTCATGTTGAGTTTGCAATCCATTGGTTCTCTTTAGTGAATTACTGCCTACCACCTCACTGTTCCTCCCATAATTGGGTGCAGTTCATTATGCTTATTTAAGTCGATACTTATCACTCCATTGAAGTATTTCTTACTGTATTTCAGACCCTTTATATAGTTGGACAAGAACCTTTTGATTCCTAATCCTACACTGTGGAATATTGACTCCCTTTTGTGCTGCCTGAAAGTTTAATACTGTATTTTGTTACACAAGTGATAAATGAAAACATTCTTCAGTACCAGATGCAGGACAGGTCTACATAGAACCTGATTTGATACATATTTCATGACGAACCATGGACAACCTCTTGTTGGCTGAAGTTTTCAAAATGTTGCTTTTATTTCACAGCAGTTTCAACAGGACCATTCATTTCCAGCTGTCTTAAGAAGAATGTTGTCAGATGTTTTCCCTATTCACAGGCAGGTTACATTGGCTATAGGAGGTGAACTGATGGGCCAGAGACTTTGAAACTGAAAATAAAGGTTCATTATGGTATTCTGGAACAGTTTTGCTCTGTTGTTCCTCTTGATCCTGAAGATTTTTTTAGCAGATTTCTCTTCTTAAATATAGGATGCCTGGCCTAAATCTGCTGCTTTCATGATTTTTGTGTAAATGGCAGGAAGTCTGCATTTTGGCAAGGGTTTCTTTTCATTATACCCAGAGGAAAGGTAGATACAGAAAACCAGAATTCCCACAACAGCATAGCCAGCAAATCATCACTTTGCCGAGGTTTGAGATACATCGTTTTCCTTTTGAGCTGCACTTAGGACTTCATCTATGGTGGGTTTTTTTCCTGGCCTAACCCTCTTTTGCTAGTTGTTATTATGAATCCCTGGGGGAAAGAACCAGCTATTTTGGGTTGGTTGTGCAGTGTATAGCACAGAGGTCACCAGCACTGGCTAAAGTGTGTAAGTACTGCTGGAATGATGAAGTGATAATAATCCACCATACTGTGTATTTCCTAATGTTTTGCTGGTCCAATTAAGTGGATGGTGTATCATGGCATCCATAACTTTTCTTAAGATATTCCTTAAGTAATCAGACCTTCTTGTTTGGAAGATTTCCTTTATATTTAATGAGCACAAAGGTTGCTCCTGTGGAGCAACAGGGTTGGGGCCAAGTGAAATTCTGACAGCAGATACTTATTTGTGAGTTAAGATTTGGTCTTTGTAAAATCATTTTGCTTAGGACTGGTGTTTCCACTACTCTGTAGTTGCCTACTTTCTCATTATCTAATGTTTCATTTCCATATTTACTACTTTTAAGAGGGGGGAAAAAAGATTTTAAGGGATTTATGTAAATAAAGACTTCAAAATAATTTTCCAGTGAATCCTTTTCTTTTTCTTAGAAAAGCAGTAACCATAGAAGAAAGTTAACAGCTACCACTGCATAGTTTATTTCACATGATAGTACTTTTAAATTATAGTTTGGGATTTGCATCTTTTTCTGCTTTATTTTGGATAAGCTAATTAACTTTAAAAATAGTCTCTATAAGATGCAAAACATGGGAGAAAAGATGGTGGAAGCCAAAAGGTTGACTACAGCAAGAGTGGTGTTGAATTAAATTAAACTCCAGCACAGAACAAACTCTGTGGAGTGCAGGACGACAGTCTAATTTAAAAGGGTGTGCCTTGCTGTGCAGTCTCTTTAAGTGTGATCTTCTTTTGGCCTAATTTTCTGTGACAGTGTATTTAATAACAGTGGTCCCTTACTGAGAATCCTTCTGCCTGGTCTGTCACTGTGGAAATTTTGGCTCTGTAATCGGCACATCTTTGTCAATCCAACACTTCAATTTTCTTAAGGGTATTAAGAACTCTCAACAGTTAGCCACACAGCTCTAGGTGAAGAAATTATTTGCTGTTACTAAAGCACCCAAAACCTAAGACATTCTGCATTTGCTTCTCCTCTACCTTTTAGCTACCTATTGAAAAATTAGAAACTTATAAGAAAGAAGGCTGCCTTGTAAGACGCATTATTTAAAATTCTAGGAAGGACTCTCAAGGGCAGATCAGGTGTTTCACAACAATATGGATTAATGTGATTTTTTTTGGTGTGTGTGCTAAAAATAGGTGGGCACCGCTGTTTGACAAGCATTTTATGGGGAATGTGCATTTTTCATTTATGAACGTTCCTCATTAAATGGCTTTATTTTTAAAACATTACCTAATGGAGCTGCATGGAGTCGAGAGCCAACGTGTAGATGTACTTCTGAGCTATTTGGTTTCAAAAGCAGCAGTCTTATTTAAATGTGTACATGCCTTCTGTGACCTGACATATTAGAGATTCTGAATTTAATTTAGTTTAAATGTGCAATTTTCTTTTTTTTTTCCTCCACTGCAATTATGCAGCATATGAAATATAGGCAGTAAGCCTATGAACACTGTGTCTGAAGAGCTCAGCACACACACTGAAGGATAATTTTGCTCTCTCCTCACCATTATACAAGAAATTGTAGGATTAAAAATCAAAAGAATCTGTAACAACATCTAAGGCTGATGCAGCTTGGTCTTTTAGACTTCATACTGATACAGCAATATAAGAGCAATGCTTGAATTGAGTCAAACTCCTTATCTCAAAGAGTTCTGAATGCTGTATCCAAGACAGCTCTGTATGTGTCAGTAGCATGTAACCACCTTTGCCACCAGAGATGTGACATACACAGCTCCCAGCTCCCAGCAGGAGTGCAGGGTGTCCTGTCTCTTACTGTATGAGCATCCTTGTTGACAGCAGTGCTGAGAAAAGTAGATGCCACAATCATGGGAGAATCTCCATCTGCAACAGCAGGTCCTCCAGTGTAATCCTTAATGGGAGCTGATGAAGGAGCAATTTAGTGGGTTTCTCATAAATTTAGTGTTTTTCTCCCGTGCAGACGTAGAGTAGGCACCTAACATGGCAGCACCACTAAAGCTAGTCTGTTGTAACTATATTTTAATGGTAAAAAACTGTTGTCACATTATTAGCTGGTGACCAGAGTTGGAGCTGATCAAACAAAATTGAGAAATGCATGTTTCTTTATTTCTGAATCTTCGCTTTTTATTCCCTGTGCACAGAAAAGGAGGCCATAACAAACCATGTCTTGGCATAAACCAGAGAAAACCAATTCCAGCACAACCTCGTTTTATCCAAGGGGATTTCAGTTCCTGCACTCTGAAGACTTGTGTTTTTGCTGTAGTCTAGAGCAAAACTGTGGAATGGCATAGCCATCCTCACATTAGCTTTACCTGTCACCTACCACAGTACACTGTCACAGAGGGTGATGTGGAGACAGAAAACCAAACTGGCATCAATCCTACAAGCAAAGGTGACAAGTAAAAAGCATAGGATAGAGGATCCCAAAGGGAGGTCTAATTTTAAGAATGTTCATTATGCTACTACATTTCAATTAATGGTATTTGGGAGGGGTTGGAGTTATACACAATACATTATTTCACATTCTGAAACCACTCACTAATGTAAGCCAGACACACGAAAACTATATGTATCTTTTTATGAAGCATGCATCTTGTCCAAATTATCTCTTTATTACTGTCACTAAGAAGTATATGCAAGCAGTTCAATAAAGAGCACGCACATAGCCAACAAGAATGGAA
>WEIV01008307.1:0-68825 GCA_013390005.1 Calyptomena viridis
GGTGTTCTTGGCCACATGTTTCACCAGCGCTCTGTGAAAAACCCCGACATGACAGCAACCGGGGCCAGTTCTGCGCCAAGATACAAAGAGTTGTTCACTACCGAGTAACAGCGGGACTAGGGAAGTGACCTTCCCCCTGCACTCGGCACTGGTGAGGCCGCATCTCGAGGACGGCATTCAGTTCTGGTCCTTCACTTTGCAAAGGACATTGAGATGCTGGAACGTGTCCAGTGAAGGGCAACAAAGCTCGTGAAAGGTCCAGAAAACGTCTTACGATGAATAGCTGAGGGAGCTGGGGTTGTTTAGTCTCGAGGAGGCTCAGGGGGGACCTTGTCACTCTCTACAACCACCNCTTCTCACTCTCTACAACCGCCAGAGAGGAGGTTGCAGCGAGGCGGGGACTGGTCTCTTCTACCGTGCCTGCAGGGAGAGGACAGGAGGAAATGGCCTAAAGCTGAGACAGGGGAAATTCAGATCAGATATTAGAAGATTTTTTCACTTTTAGGGTGGTGAGGAATTGGAATAGGTTACCCAGGGAGGTGATGGATTCACCATTCCTGGAGGTGATTTAAGAGGCATCTGTATCTGGCACTGGGTGATGTGGTTTAGGGATTACAGTCGTAGTGCTGGGTTGATGGTTGGACTTAATGATCTTAAAGATCTCTTCCAACCTTGATGATTCTATTTTTCTGTGATTGTGTTGATGTGTGCTCACCAGCACCATGCAATGGCACTGGATGGGTGGCAGTGTAGTACTGGCAACGGAGTAGTCAACCAAGCAATGGTGTCACAGCAAAACTACATCCTCTGCATGTTAGGTTATCACAGAGATCTGTAAGCTATTTGTTAGTCACTGAGAGCTGTGCATAAGCACAGTAAGGAAGAGGTAAGCTTGTCCTCAGGATCTTAACAGAAAATTATGTTCTGAGCCTTGTAGCAAAAGAGGAAAATGGATTTTAATTCTTCTATAACTCTCTGGCTTTGGATAGCCAGGAGGTCTTGTCTGTCATGGTCCTAAGGAAAAAACATTGAAGGACTTGGATCAACTCTAGTGAAACCTCACCTGGAGTCCTGTGTCCAGCTCTGGGGTCCTCAGCAAAGGAAACACAAACCCATTGGAGCAGGTCCAGAGGAAGGCCATGAAATGATCAGAGGGGTGAAGGCCTCTCCTATTAAGAAAGACTGAGTGAGTTGGGGTTGTTCAGCCTGAAGAAGGCTCTGAGGAGACCTTATTGTGGCCTTTCAATACTTAAAGGGGGCTTATAAAAAAGGTGGAGACTGACTTCTTTTTAGTGGGACTTACAGTGATAGGACAAGGGGTAATGGTCTTAAACTAAAAGAGGGTAGATTTAGACTAGATATAAGGAATAAATTTTTTGCAATGAGTGTGGTGAAACACTGAAACAGGTTGCCCAGGGAAGTGGCAGGTGCCCCATCCCTGGAAACACTCAAAACTGCTGGATGGGGCTCTGAGCAATATGATCTAGTTGAAAATGTCCCTGCTTATTGCAGGGGGTTGAACTAGATGATCTTTACCAACCCAAACTATTCTATGATCTGGGTGCAAAGCTGTTCTCTTGGCCACTGAGTCTATGTAAGCAGTGCTCTGCAGAGAACTGAATCCTGTCTGTGTAGCTAATCCCAGCTATTCTGGTCCCAGTGTCTAATATTACGAGTGGATGTAGGGGGTGTCGGGGAGCAGCAAGCTGCTTGCAGAGGGAGCACAGTACATCTATAGTCTGCCTGTGGCTTTCAGGGCAGACACATAGTGCTACTGTGTAGTTAGTAACACTAGCTGCATGGAAAAAACACAAGTGGAGAGCATATAATTTGTGAGCTGTTTTTGTTCAATTTCATATGGTCAGGTGCTATCACCTGATCTTGTACAAGTTTGTGCCTGTGTCATGTCCTTGCCTGAAACTCATACTAATGAATCCTGAGTACAGGATTTGCATTTGGAATGAGAAGTGGAAATAAAATTTTTACTGAAATACTTCTTCATTTTTAAGTTTTACTTCCAGCTTTAAAAATGTCAAACAAAGCTCTGGAGAGACAAGAAGTGCGCTATTTTCAGCCACCTCCTGTGAGAGATCCATCGTGTATGGGGGGGCAGAGAGGGTGAGATTGACATGACACGTGTGTAGGACAACTCTGGCCCCTTACCAAGAGCAGAATCAAATGTCTAATCATAGGCAGAGCAGCAGCTGACAGTCCAGAAGAGCAGTGAAGGCTGGGCTTGGCAGTCTCAGCTCTTTTGTGTGTGTGTGAACTTCAAGGAGAAAGTGAGCAGAGGGCCTTTTGGGGGACTGGAGAGTGGTGGTGTGAATTGTGAAGATGGGAGTAGAAGACATTGCCTGTTAAGAACTGGAGTCCGTTTTGAAGTTGGGAAGACAAAATATCTAAAGCATAGAAATCATGGGAGCTGAAGAAGAAATGCTCATCACTCTGTCTGGAGGTGCCCCCTGGGGCTTCCGCCTGCAAGGGGGTTCAGAGCAGAAAAGACCCCTTCAAGTGTCAAAGGTAGGACCTTGAGATGTGAACTGTGAGAGCAAACTTGTTCTGCTGGACTCAGATATCCCTACTGAGTCAGGCATCTTTCACTACTGTTAAGGAATGCAGTAATTCCTTACTATGGCAGGAGATCTTAAAAAGAAAACTTGGATGGTGTGGTTAAGCAGGGTATGAGGTGGGATGCAAGTCCTGAAATAGATGTTATTGAGGTAGAGACAAGTGTCAGGTGAGGACCTGCCTCAGTGCAGCTCTGCACAGCTCAGACACTTCATAATCTGTATAAGTCTCCCTAGTTATCAGCAGAGCTATAACTGTAGTGACAATGCAGGGAAAGGAGCTCAAATATGGCAACTTCAATACTTGTGTAAGACATCCAACTAAGGAAAAAATAATTTAAATCGAAGCAATTCAGCTGTCCCTAATTCTTCATTATATATTCCAGCTTTCAAAATAGATGCATATTTCTTAGCGTCTCTTCTGTTGGTGAAAGTTCCTCAATACTGCCTAAAGTGAATATTTTTAATGCTCTAAGCAGCAAATATTGGTACCAGTTCAAGAATGAAAGAAAAACAGTTGTTTGGATGGGAGATGAAATAATAAAAAAGGAATAAATATGAACCTTGATTTGCACTGCTTTTGATAAACAGCTGTTACTGCTCTCTTTTCATACATACTTCTAAATAGCTTAAAAATTAGGAAAAAATGTTCCTCTTTATTAAGCTCCTAACAGCTGCATTAGCCTTGACACAATGATATGTTGGGATGTCTCCCTGGAAGGCACCCAGCAGCAGGAATGAAAAAATGCTATGCCCAGCTCCTTCTATTTCCTTAAGCAGACCATGTCTCTGACAGAGGATTTTGGGATGAAACATTTTGTGTCGTTTGGCTCACCACGGTTCACAGAGTGTTTATCTGTGTCTTTTGCCAAATGGTTTGGAATGCCATAGCTTGGCCCTGAAGTGAATGTTTCTGACATAGAGAAGGATGATGTTTCTCCAGAAAAGCAACTTTTGTACATACTCCTAGAGCTTCAGATGCTGAAAAGAAAGAATCAATATTCTTGAAACAGGTGTCTGGCATTAGTGGCTGTTAGGAAAATGTGGTTTTCAGTGGTCACATAAACTCTGTAGGGTCTAAGATTATTTTGATTCCTATTTTTCCCTCAGTAGACAAAAAAACGGACTGAAGAGGGAGGAGATTCTGAGTGTCTATAAAGATTACTCAGGATTGAACAGTGGCAAGAACTAGTCATTACCCAGGCTGTGTTGCACCTTAAGGTGAATGGAATATTGCTCAAGGATTAGTAGCACTTTCAGGAAGGTATTATTTGGAAGCAGCTCTCACCCAGAACTGGGCGTTGTACTTTAAGTCTAGCAATACAAATATATATAGTTTTACAATACTCGGATATTGCATTAAAAATAATTATGGAAAACATAACTGATACAAATCCATTTTAGGCTCAAAGTATACATCATTCTTCAAGCAGGACTTTGATTTTATGATTATCATTTTTATCTGTTGTCCAGAGTTTAATGGCAGTGACCATACATCCTCATAGTCTTAAAGGAAACTCCATTTAAACAGTCTCTGAAGAAAGGGTTTGTAGATCCTTACCAGGAGCCCACTAAGATCATACCTGAATGTATCCCGGTTAGAAGAGAATAAACCACAGGAGTCATGTGATAGAACAGGCATGAATAGCTGATAGGTGCCAGGAAATAACTGAGTGGATACAGATGGTGAATCAGGGATTCCAGTGCTGTCATTTTAAACAATTTCAACCTCTAGACTAGAAAAGTCACAGTAGTAATGCTAAGGGAAGATGCTTACCCTTGGATGCTAAATCGGATTGTTTCTATATAACTTTCTGGATGAATTAGTGACAAAAAGCTAATTTGGGAAATTAATCAAGTATAACAAATAAGTTATATGTAAATGATATGCATTGTAGTTATTTAGAGATGCTGGAATTGCTAGACCAGACTAGGTTAACAGTCACTCCATGTCCTGCTTCCTGTTTCTTTTGTGTTTCCTGCAAGTATTTCAAAGGAAGTTGTAAACTTCACCAACACATCTAATTTTCAAGTAATGCAATGCACAGGTAAATTCTTCCCCCCGGCCAGGTTATCAGTGTGCCCTGTGAAGTACCTAAGAATTGACAGTACTAGTTGTTTACCCTAAAGATAAGCAGAAAATTGTTTGTGAACAGCTAGTACCTTACTTGTCTTGCTAAATCTTAAATGGTTTCCTAATGAAGATTTGACAACACCAAGCAGCCAGGCATTCCACAGAAAATGTTGAACAAAGTGGGATTTTCTGCTAGAGTCACTCTTGTTCTATTACAAAGCCTTGCACAATTCCTCATCTTACATGATCATTTTACACAGTCACACAGTCTTCTTGCCTTTATTCTTTCTAAAATTTACATCATCATCATGTTTTTATTTTTTCTCTATATGGAGATTACAATAAGATCAGTCACTAATTGCTGTTCTTGGTATCTTTTTTTTTTGTTGTCCTGAAAATTCTTCAGATCTGCTGTATGCTTTTTTTTTTTAATTGTTCGGTTTGAGTTTTTTCAAATACATTGGTGAGCCTCTAATTGGCTTTTCTCTCATAAGCTGTTCACGATGGCTTAAATGATTGGCTTTTTTCTTATTGCAGCTAACTCAAAATGTACAGTGAGCTTATGCATTTTTATACCGTCTTTTCTAGCAAAGTATTCAACTGGCTGCAACCAAATAAAGTACATGAACGTGTTAGAAGTGGGCTGTGAAGCCACTTTTCTGCAGACTGAAAGAATACATAACTGTAGTTTATACTGTTTCTTCAAGCAAAGGATCAATTCTGAGCTTCAGTCCCGCTAACACAAGGGGGTGGAAAAGTAGCTGTATCTCCACATGCTGTATCCAGCTGCCACAGAGCTTCTGTGCCATCCAAAAATTTCCTGTGGGTTATGGGTTCAGGGACACACCCAGAGCACGACGCTGGAATTAAACACTTTCTGGACAGTTTCTTGGGTCACACAGAACTGGACAGTGTGCCAACAGTGTGCACTGCCAGTCCAGAAGGCCAAGAGCATCCTGAGCTCCATCAGAGCTCCATCAGGATGAGTAGCCAAAGACAGGAGGGAGGCAACTCCACCCCTCTTCCCTCGTGCGACCCCCCCTGGAGCACTGTGTATAGCTCTGGGGTCTTCAGTGTGGGAAAGACATGGATTTGTTAAGATCTAGTGGAGTGTCACAA
Source organism: Calyptomena viridis (assembly GCA_013390005.1). Lineage (NCBI taxonomy): Eukaryota > Metazoa > Chordata > Aves > Passeriformes > Eurylaimidae > Calyptomena > Calyptomena viridis. Next base: position 5,761 of record WEIV01008307.1, read on the forward strand.
AGATGATTCAAGGGATGGTGCACCTCTCCTATGAAGACAGGCTGAAAGAGTTAAGCTTGTTCATCTTGGAGAAGTGAAGGGTGTGTAAAGACCTCACTGCAGCCTTCCACTACTAGGGGGGACTTATAAAAAATAAGAGCTACTATTTAGATGGGTAGATAGGGATAGGACAAGGGGGAATGATTTTAAAAGAGGAAAGGTTTAAATGTTAGGAAGACATTTACTCAGAGGGTAGTGAGGCACTGGAACAGGTTCTCCAGAGAAGTTGTGGATGCATCCTTGGAAGTGTTCAGGGTCAGGGTGGATGGGGCCCTAAGCACTCTGGTCTAGTGGAAGTTGTCCCTGCCAATGACAGGGGATTGGAACAAGATGATCTTTAAGATCCCTTCCAACCCAAGCCATGTTATGATTCAATGATAATTAAGTTTGTGTTCATTACAAAGCCAAACCTGCCTTGGGATCAGAACATTGCTTCTTCCAGCAGTGCCCAGTGGATTTTGAGGAAAAAGCTCAATTTTAAATAACATAAGTGAGGCTGAAATGCTTACGTTAACACCAACTTATTATATGGTTCCAGATCTGTAACTGTAAATTCTATTCCTTTCATCTTAAACTTGCCTACAAGAGCACTTAATGACTATTTAGTTCCACCCAAACAATCATTTGCAGTGTCCAGGTGCTAAAGCTGTCTAATATGAATCTGAAGGCTACTGTACTGATGTGTTTGTAAAAGGGGTACCATTAACAATGCGGTCTCATAAAAACAGATATAAGAGTAGAGGGTAAGAGAAAAGAAGAAACAAAAGAAAATTTGTAAGTGTTTGGGGAGCCCTCAGGGAGAAAGAATAGATGATTTTTAAATGAGAGTTGTATTAAAATAACTCCATAATATGTAAGCTGAAAGAAAAGCAGGCATTGTTATACTCAGCAGGCAGATACAGCATGATCAAACATCAACAGAAGACATGAATCATTCTGCAGAAATTAGAAAGGATTGGAATATTGAGAAGTAGAGAAACAAATGAAGGGGGAAGTAAAGGCTAAAGAACACAAAAAGCAAAGGAAAATCTCCATTTTGCTCTTAGTTACAGAAATACTCTTTTTTGTGAAATCATTTGAACTACTCTGGATTTATGTTGGCTTATTGTGATTCCTAATGAATCTTTAAATTCTTACCTAATGAACCAGGTGAAGTATAGTGGGATTTTACACTACCCCTCACCAAAATAAAGCTGATTTGGTATAGCTCGGTAGCTGTGGTGAATGAACATGGCAACAGAAGGCAAGAAATCTTTGACCAGAAACAGTCATTAGGAAAGAAAGGAAGCAAATATAGACACAAGAAACAAAAAGGATCCATAGATGACAAGATTTTTATTTTGGAAAGGCTGAGGGTAAGTACATGGTCCTGAGATGCACTATAAATGATGAGAACCTTCAACCATTGTGAAAAGAGAGTAAAAGAGAACAATACCATCAGGTTCCTGGAGGATTTCTTTGCAGTAAGGGTATGTGCATCAAATGCACTTGAAACAAAACAAGATGTGAAATAGCTAGTCTGAGAAAAGTGGTAAGCACTAAGCCCACAATCAACCAAAGCAGAAACCTAACATGAAGCTGTATTACGGAAATAATTTTTGCAGGGCAGCTTTAGGATGATGCAAGGGCACACAAACCTGCCTTTAGGGATCCTGCTACTAAACAAGATGTATTCAGTGAGAGGGAAACCCAGTTATCCGCAATACAAAGCAAGGAAATCCCTTATACCTCCAGCACAAATAATACTGACAAAACAGAGAAAACTGGAGTCTTTCCACCAGGTACTGATAGTAGAGTACACTGGGCATATTAGTGCATCACCAGGTAAACATAAATGAACCTCAGGTAGCCCTGTCTAACTGAGATAGGAAGACATTGATGTTACTGCCTAATCCACAAAGGAGAATTCACTGGAAGTACCATGCTTATGGAGTCAGCCACTTTCAAGGAAAATGAATGTAAGGTAGAGCAGCTATAGAAAAGGAGGGCAGGAGAAAAGGCTTCTTTTACCTAGCAATATGATTGCTGTCTACAAATAGATGTTGAGCAAATACCAGCAGCGCTATTCAAAATAGGTGACAGCATTGTTGCTGATCAAATGTGCATAGAACAGCTAACCAGAGGTGTTCAGCAACAACTTTCCAATCTAGAAAAAGAACTGAAAACCTTTTGAATCAGTTTATGAACTGGAGTAAACACATGGCCTCTGAAAACAGTGAGGAATCAGACCTAATAACTCAAGAGACTGCTTTTAATTGGCTTTGTTCTCTACAAATATTCTGCAGCAATGGAATAAATTGTTAGGGGAAGCAGTGTATAGGAAGAACTGTATAGGTTCTAAAACCAAAAATTATTGTGTTGTTTAAGAGCAGTTCATCACAATCTTTTTACCACTTTCTCACATATCCCTACTTTCTTCTGTGTGTTTGTCTGCTGATAATTCCCTGTTTCTACTGTCTCCTCTGCCAGATATCCTTGCTGCCTGTATGTCATGTGACCTGTGACCCAAAGACTGGCTTCTCTGTCCGTTCACTTTTGCTCGTGTGACATTATTCCTGCTGGAGATGCCAGCTCTAATCCAGATAGGTCTGATGGCTTCCAGATTTGCAAGGACCTTCTCTTCCTCTTCACTTTTCAGTGGGCAGGCTGTTCTTTTTCTGTTTTCACAAATGTTTACTTTCACACCTAAAAAAGCACTGCTGGTGGCCTGGTCTCCTGCTGGTTTTGGAGGGCTGAATATGCCTGCCAGTGCTGTGGGAGGAGTGCCTCAATCTGCTTTGGGAGTGCTGCTGGATATGTTTTATGGCCTGTCAGCACTTAGGCAGGTGCTACCCTTGGCTGTTGGTGAGGGAGCACATGCTGAGACACCGGTGGAACTTTCCAAGGGGCAGCTGGGACCAGCAGTCACCACCCGCCAGGAAAATGTGGGGGGCTCCAGGGCTGCTGTCTGGTGGAGAAGCTGCAAGCTCTGCACAGTGCCAGGACAGCAGTGAGCAAGGTGGAAAGTTTGGAAGGGGAGCTCTGCTCTTCCTTCTCAGCAAAATGGAGGGACAGGATCTCCAGGACAACGATAAGAACGTGGTCTAAACAGAAAGCCATATTATCATGGCCACAAATGACCATAGCTGGTTGTATCAGCTATTGATTTAGTTCACAATTTCTTGTGCCTCACTGTAGCTTGGAGCTACTTTCAAGGAAGCAGCCTTACATGGGAACTCTCTCTTGAAATAAGTACAGAGAACAGATTGTGCGGATGGACTGCATTGGTGGTTATACCATTTCCTTAACTATTAGAATCTTGATTTATACTCTATAAACTCCCAGATAATCTTTAACAATTTGTTAAACTATTTTTTTCTCACTGCCCAAACCAGTTTACTCTGTGTTTATTCTTTTTTTCCTTCCTACCTGCCCTGGAAAGGCCATGAAGCAATCATGCCTAGGACAAAGTATACCAGCCTCTGGGCTTTCACACATTACTGTCCTAAACACATTCTCATCTGCCATGTGACCACAGCTGTGCTGCTCCATGCTTTTTGCTTCCACCAGTTGTCTAAGATTTCTTTGTGAAATCTAGAAGAGCTCTTCCTCTGCTCCTTGCAGATGTAAAGAGCCTGGCCAGTGTCGTCTTTACATCATATTTGTCCATTAGCAGGCAAGAGTCCTGAAGGAATCTCTTGATGACTATCTGAGGTTGCAGTGAAGCCATACCTGCTACATCTATACCTGGTACATTAAATGTACCTGGAACCATTCTCTGGCACTTTTGCCAGCTGCTACAGAGTGTAATAAAGCCCAGCAATTAACATTTTCTATTCTCTCAAACAAGACGGCTGCATACCCACAGGCAATGGCTCTGGGAATGGTCTGTTCTAGCTCCCAAACTGTGCCTTAAAATTGTTCTGGACAGCATTAGCTGATGTGAGCCAAAAAATGTGCCAAGGATCATTTCAACAGTTTAATGCTGCAGGGAGTTGTGGTTCAGACCCCAGGTTCATTTGCTAGCATTATTCAGCCTGCTACTTGGCAGAACTACTGAACACATCTATGGAAGCTGAGCCTGGTTTTTGATGTACATTCATACCTACAAGATGACTACAAAGGTGCTGAAAGGCACAAGAAGGTTTCTGTACCAAAGCACCCTGGATCCTTCAGGTGAATGGGGTCCTTCTCTAATCCATACCTATGGCTGATCCTGTCCTTGCTGCTGCAGAACAGTGGTGCTTAGCATCCTCAGGCTATTAACTCTTTGGCTTAGTGAGTGCTGTGTCTTGGTGTAGTAACCCACACTTGCAATATTATGAATGCTGTGTCCGATATTTTTTTGCAAATGTGTTTTGCAAACCTAAGTGATCCTCGTTCTATCAAAGTAATACTAGGTATGTCTTCTAATTTGCCATCTCACAGCATATATACTGTGAAGGCATACTATACTTAAGACTGCTGCTGTTCAGCAATAAGTAGCAACTGAAAAGAGCCCTCTCTTTTGAGAAAGGTTTTTATTCAGACCTTGCATGTGCTTAATGCCCTTTAGAGCACAGTATCAGCATGCAGGGCTAAGGTTGAGAGCACCTTATTCTGGGGGACTGAAGCCATGTCTCTGGATAACTCTGGCCTGTTTTCAAGGCTCTTCCACTCCTTCTGGCCCGGTTCAGTGCCTGTTCCTGTAAAGAGACACTTTGGTGGCTAGATTTGCTTATGAGCTCCAATTCCCTTAGGTTTTGATTCTAAAAATCTTTCATGTTAAAAGGAGCCAGGCCGAGCTTCTAGAAAAAGGACCTACATGGGACATGTATAAGCATGTTTTTACTGAACACTCACTTGCTTTTCTCACAGCAGCTAGAGGTGGAACCTGGTACTCTTGCTTTTGACAAATATATCTGTTGCTTCTGAATGCTTGGTTCATATAAGAAACACTTGAGATTCTGCCATTTACTCTGTTAAGGGTAAAACACTGAGTACTTTTAGTATCTCTTCTAGTACATGTGGCATTATTCTTTGTTATTTCATTGGTATTATACTTCACTCACTTTTCAGCTAATCTCAAGTAACAAAAAACTATGGAGCTAAAGCCTCATTTTATCTACCTGCAGCCACCTCTGGCTAGAAACTTCATCAGGAAGTTATTGGAACTAAGTAAATAACTGTAATTGTAATGTTTAGTGTAATTATAATGGATTAGAAAAAATCTCCTGTAAAATAGCTTCCAATAAAAATACAGCATTGTCATGAGGATGTGATGTTATTTACTACTTAGTACAGAAGGCATAAAAAAAGTATCTTACTGGATCTCTGTTCAGGTGGGCAACTGAGACAAAGAAAGATTGTTGAAAAATGTCCTGATTTTCAGGCTCCTGCCATTTATGGCTCACAGTCTTAGTGTTTTCTCCTAGGTCACACAAAAAATCATCCAGGTCTCCTGAATGTTACTCTAGTGATCTACCCACTTTAGCCACAAGGATATCCTTTCTTGCACAAGTGAAAATTCGGCCCTGGTCTTGGAGGAAAACCAAACTGTTCCAGTAACTCAAATGATGTCAACACAGATGTTCAGCAAGAATAAGAGATGGAGGGTGTTTGTTTCTGCTTTTACATCTAATAACTGGTACATTTGTGGTTCAGCTGAGTAGGAAGTTCTAGGAGAAGCAGAACCAAATGCTGGCTGGCTCCTACCTGCGTCATTCCCTTTTGGTAATGCTTTATACTACAACAAGGCAGTTCTTACCTCTCCATGTGAACCCTGTGACAGGATTATATTTCACATAAGGCTGGAAATGAAATTTAAATACTTTCAGGTTGCCATGGAGTGTTGGACCTCATGGCATTGTAGCTGCTGGGGGAAGGGAGGAAGCTGTGTATTAAAAGATGCAATCAGAATGTAAGGGCATTGGATGGGAAGACAAATTGTATTCAGTATACAACTGTGGCTTGGACTGAGTTTGCTAGGTTGCTGCTGAAAAGATTTTAGGAGATTAGGGGGAAGACTGATAATGTAATTTGTCTTCCTACCTCATAGGATGAGCTATCCTGATGACAGGAGGTGAGAGGTGCCTTGGGAAAAGATTACATGACTCTATTACAGGTTATTTCTGACAGGCACTGCAAACCACTTCTATTTACCTATAGGCTATTTTCTTATGAAGAAGCAGCACTGGCCAGCAGAGTGGGTGGTTGCAAAGTTTCAAGACAGGTTCCCTGGGCTGTACTCAGGCAAGCTATGAAGCCACCGAGTTACTATCACGATAACTCTATTCTTAGCATCCCAGTGTGTGTTCAGCCCCCACATACCGCTATCTAAATATAGTCCCTAGTGAAGGACAGATGCTGCCAATTTGCATCTGACCCTCTTCTCTCTTGCATTCTGTTCCTGAAAGCCAGGCTGAATTCCCCAAGACACGTCCAATAGTCAGCATGTCTTTTTTTCTCCTCAGGGCTGTACAAGGAAACTCGTACTGTACTGTTAAAGCCTGATCCCAACCCTGGGTCTTCTAGCACTGGCCTTCCCTTAAATACCTTTTCTTATTCCTATCCTCCTCAACTGTCATCTTCACTCTGTTTCTTTTTTTCCCCTCAGTTGCTTCTGTCCTTTCCCTTCTGTCTGACTGAACATGATCAATGAGAGGAAGTGGGCAAAGTAATGAAAGAAAACACATATATGTATGTGCATGTACCTGGGTGCTGCAGACACCCGAACCTCTCTGACAAGAGCTCTTTTGTCACTAGAGAACTCCTGCTGAGAGGGCAGGGAGATGGACAATTTCCTGAATAAATGTGTTCCAATTTTCCACACTCATTTGTATTTCCAGTAGCATAAATCAGTAAGACTCTGAAACTGGGATTTTCTAAACCCATCTGAAATCAAAACAGGGCATTCCTTCCGTGAGTTAGGGTATGCCACGAGAGAGTGTGTCCACTTAAGCACGGAGTGGAAAGTGTAGCAGACAATTTGTTAACAGAATTTGTGACGTTCCCTGCACAAAAGGAGAGGTCAGTCCTCACTATTATGTGCTAGAAGGTCGACAGTGCAATCCCCCAGGGGCAGGTCTTTGGCCAGCCCTGACCACTTGTCAGAGTCCATCAGTGCTGCCTCTCATTTGCACGAGAAAGGTACGCAGATATCTGCTACAGGAAGCAGAGAGGTTTTCTCTTTGAAATACCGCTTTTTCCAGCCCTTCCCATCTCTTCAGAACAGCTGTCTGGTAACACCTTCCAACCTGTCTGCAGGCCTAAGCAGAAGTTCTTGTTAGTGACTTCTTGTGACTCACTGGGTGCCCAGGAGAGGGCATCTTTTGTATATGGGGAACAAGTGGCTGAGCCTGAGGACAACCTAACCTTCAGAATGGGCAGTGAGCCTGGCTTTTGGACTGGACTGGACTGCCCTGTCCTAGGCCCTCAAAGACTTAGTGCTGCCCCTGCTGTAAGCAAAGTGTGCAGGCTATGAGCTGTCATTAAAGTCTCCACAGCACTGGACTGGCAGTCATATAAAATCTGGCAGGCTTGTGCTGGTCTCTGTCCAGAGGCTCAGCAGCCTTTGGCACACTGCACCCTGCTGTTATAGTTGTGGATTAAGTCCTGTCCTGTCCTTTCTGTATGACGTGCTTTCTTCCTTCTCTCCCTGCGTAATCCTCTTCTGCCTTTAACCCTTTGCCTTCCTTCCTGGCAAATCCTGGGTAGGGATTTGGCATAAAAATGAAGCTGCAGATAGTTTGTTTCCCTCTGACCCCGGGAAGCAAATTCATAAAATTCCAGAGAAGGTTTATAAACCTGTGGGAGACTAAGCCAGAAACATGTGCTACTTTCAGACTCTGTAGGTCTCTTCCAGCGCTGGAAGAGACCTAGTCCTGTTTTCCCAGAGAAGAATGGAGATAGGGAGAAGTCCCTCCTGGACTGTAGAGCTAGTTTGCAGACTCTTGCAACAGCACTGAAGTACCAATAGTTGTGTTAGTGTGTGGGCTTTCTGTCACTCTGGTAAAATCTGAGCACAGACCAAGCCAGAGCCAGCATCCCCACGAACCACAAGAGAAATGCTTTTCCTGCTCATGATGTTCAGCCCATGTGGGATTGCTTGTGTCCCACCAGCCTACTCTAATATAAAGATACCTGAAACAGCAGCAAGCAGTGTTGGGAGCACAGCTTGATCCTCCCTGCCTGGAAATCCCAAACACTTGCCTGCAAACTCTTGCAGTACTGTGTGACCAGAGGATTGCAGGAAGCTTGCCGTTGCTGCTCTGGCTTGTCACCAGCCTACATCCAGTTGGTTTTAATGAGCATGGAAGAATACAATGGGATGTGAGTAATGCCCTGAGCACCTGCTGACAGCCTTTAATCCCCAAACCCCTCATTCCATTATTGGGAGAAATATTCAGCGAGTGTGTTCCTGTCCAGTGTTAAACACCAAGCACCTGGCCATGGAACAGCAGTTGGCCTTTTGGGGAATACCAGGAGACCCTCCTTCTAACCTCTCCCCAGCTTCCTAAATCTCTTCTTTACCTGCTCTGTCAGTAGAGGTGGCACTGGAAACTGTGTCTGCTATCTCTTCTCAGTTAACAGCTGCTCCTGGAGGGAGTATTGGGAAGCAGCATTTATATTGTAACAACAGAAAAGTGGTTCTTCAGCAGTAGTTCATTACAGACCACACTTCTCATTCCAGGCTTGTATTAACAAGGAGGGAGATAAAGGACTAAAATGACAGAGGCTGATGGATGTGGCAGCTGGGATGAGCCAGTCCCTATTTTAAGCACGCAGGCAAAATTTGGGGTCAAGCTGGAAAGGCTACAGAGTGCTAAAGCGCCAGTGAACACAAAAACAACTTGAAGCATAGTTCTCCTCTTTCCACCTTCTTCCCGAACACTTCTCAATCCTGCTGACAGGCTGACCTGGGAGGAGTTCTGCTCTTGCCTGCTCAACACGGGCTAGCAGGGTTGAGCCCTGGGTGCATGCGCACTCCATGGGTGCAGAGGGCCTGGGCTCTGAGCCCAGCAAACCATGACATGGGACTACCTTAGGGCTGCAACTCTCTCTTTTCCTGCTCCCCTACTGCCCTTGCAAGAACAATGGCAGGGCAGCAATCCTCCCACATCCACGTCTCTTTCCTAAGGCTGCCATGGGAGTGCAAGCAAAGTAACTGAGTCTGGTTGCTCGAGCACAAGGCTGTAAGATATGGGAGAAGGTGCCCAGCTGTGTATTACCTCTCTGCAGGATCCGCCACATTTTGTTCAATGCACCCTCTGTTAAACAGCTCTGCACTGATTTGTCTCTCACTTAACTTCAAGACCTGAAGAAATATTCTAGAAGCATCTATAAATCCAGTGTATTAGTATCTTGGTCCTGACTTGCTCCGCTCCGGTGTTTTTTCTGGGCTATTCTTTCATGTGCAGAATGAGTCCATCATGGGTGCCGAGCTGTCCTACAAGACTAACCCCATTGCTTGCCTGTATGGGAGAGGATTGTGGTTTTGGCTGAGTGGGCATTTGGTTTGCTTGCTTGCTTTCTTGCCCAAGCAGAAAGTCTAGGCTGGGTTGGTAAAAAGTTTAACTGATGGCTGATGGAATAAAAGGGAGACGAAACACTTGATGTAAGATGGCCATGAGAGGCCAGATCTAGGAACTAGCCTGAAACTAGAGACTCTGACTCCATTCTCAGATATAGCAATGCATATCTTGCACAACTCCTGTTAAGGCTAAAGATTTATTCCAAGTTTACACTTGTGTAACAGGACACCATATGGCCTGATGCAGATGTCCAGAAATACACTAGCCAAAGCCATTGAAGCAGGAATGCTTAACAGCAGAAAGTGCCTCTTTCATGACAGAGCTACGATCTCTCCCCAGTGTCAGCTTCCATGAGAATGGTACCTGCAAGGGCTCTTCCTGAGTGCCAGTGATCATACCAAGGAAGCACAGTAGGGAAGAACACACAGTCCTGTACTGGCATAGTCTGGAAAGAGTTTTTGTTCCTTCTCTGAAACACGGACTCCCTAGGCAATTGAGGACATAGGGAACAACAGAAGAAGAGCATGTAGATGTTCTTGAGTCTTTCATTTGCACTGAAGAACTTGAACCAGGTTGGTGATCAGGTCAGGCCTATGCTTAGCAGAGTGATTCTTGGAATTAACAGGAATGCAGAGACCATAGCCAGGGCTCATCCAAAAGGACTAGTCCTCCACCCTGGCAGGACAGTAGTCTTAGGCCTTATTTTATTCTGTCAGCAACAGAGTAATAGAAGGGATAGCAGGAGACAAGCAACTGAACTAATAGCTGTTGTTGTTTCCTTCATCCCTCTCCTCTCTCCTGCTTTTCCAGATCCGAAAGAGAAGCAAAGCATGCCGTGGAGGCCTGTGGGAAAACGATGTGCTAGTATCTATCAATGGGAAGTCGTGTGCTGGCCTTTCCCATGCTAATGCCATGCAGATCATTGATTCTTCCAACGGCATGCTCAACATCCGCGTGAAAAGGTAACCTGCTCCCAAGCACCAGTGCTGTGACAGTGCAGACAGCAGGGCAGCTTCATCCAGCACAGCAGCTCTCCACATCTATGAGAAAGAAGGCAGGCAGGCAGCCTTTGGTTTTGCCATACTGCAAGGTGGGAGGACTAGGAGGACTTCTTCATGGCTAACATGTGGCCATCTCAGTGGTGTGCCCTATCTCTGTGGTGCTCTCTAGAAGTGCCTGGCCCTGGGGCTGAACTGACCCCAGACATCCCTGCCCCTCAGGCTGAAGGGAAATGTTTGCAATGTGAGGTCTGTGCTGCAAAGAATGAGCTATTTAGGCTCCAGACAAGTAGATGCCACAGGGGAGTTCATCTCAGCAAGTAACAGACCCTGGTGAAGGGGGCTGAGAGACATGATTTTCACAGTCCTGAAAAGGCAAAGCACTGTGAGCAGTGGGGAGGAACAGTCACACTGGTTGCTGACATCTGTAAAGTAGAGGCAGAGGTGGGCAGTGCTCAGAGAAGAAAAGCCTGAGCATGTAGGATCTTCCCCTTGGCTTCAGGGGAAGTGCTGGCGCCTTCTGATGTGCTCACTCTATACCCTAGCTGTGATTAAGTGGGATGAGGAAGTTCTATACAAAGTGTCCAGAATAGCTCCTGGTCCTTTGCCAAGGCCTTATCTCACCCCATTGGAGCCTATCTGCAGCCAACAGGTGCCTGGGCAAATTTCAATGGGTCAAAATCAGCACACTCTGAATTAACAAAATGACAAAGGCAGGTTCCTTGCAGCCCTCTGGGAGCCAACATTGGATGATTTGGAAATAATGTAATCAGTTGGCTTCATCCCAAAGTAGTGGAGAATCATCACATATTGCTCTCTTGATCACATCTCTGTTCCCACTCCATATTTATGTTCCCAGAGAAAACACCAATCAATCCTGTTCAGAAAGGAGAGCTAGATGAAGGACTTTGGAGTATTTCAGAAAAGGAGGGAGAGACACTGTGACCTGACAGTGCAGAACAAGAGAAACTGGTTTACAAGCAGTAATGCTTTTCAGTTATTTGCTTGAGTATTTAAGAAGAGGAAGGACTGCTCTATATCGCTTGTGGAACTTCGAGTTTCCTCCTCAGTGAGAGCAAAGGTTTGCATTTGACATTAATATAAATTTTTCACAGTTTAGAATTGGGTTCCAAGTCATGAATTCCACAGCTTTAGAGAGGCAATGCTGTCTGACTGGCTTCCTGGCATGCATGCTCAGAAGGCAAATACTTAGGACTCCTTTACAGGTCTAATAAGCCCTAGTGACTCTGACAAAGGAAGGAAGAAGTTCCCAGCTCCATCTGTACAGTCTGAAGTCAAACAGCCACTGAAATCCAGACCAAGTCTTGAGGAGAGGGAAGAAAGAGAAGTCTCTTTCCCCGTCAGCATAGCCAGTTCTCCTTCCCCACACTGACTTCTTTGTTTGGAGCCCACTCTGATCTAAAGCAATTTGGGGGTGCCAGGATCCGCAGAGCTGACACAGCTCCATGGTGCAGTCCCAGCTGCAGGAGCAACTGGAGTGCAGTGTGGTACATCCCCTGCTGGCAAGTGGCAGGCTGAGTGGTACTGTCCTGGGGAATGCTTGCTATGCAGGATTTCGTCTCCCCAGGAGAAATGCCTGGGGAGATGATTAAGCTGGCTTGGTAGATTTTTATGCTCTCAGGGCTTTCTGATATTTGAGTGTTTTAACACCTGGTTTCCACAGAGTTGTGAGGCAGAAAATTGGGATGAGAGCATACAGCTGATGTTAGAGATAAGTCTGTCCTTGGTGTCTACACTTCAGGTGTCAGTACCACCTGAAAGACACTTGAAACACCATTTTGATCCACAGCCCTCCCTCACACGTCAGGGTTTCCTTCTAGCTTAGCCCCACAAACCAGATCTCACTCACCACCTTCCCTTCTCCCCACAGGATAGTTGGTGGGGACCAGACTGGCCCACGGCTCCAGCGTTCCCCTTCTCCAGGGCAGCAAGTGCTCTCCCCAACATCCCTTCTCAGTCCCCCGGCAAAGTTACTCAGCTCTGAACCAGCAGGAGCCCTAGCCACCACACAGCCCTCGCAGCCACGGAGGTCACAGAGACACCTGGACAGCCTCACCTCCCCACCGGACAGCGAGGCTTACTATGGGGAGACAGACAGTGATGCTGACAACGTGGCTCAGGAGAAGCACCGCCGGGCCCGCAAGAAGAGCCCGCGCTCCCCACCTGACAGCACCACCAGCAAGGCGGATGAACCTCAGGATGAGGTGTCCCTGTCTGAACAGAGTGGCTATGAGAGCATGCCGGAGGCTGCTGTGCAGGGGGGGGCAGAGGTGGCCAGCAGCGGTGTGGCCAAGAGGGAGATTGTCTGCCTGCCTGGCAGCCGCACAGAGACTCCATTCTCAGACAGCGAGGGACAGTTGCGGCCACCATCAACAGATGGACGGGAGCCTTCTCCAGAGGCAATGCTCCTGCCCCATGCCACCAAGACTATCCGAGCGGAACGCCATCTCATCCCCATGGTGGGACCAGTGGAACATCCGATTGATGAAGACCTAACCACCACATATGCAGAGAAAGCCAAGCAGGCCAGTAAGTCCTCTGCACCCTGTCAGTCACCTATGACCTTTCCTTATACTGGATCTCCCTCTAAAAGCCTAATTCCTGCAAATGTCAAATGGGTTATCTCCTCTAGCTTGCAAAGAAGCAGTCAAATCAGACCCACAAAGACTGGGACTTCCTATTGCAGCTGGGTCTGCCTCAACCAAGATGTCCCAAGGAACAGATAAGGGTCTGGGTCTGGGATCTGGGAGTCACTCATAGAAGCTGCAGCTATACAACCAGCTGTAGCACCTCTGTGTGCTGGAAACAGGGTGGAGGTCACTGGTTTCTTCAACACTTTTGACTGAAGAAAACTCAGATGACATGATGGAGTCAGGAAAGAACTTGGGGGTTAAATTTCCCTGGCCTTCCAGAGATCTCATGGTAGCTCAGTTTGTTTCTTAGCTATGTGTGTGTCCAAGCACAAGATGCTTGTTCCAACATGCTCCCAAGGAGCTCCCTGTTCAGCTCAGCTCTCCATGGGCACAGAGGCATGTGGCATTACACATGGTTAAGAACTGATGAGAGATAATTTACAGTCAGCAGAGCCCTGAAAGAGTCTTATCAGTAAATCATTAATTTCTCTCACCCTGTCTAGCTCAGGGACTACACGGACTTTCAGGGGATGTTTTCTCTTCAGGCACTCACTCTAGCAAGGGTGTCCATGTCTGGCAGCAGCTGGTGAGCTCTAGTAGAATTTTTCACTTTTTAGGTGAGAGGCAGAGAAAGGTTGTCAGCAAGGGCAGGTGGGAGCTGGTAAATCAGGTTCCTTGTAGTGCAATCCCTGGTAGTCAGGACCTTTCCAGTGGAATAAAGTACTGAAATATGTAGTGTAGTATATGGGTGATGAACCTGGAGTGAGTAATTGGGAATATCTTTCCTGGTTTCTGCTACAAATGGAGTATTTCAAAGCTAAACATGAAGGCAGAACAAGATGTTATCTGATTTCACAGTTGTGATCTATCCAGTAATATTGAAAACAAGGTCATTATTACTCATATTTCATATAAGCACCTCAACATATAAGCAACCTCAAGTCTAGTACTAAAATCACTAGCCCAGTTCTCTAAGGCTAAAAATAAAGCAGGTTTTAAAATTTAGCTGGGGAACAGAATGGAAAACAGAGACACAGAAAAATTATTAGACTGAACCAGAAATAAAGCACACAGATGCTAACTTCTGATTCTTTGCTGCAAATGATACACATTTTTACCCAGGACAGATAATAATGCCAGGCAATTATTAAGCCTCTCTTTTTTCTTTGGCTTGGGCTAAACATTCCTTTAGCTGTTCTGCCTATGCGATCCTATAGAGACAACTTTCAAACCTAGGTGCTTCCATCAGGCAAGGCACTGTCTTACTGCTCTTCCCAGCATTGAGAGGACAGACTTGGTTGAGTCCCTTATATCTGGCTTTGTTAGGCAGTGCAACTGACCCGCTGCCTTGTACTATTTCTTCCTAGTCTCTAGCACTCATTTTCCTTAGGACAAGAATGAAAGTAGCAATTTCAGCCTCCCTGAAGACGAAGTTATTTTTTCCCCCTTTGAATAATGTACAAGCACGAAGTGAATGTTGAGAAAGGCATGTTCAGCTGCTCCCTGCCATCTGATAGTGCTAGCAGTGGATGAGCAACTGCTTTACATCAAGACTTATTTCCATGGACAGCATGAGTACAGAAGGATCCCAGGAAAGCTATGTATTTAATTCAGAGAATTTCTGATGGCAAAATAATATCCCATGGTAGAAGGTGATGCAACAATATTTCCAGCTATAGTTAGGGTTCCCAGAAGCACTGCAGAGTGAGATATTTTATTCTCCTGTTACTCCTCCACTGTTCACCCCCTTTCTGGTTTAAGTTTGGCCATGGGTGTCCTTATGTAAGAGTTACTCTGGCATGGATGGCAACTCACACAGTCAACTTAGTCTTGGCTTAGAGATCTTGGCAGTAACCAAGAAGGCAAAACTCTATATCCCAATCATGCTGGGACACAGCAGCCTTTAAAACAAAAGTCAGTTTCAGCAGCCAATAACTCTGCGAAGGAAGGAAGCAAGTAAGAAGAGGGATGGAAGGTGTTCATTATGTGGCAAACAGAGCTAAGGAACACCTATACCTGAAATAAATACAGGTATAAACACAGGAGGATGTGGGACTGCTGAGCTGCACTGGCTCCATGGAGAGGCTGCTTGCAGAGAAGCTGTTGACTGACGTGGTAGGCACACGGTAGAGCATCTCTTGCCAGAAAGATGTAGCCTTGGTGAGGATGTTTGGGCTAGCATTGCTTCAGCTCCTAAAGCTGCTGTAGGCTCCTACGGAGACAGTGGAGTTTAAAGCTCTGTTCCTCTGCCTTTCCTTAGCGCTATCCATAGCACAGTAGCCTACTCTGGGATATGGAGACTCCTGGGTTTTGCTAAACAGGGATGAAAAATCAAGTTTATGGTTTAGAAGCTAGGCAAGGTTTTAAAATCTGAGTTAAGTACAGTAAGTGACTTGGACTATCAGTCATGAGAGGCTAAGGCTCAATATATATGCAGTAGACATTTAAGGACCATTCTGAGTACCAAATCAGATGTCTGCCTTTTGAAGTACTAACTATCTAAATATACTCCCAGTGCACTTGCTCAACACACCCTCCTTGCCTTGTCATGGCTTTCTTCAAGAATGTGGAAAACCCCTTTTTGGTATGTTGGGACTGTTACCCAGATGGTTCATCATCTTTTCTTCCTAGAATGTGCTACTTTCTCATGCCTGCTCTGATGTTTTCTCCAATTTTGTGGGTATTTCTCTGTCCTTTGTTTTAATTATTTCTAACTTTTCACTGTAATTTTTATGCTACAGAGACTTTAACTCTTTCCCATCCTCTCTTTCCCTCCACCTCAAGCAGACAGAATTGTAGGTACAGTATTTCTAGGTTTCATCAAAACTCTATATGAATAACTGAAATCCCAGTACAAGAGCATAATAATAATAATATTTATTATTAAATATTATCAATATATTATTATATAATATAAAATTATGTATTAAATGTAATATTAAGTATAATATTACATAATAATTATTGTGCACACCAAGAGTATGAACTGATATTCTTCACTGCTTTGTCGCCCTGCAAGAATCTCAGTAAGACCGGTACTACTGTCAGCTCTTGGGTTTTCTCAAACTTAAGATCTGTAGCTTTGTTCTTTACATCATATCTCCAGAGCTCTTGTAGACCTATGTCCTCACTGCATGCTTTCCAGAGCTCTGAGCTTTCCAGATCATAGGCAAGTTGACTCAGCCATCATTTCCCTTTTCTGTATGATTTTTTTTTTATTTCTGATTTTAAAAGATCTGATCTGCACTGACTGTATACTGTCCTCTAGATCATCAATGAAATGAGGAAGTGCTTCCTATACTCCCTCACCATCTTTCCTAGTTGTACCATGATAGGCGATCAGTCTTTATGCTCTGATCGTTACTAATCCATTTTCTCTTAGTTTTCACTGATTAACATTTTTCCAGTACATGTCTTTTTTTTTTCATTAACTCCATCAACTCCTGACAAGTACAACTGCTTTCCCTGCCTTTGCTTAGAAGATACAAATCACAGGATGATTGCTGAAGGTGACAATGTTGTCTGACACCTGCTTTGCATCACAGCAACATGGGAGCAAGTGGATCTCATTTGTTTGCACCAGACAAGGATTTGACTCTGGGAGCAGAACACAGTGTGGTGGCAAGTACCAACAGCCCAGGATCAGGATCTGGCAGTGGGTGGGGTGGAGCAAAACAGGCACAGGAAAGAGGGGGCAGCAGTGGATGATGCCACTGTATGATGCCTTGATGTCATCAGCTGCTGAGCTGTGCTTTCTTAACCCCAGCAAAGACACAAAGTCTTAGAGTTCCTCAGAGAGCCAACAGCCCTTGCAGTGGGGTTTGGGCCTCTCTCTTTCCACAGTTCATGCCCTATTTGCACATTGGCTCAGTTTTTCCAACACATGGGAAAAGCACGTAGGTCATCCCAGCTCTCCACAGGATATGACTTTTGAGCATGCCTGCTCAAAAACCACTCAAAAACCACTACTGGTGCACACTACCAGGGGCACTGTGGGCACCCACACACCATCCAGATGTGGGGGAACTTGTCCTACAAGTAATCCTACAAGTACAAGGACTTCAGTCTTCATTATTACCTAGTGGCTACTATGCACCCTGGCGTTTTGCTCAATGGGGTAAGAGAATGGCCAGCAAACAGGGACTTTTTTGCTGTATTTTAAATGAACTACAGAATAGTCATATTTGTGAATAGCCAAGATTTTGCCTAATTTGTAGAAAAAAAATACAAATTTGTTTCCTTCCCACTAAAACTGTCATTTGCTCTTTTTAAAGAGATGATTAATCCCTGGGGAAACTGGGGATCTTTAGGGCCTCAGTTTGTCATCACTGTAGAGGGCCAAGCCATGTCTCTTCCTGAGATCATTTATGTGCTAGTTGGACAGTGCGGAAGAAAAGGAAGAAATAACATGATAGGAAATATATATTAAAAAATCTGAATCAGTTTCAAGAGGTTAGCATAAAGTGGGAGCTTGTGGCAAGGAAAATAAGACTACAGTTGTCACAAGTAATTGCCATGGGGTTGTTTCCCCATAGCTCCTGCAGTGTCCTTCACTTCTCACCCCACTCTCAGAAGCTTGGGATCCATTTGTAGCCAGGGTTGCTTCTTCTCAGCCACCTGTGCTCTCTAAAGGGCACTGTATTTTCACTCCCATCCTAAATCATCTCACAGGACAAAGGACTCAGCCTTTCTGAAAACTGAAAATACCAATTGCTAGTAGAAGACAGACATACCAGGACAGTGGTCTATTCCTAACTTGCTATCACACTGTGTCGGTGCAAGAAGTGCTTCAAAATATCTCAATTTAAACTTACCCTTTGGACTATTTTTAGGTCCTAGGACTCAAGAGCCTCTCCATGTATGGTAGGGGAAGGGAGGGAAGAATGGGTGGGGAAATTTCCTCATCTGCTTTATTTGGGCCTTGCTGCATGTGTAAAGTCATCAAAGATACTACATTCCATATCAGAAAAGGAAATCCTTCTTGTTTAAAGCGGATGTACAGCAGCATCATTTGAAAAGATAGGATGCTTATAAATAAGTGGCCTATTCATCAGAGGGTCATACAGATTACCTCTTCTAAGAGTGACTGCAGTCACATTTCTTTGCAGAGAGGGTGAGTGCAGCAAGCCATCTCTCAGCCTATGACAATCAGTATAGGCCACAGGAGCTATGAACAAGATAAAGTACTTGAATGGCAGTTTGAACTTACTGCACTGCATTTTCTGCTTGGCTTTTGGCTTTGACAGTTGTGACTCTAATGATCACAGTTATGTGATTGTTAGACTAGCTTACTAGTTTTGCCATTTATTGCGGTCTAGGAGACCAAAAGGTTGAGGATAGTAGTAAATTGACCCCATCCTACCTGCTTTAAAATAAAATAGAAAAGCATCCTGCTCAGACCAGGAGATTAAAATTAATTATCTGAACTATTGATCTTACAGGAAGTCTGTTCCTAGCAGTATGAAGCAATGCTGAATTACCCTTGGTCCTTGCTACTCAGTGAGCAGCCAGCCACTAGGAAAACAAGGATAGCAGCTTCCATGGTTGAATCACAGATGGAGAGTCTGATCTCACCTCAGCATACATTAAACTGGGAATTGCATCCACTTGGGAAATTAGTTTACGTACACTGTATGCAGTCTACTTGTATGTGTTTCCTTAAGAATACCCCACTTAATAACTAACATTCAGTTTTGAATTCTCTGCCACTTGGAAGGCATTTATTATAGAAGACCACACTGAGATAAACTCTGGGCATCTAGAGCCCTCTATCTCTACTTTTAGGCTGAAATATGACATTTGATCTTATGCCTTCAGTTTATGTTCTTCTATCAAAAGCACAAAGGTGATATTTTCAGGCTGATGTATTAACTGTTTGGGCAAAAAACAGAAATTATAAACTAGTGCTGTCCATGTTGGCTAGTCTGGATGAATTTTTCCTTTTTTCTTGAACAATCTCAAAATTTGTCACAAGTAAAAGTTTCACTAGCATCAGTGCATCTACCACTTAAGTTAATCAAGAATATACTTGTTTGAAAGAAACAGGAACAGAAATGGGGGTGAGTACATTTAGCATGACTAAATGCACTGACTATACTGAAAAGACAAGGCTGAATCGTATTCTTTATAGAGGTGAAATGTAAGGAATTAATGAAAATTGTATCAGAATGGTCCTCAGTTCTTGATAAATACTCTGGAATAATGGGAAGGTTTTCCGCAAAGAGAGCAAGAACACACCTTTCTAACAGACATGGGCTCTGAGGATAAGAAAAAAAATAATACTAAATATTAAGCTTCAGTTAGGTGAATTAAGTAGTTCTTTTGAGCATACTTTGTGGAAAACAAAATGAACAGTAAAATAAACATGGACTAATAAAAAGTAGAAAGAGAAATAGTCTTTGACCTGCTCAGTAAAATAAGAATTCATGGCTAAAGAAATAAGGTGGACACAGTATATGTTGGCTTCTCTAAGATACCTGATATGGTTCCACATGACTTTTCTAGCAAGAGAAATATGGATGAGATAGGACTACTGTAAGGTGACTGCACAATTGGCTAAGAATAGAACAGAAAACATAACTATTAATGGTTCATGATGTCAGATTAGCTAACTGACTAAGTTGGTAGTAGAGTTTCACTGGGCTTCTGAATCTAACAGGACTACCTCTATATTTTCACTCATGAAGCTTTAAACACTAACATGTCAATCAAAAGTCCTCTCCACCTCAATGTTATATGACTGGCAAGGAGACAGATGATTAAAAATCCCAACCCTCCTCTCTTCTGTCAGTGGATCTTGTCCTCTGGCTGCATCTAGACGGAACGAGCAGTATGTGCTGTGGGGCACACCACAGCCTCGAAACTGCCACTATTCAGAACTGGAACCTAGCTGAGACACCTTGCAGCTTTTTTCTGGTCTTTCTTCCCAGAGAAACCCAGGTGTGTGGGGGACATGGGAGGGAGGTGGGTTACCTGGACTGAGAAGCAAAAGTGTTCCCAGATGCACCACATTGTCTTCCTGTCTGTTTCTTCAGTTGCCAGTTCGTGCTAGTGAAGCATTGTAAATGTGTTCTCTTTCTCTTGAGTGTTGTACCTAGCAAGCAGTACAGGAAATATCAGTAATGCCATTTTCAATGGACGGCCTGGGGATTCAGTGCAGATTGCTGTGTATTAATCAGCTGATGACAAAACACATGGAAGCTATACAGTTGTTGCATGAGAGGCTAGATTTTTAAATGTAGTAGGAATTTGAATAGTTGCAGAAAATTACTAAATTCAA
Organism: Calyptomena viridis; assembly: GCA_013390005.1. NCBI lineage: Eukaryota > Metazoa > Chordata > Aves > Passeriformes > Eurylaimidae > Calyptomena > Calyptomena viridis. The sequence continues at coordinate 26,222 of WEIV01008307.1, forward strand.
TTGGATAACAAGAATATATGGCAACTGCTACAGGATTAATTAATCAAGTCCACATACCCAGCTGGTGAGCATATATTTGTTTGTATTATTACGTGGCGGATGCTGGAAACAGCAAAGGACAAAGAGATGATGAATCAGTGGCATCCTGATGTCAGTTATCAAGCAATTTTTTGAGTAGCAGAATTAGCAGACCTTGGTGTCCTTTTAATTTATGTTTGTATCTGGTATCTTTGATTTCCATGTCAATGAAAATCTGTCCGATGTCTCTCACATTCAAAATGAGAATGCATAACCTCTCTGTTGTGTGCGTTCTTCAGTTTTTGATGCCTGATTAAGACTGCACTCACACTTCTCGCTTCCTATGGCAGGGTCAATCTCCTTTGCTGAGCCACCTATTTCCATGTAAACTTCTAGAAGCATTGTATCTTTGTAACTTCAGACTCTTAAAATTAGCAAATGAACTCAAAAGCTACTAGCATGAAATGGGTAAGATCAAAATACACATAGCATGACCACATAAACTCTTCTTAGAAAATTGGGCTAAAACTGCAAAAGACTAGTGCATTCAACAGGTGCTGTCTTAGCAAAACAAAATTCTCCTTTGGCAGAACTTTGGCAGTGTTGTCGCAGAAGATTATGTAGAAAATATTCAGGGCCTGACTGTGAGCTGTCAGCACAAAAAAACTGGCCGTATGTGCCACCTTTTGCACTGAGGACACTTTTTCATCCAGCTCAGAAAGGAAGGAAAACTCTCTCTCAACTGAGGGAGATTTTTTTGAGTGAACAAGCTCTTTGAGTCTCCAGCAGGAGTCATGAGACTAACATATTGCAGCCATGCACAGTGATGTCTCCACACCCTCTCTGCCTAACAGAGCTCTTCAAGAGCACTGTGGCTAAGAATGGTCAAAAAATCTACAAAATTACTGGGCATGTTTTTTTCCCATGGGCTGTCAATTCACCTGCAGAAAAGCTCATTTCTGTTTTTTCTAAAACCAGTAGATTGCTCACTGGGACACCTAAAATCACTAGCCATTTAAGAAGAAACACTGGTTTCTCAAGTATTTAACTATTTAACCTTAAGTACATGCTTAAGTGTTTCAGACTTGAGTTGGACTGAAGCATTTGCCTGTAGCACCCTAAATTGGAGCTGAAGCACAGATTATGGGATGGAAGCATACAAATATCAAAAAATGAGAAACATGTTTCCTATCTTGAGAGTTTTACCACTTCTTGTAAGTAAAAGAATATATACTCCTCTGCTTCACTGTTTGCAATTTAAATACTGATCAAAGCTTGAAACGTTGAAGCTTTCAACAAGGAAACACTTAGAAGGTCAAAATAACCCATCCAAATCTTATTTTGAAAGGACTCCAGGTATGAAAAGTATGAGATGTCTATAGTCTCTAATGACTTACTGAGATATTTGCAACATTAGCCATGGAAAAATGACCTTATCTAACATAAATAGCTCGAAGAACAAAATTATAGGTGATCCCATGTGAAAAAAATAATAGACAAGTAGCATTTCATGACAGAGGAACAGGCATTTTATCTCTAAAATTAGCAAAGTGCTTATTTTCTATGGTAATAGCTTTTCTAGAATTTGATCTTTGGTAATAAAATTTACCATTGTTTGTTTCCCAGAGAACATGAACAGTATCTGACATCATATAAGCTTGCTTGTTCAGTAGTTTTCCTGAGCATACATTTAAGTGCTTTCTTTTAATAAGGCCTGATCTTGAAAAGATTTATACTTTTTACACTTCTCTTTACTGTAATTAATAACAAAAGTAATTTCACATCAGTGAAATTTCATTAAATTAATAGAAAAATCTTTGTAGGCTTTGCTGAGAAGTTTTTCCTTTTTGTGGATTTTTCCATCAGAATTTAGTGGAGACATGAAATAAGTGTTTTAAATGCTGACAAAAAAAAATCTGTAGAAATTGTCTACCACACCAAAAAAATTTAAGAGAGTTTTATAACCTTTCCTTTTAATCTTCTATCTATTCCATTTGAATATTCTTAATAGAGATAGAGCTGTATTTTCATTCCAGTTACATGTATCAGATATTACAAGGTTTTCTCAAAGAGACTGTATTCCTATATGTGTAAATATTCATCAAAGAAGAGACTGAGCCACTTTCATTGCTCTTGCTGTAAGAGCTTCTGTATGACACAACAGGTCTCCTACAGCAGCGTTGCCTGTGGGAGTTGTCTTCTTGGCATGCAGTGATGGCTACTGGATTTTAGGAGAAATGGTCAGATCTTCATTTTTGTAGACTCACTAACCCTGGAGATGATCTGTCCGAGTCCTAGGCTACAGAGTTGTTGCACCTGAGGCTGCTGGGAGGGACAATCACAGGACAGTGTCCTTTGGCCACAGCTCTGGGGTTCTCTCACAGGAGGTATTGCTCGAGTACAGAAGGAAGCAGTCAGGCAAAGTGTAAGAAGATGCTGAGCAGGCCACAACTGCAGAGATTTGCAAACTCCCATCACCATCTGTTCCCTTCCTCCCTGTCCACCACAGTCCTCACTACCAGCATCTCATCTTTCAACACCTCTCAGTCTCCAGTGGTAGAGCTTTGAATGGTGATGCCAAAACACCGCTCCATGACCTCCAAACACTCCATCATCCTCTCTGGCCACTGCCACACTCTTCAGTTGTGTAGGTAACAGCCTCTGCTATTTTAATTCAACTAAATGCAGGCACCCAGGACCCTAATGCTTCTCTGTTAAGTATTCTTACACAACAGAAATCTGTATCATGGACTGTTTCTCCTCAGACAAGGAAGAAAATTGATATATACACAAAAAGAAAGCTCCTCTTTTCTCCCTTATGTTTACCTGCAGCTGGGTGCTCTCTGAGGGTTTCAAATAAGGAAAGGTTCTTTCCTCCTATGTGTGTTTCTTCTGCCTGTCCATGTTGGACATGTGCACTGTGTTAGTTTCATATCTTTGAAAGGCTCTTTGGCACAGAAACTCTGGGCATTGAGGCACTGGTAACACTAATTTGAAACTTGCAACTTTTTAACCTGAAGCTTGCACCAAAGAAGCTGCAAGAGTTTGTATTTTCTTATTTTAAAATAAAAAGAGGAGTTTCTCCTTACAGGGAGTACAGGGTACGGGAAAGAAGGAGGGTGTATTAAGTGCCAGGTGACAATGTCCATCACACTGCTCAGTGATGAAGCTACTAAGACAAAAATAGACAAAGTGACCTCATGGCTTTCAGCAGCAATGCCTACGAGACAAAAGAGAGGCTTTAAAAGGCTTGTGGAACTGATAGGAAAGGGCTTGGACATCTCAGAGTTTTGGTTCTACTCCAGCAGGGAACTGCTTTGCTCCTCTCTCATTGCCTCCCTCTCTGTTTATGGGGAGTTGTGAACTAAACGGGCTTTGTGACATGCCCAGCTCTCCAGGTCGGGACTCTGCCTTCTCAAGCTTGGATCAGCCTTATGCAGGTACAAATGTCTTCTCATTTCCTCTTCTCTTCTCTTCTCTTTTCTTTTCTCTTCTCTTCTCTTCTCTTCTCTTCTCTTCTCTTCTCTTCTCTTCTCTTCTCTTCTCTTCTCTTCTCTTCTCTTCTCTTCTCTTCTCTTCTCTTCTCTTCTCTTCTCTCTTTTCTCTTTTCTCTTTTCTCTTTTCTCTTTTCTCTTTTCTCTTTTCTTCCTTTTTTCTCCTTTTTACTCTACTCTCCTTCACTTATTCTTTTGCCTATTCTGATTTCACGCTTGCTCTTTACCTTCAACAAGTCATCTTAGAAAGATTTCTCTTTCCCTTTTTTTCTTAAACTGCTCTGGAAGATTGTAGCTTGAATAGCATGATCATTTTTCTGTTGGGAGGATTGGTAGAATTAGTTATGTGCATTAGCCTTTGGTGATGACAAAAGTAGGAAGAGAGGAGGGAGGTGAGCAGCAGGTCCCAGAGGGCCTTACTTGCCAGCTGCTTCAGAGCACAGGGCAGTTGAGAGCAACTTTCTAAGGAAGTTGTACGTGGATATTAATGCTGATCCAGGGCCAAGAGCTGGTGGAGTTATAGCCAAGATTCTCTACTGTTATATTTTCTCTGATAGTGTTTGCTAGCCCAGACTTGAGAGTTGGTACTTTCATGTCAGAAGAGGCTGTGCAGACACTCCCTTTGGATGGTGTAGCTCCCTAACTGTTAGTTCCTGATGCCAGAAACCCTCCTGCAAGTCACCCAGGGGCCAAGTTTACATATCGTGCACTTGACTAAGATTGTGTAGTGCTGCTCCTTGTAAATGTAGAAACAAAATACCACGAGGTGAGGTGTAATAGCTTGTAGCAAGGATGCTTGTAGCAACCTCCCTTATTTCCTCCATTGTGAACAACCCCCAGAGACACATGCATGTAGATTTGTAAGTGGAGTGGACAGACCTTCAGGGACTGTAGCTTGTTTCCATCATGGAGAGCAGGTCTTTGAGAGCAAGTCTATGACTACCCTGAAGAGCACCAAGTCTACACCAAAACCTGGACACCCCTTCGGTCTTGGTTTAGCAAGGTGGAGTTATTCTGCAAGAAAAGCTTTGCAGAAAGCCTCCATTTTCAAATACAAGTAGAAATAGTGAGCAGCTTTTTCAGCATTGATTTTGCTGTTTCCAGTTTTCTGAGTGCAAATAAGAAGAATGGACTGTGTATCCACATGAGGTGGTCTCAAACCATAGAAGTCCCATTGCTGAAATCCCAAAGCAGCAGCATGTGCTATGGAATGTCCATAAACCATGAGAGCTTCCTGGAAGGATGACCGCTCTGCAAATCAACACCTTATTTTCAGCATGGGATGGGAGAGGGAAGCTCTTTCTTCTTAGCTACTGATGCTGCATGGAGTGATGACACTTGGGACAACTGTGCACCCTAGCCAGGTTTTGGGAGGCATCTGCAGCCTCCAGGAAAACAAGTAAACTTCTTAGCTAAGCTCCCTGTCCCCCACTGCAGGTAACTTCACCACATTAGCAGGTTCCCATTGAATGAATTCTCCATGATAAAATGGTCAGAAGTGAGATCCTGAGAGGACTGAGCAGCTTCCATCATCCCTTGAGCTAATACTATCCCCCAGCACTGCCTGCAGCTTTCCCCTCCCCTCTCCTCAGCAGAACATAACTTTTTACCTCTTTCTTGAAAATGTCAGGGCTGGACAAGGCATTAACACATTTTTTTGACAAATTAGATGCCAACAGTGGATGGTTGTTTCATCTATACTGTCATGCTGGGAAAAAAACAATGTGAGTAAGGAAAGGAATGAAATGAAAGCAAACAGAAATTGGTCTATGGTTTAGGTATGCAGGACTTCTTTCTGTGCAAGGTTAGTGCTGATTTCTGTCACTCCAACACTGATTCAAGGCATGTCCATGCTTTCCTCAGGGCAGTGGAGTTCAGTTTTCGTATTGAATCTTGTTCACCGCCTGCTTTCACTGCAAAGAAAGACAGAGAATATTCCTCTCAGGGGCTTTATTGACTGCTGGGCTGACGGAGCAGGTGGAAAATTATTATCCCACACTTTTATGTCAGTGTCCCAGGAATTGTTGTCTTTTCCAAGCAAGCCTGTTTAAATGGATTCCTTCTGGCCTGGCTGATCAGTTGTGCAGGTCTAGTATTCTTGCTCAGGAGCAAATATTCCTTTGCCAGGCATGGGCACAAGGAAGGGATTCCAGCAAGGGTGAAAGCATGCCTCCTTTGCCTCCTGTGGTGGCAGGGCTGCTGCAGATCAGTGAACAGCTCTACGCACAAGGCTGCTGCACAACATTCTGACTGTAGCTGGTATCGCGGGGCTCAGATTAAGGGAAGCCTGGCTGTGCCTGCAGAGCACGTCTCCTGCTGCACACACACATGGGTGCTAACGGCAGCAGCGGCTGCTTCCCGAACTCTCAGTGCCGGAGAGATTACTTGTCCTTGGGAGTCCTCTATATGGTAGGAAGAAGGTCTACAAAAAGCAGGGCTCCACCTCTAGGGTGGTAAGTAAACGGCAAAAATTCCCAGGAGCAAGGTCATGCACTGTAAAAACACCTGGGATTCTAGGCCATTTCCTTCAGAAATAGGAAATCCCAGGTCTGATGAGGAAACAGACTGGCCATCAGAGTGGGAGGAGTTCCCTCCCCACACCTGCATCGACTTCTATTGTGTTTGCAGGGAAAGAGAAAACTGCTTCTGGGTTTCTATCAACAGTTCCTAAAGACACTATCATCAGCAAAAGTGGGAAAGAAAAAGCAAGGCAGGGGGTGAGTGTGTTTCCTCCTATGGTCACTAGAACACCTATAGCCATATCACTGTCCACCTTTGCTCACCCAGCCTTTTGCTGAGCTGAGATTGCCATTTTCTCTCTCTTTCAGAGCTCCACCGCCACGAGAGCATCCAGGAGAAGAACGTGAAAGAAGCCAAAACCAAGTGCAGAACCATTGCATCCCTGCTGACAGATGCACCCAACCCCCATTCCAAAGGGGTGCTGATGTTTAAGAAGCGCAGGCAGAGGGCTAAGAAGTATACCTTGGTAAGCTTTGGGAGTGTCGACGAAGACCGCTCCTACGAGGAGGAAGACGGAGTTTTTCCAACTAGTGAGTCTGAATTTGATGAGGAAGGTTTCTCTGATGCTCGAAGCCTAACTAATCACTCAGACTGGGACAACACTTACCTAGACATTGAAAAGTCCAAGTCTGAAGCTGAACAGAAGGAAGAGAAGCAAAAAGGTTTGAGTGAGGCCTCAGGTAAAGGAGCACGATTATTTGAGCAGCAGAGGGAACGGGCTGGGAAGTACACAGTTGAGAAAGTTCCAGTGCAGAAGAGCCCCCAGCTTGCTCCAGCTTCCCAGCCAAAGCAGGGCACAGTGAACGAAGATATGCCTGTGCCAGAGAAGGCAGACAGCATGCCCCTCAGCATCCATCTGGAAGGTGTGCAAGTGCCCAGCAAGCAACCAGCCACCCTCCCCACTCAGCTCCTGGCTGCTCCTAGTCCCACTTTCTTTCTGCCTCCCCCAAGCACCCCTGACTCCTTCTCTGCAAGCTCAACAAGCATGTTCAACAGGTCTGCACGGCCCTTTACTCCTGGCTTTTCTGGCCAACGCCCAGCAACATCCTCTGTCATCTTCAGGCCATCTGCACCCAAAAAGCCCAATGAAAGTCTGGGTGGGAAAAGCACAGTGGTTCCCCCTTTCTCACCTCCCGCTCCAGAAACACCTGCCAATGCACCAGTGCCAACACACCGTGGTCCAGTCAGCTCCTCCACATCTTTGTATATCCCTGCACCAGGAAGGCCAACATCACCATTGGAGTTACAGCCAAAAGGAGGAAGTTCTCAAGAAACTAAGCCTTCTGCCAACACTGCCCGAACATCCACCACCTCTATCTTTCTGTCAGCTCCCTCAAAGCCAGGAGGGGATGTGGTCTCTGCATCATCCCAGCCAAGAGTCCATGGAACAACCTCTTCTTCTTTGTATATTAGTCCAGCACCATCACAGCACATGAGAAGCAGTTCCCCCGTGCCAAAGCAGCCTCCTCCGGCCATCACTCCAGCAATGGCACGACCTCCTTCGGAGCCCTTAACATCCAGGGAGCAGAGGATTGCTGTGCCAGCTCCCCGCACAGGCATCCTGCAGGAGGCTCGCCGGCGGGGCAACAAGAAACCCATGTTCAGTAAGATTGAGGAGAAGAAGAATTCCCCCAATCCTGAGCTCCTGTCTCTGGTGCAGAATCTGGATGAGAAGCCAAAAGGTGACCACCCTGGGGCAGGCTTCGAGTCTGGGCCTGAAGAAGACTTCCTTAGCCTGGGTGCTGAGGCCTGCAACTTCATGCAGTCCTCGGGACGCAAGTTCAAGACCCCACCTCCAGTAGCTCCTAAGCCAGATGGTGGACTGGTAAATGGGGCCCAGGACATGCCTCAGCTTAAAGGCAAGGGAGCAGAGCTCTTTGCCAAACGCCAGAGCCGCATGGACAAATTTGTGGTGGAGACAACACCAAAGACAGAGCCTAAGCCCAGGACCCCTTCTCCTTCCCCTTCTCTACCTTCATCCTGGAAATATTCACCTAACATCCGGGCTCCTCCTCCAATAGCTTACAACCCAATGCATTCCCCTTTCTATCCCCTGGCAGCCAGCAAATCTCAGGCTAGCAAAGCAGAGAGCAAAGTGAAAAAGGCACCTGGCCAGAAATCAGGGATCAAGGTCATTGATTTAATGCGCCACCAGCCCTATCAATTAAAGTCAGCCATGTTCTGTTTTGGGGATCCCCCAAGCCCCAGCACTCAGAATTCTCCTGGTCAGCCAACCCAGAAGGCTAGCTCATCCTTCATGGCAGCCAAGCAGGTCCCTGTGAAAACAGCCAAGACCCAGGAGATTCGTCGCTTCTCCACTCCAGCTCCCATGCCAGCCTCAAGCAGCCTGGCACCGACCGTGCTTGTGCCCCGCTCAGCCACCACGCTGGATGAACCATTGTGGAGAACAGAAATGGCCTCTTCTGCCCCTGCTACACCAGCACCCTTCCCGGTGGAGCTCAGCCAGTTCCCTAAGCCATATCAGAGCTCCCCAGAGCCAGCACAGGCAGGCCAAGGGCCATCTCCAAATCCATCCTCTGCCTCTCGGTTTCAGGTGGCCAGGCCCAAATTCTCAGCAGCAAGAACGGGGATGCAGGCCAATGTCTGGAGGCCAAGTTTTGGCCACCACTGAGGCAGGCACCCCTCCCATCCTGTCTGTGGCCCTGCAGAGATAGTGCTTGTTTTGTCTTTCATGTCAGCTCAGTACACTCGGATGAGTGACACAAAATGAAGAAAAAAAACCCCCAGATTACTCCCCTTCTGCACCACCCTCTCCCCCAGTCTCCCCTTGGTCTCAGATGGGAAACTTCAAGGAAAGGCTTACTGGCTGTGGCTACAGTAGGAGGAAGAATGTGGAGAGAGGGCACATGTGTGGTACACAGAGACTGGGAACTTGTACACAGCAGCAAAACCCACCTCTGTAGGAGGTGAATGGCAGGGGTTGTCGCACATAAGAATACACAGGAGGCAGTGATTTTCCTTTCCCAAGGGCTTTGGAGTAACCCTTGAATGGAGGGAAACTGGGGGCAAGAGCTTTCCAGGAAGAAAGGATGACAGATGGGATTACAGAACAGAATCCCTAACTTTTCCATTAGAGTGCTCTTCTCTGAGCATGTCAATCTATACACATTCACCTGTGTGCACACACACACATGTACACAGCAACGCTCAGCAGGGAGTGAAAGTAGCAGCAGGGGCTTCACCTTAGACACTCCCAGACTTCCCTCTGGAAAGGAATGGGAAAGAAGGCAAGAGAGCAGAGTGAGCAGTGGTGTTTGCCCATGCACATGTGGGCAGTGTGCCCTGTGCAGAAGAGTGTGTGCCCGCTCCTCCAGTCCCCAGGGCTGAGGGTAAAAGAGAGAGTCATCCTAGCTGGTACTAAACATGACTCAGGTCTGGAAGCAGTTTGCCAAAAGAAGGCCTTTGAGTGGACTTTGTGGGGCTATCACCAGCTGTGGGAACTGCAAAAGGAAGTATCAATTTTTGAAGTTACACAAAGTCAAAGCTAAGGTCAGGCAGTGGCTGGTTGGCACAAAGAAAGGCCCTGCAGCATTAGTCCCACTGAAACAGGATATGGATACTGTAAGTACAAAGGTGGATTGCATGGGAGAAGGTGTAGTTGGCTTTAAAAGGAAGCAAGATTGAATACGCATTTGCACATTATTTTTTTGTTTAGTTTAGGATGGAAGTATGGCTAGATTAGAAATGGGTCATGACACAAAACTTGCTGAAAACTTTGTGATGGCTGGAAAACAGAGGCCCTTTACAGATGTTCTCAGTATGGAAGTGGATGTCAGGGAAACAGAAAGTCAAAAGTAAAACTTTATACTAAATGATTTAGGGTTTTTTTGAGGTCTATTTGGTAAAATCTGAAGTGCTCTGAGAATCCTAGAAGATCTGCACTCAGTCACACATACAGAGATCAGTTTGCTGGTGATACTGGGGTAAGAGTACTGGTTATTCCATGCATGTCCCAGGCTAGCCTCTGACTTAATCCCTACACTAAAGGTGTACAAGAAGAAAGCATTCCCTTTCCCAAGGAAGAATTCAGCATATTAGTAGGGACTGCGCACGTGCATGTCATCTCTACTCCAGTTTACAAACAACCCTGCCATTTACTTTCTGCCTGTGCTCCTCCTTTTCCAACAACCAATTTTACAGTGTGATCCCACACGTACACCAAGAAAGCATTGCTCCTGAAGCACTGGCTCCAAATACAGCAGATGCCCCAGCTGCAGGGAAGGGACTTGCCACCTCTTCCTGGCCCAGGGTAGCCCAGCCCTTCTGCTAAAACCTTAGGAATGTGTATGGGAGGCAGAATGAGGGTCTCATAGCCCTGCTTGAGACAAGTCTCCATCTCACTAGACTTGCTCCTCTCCTTCAAGCGATAGCTGTTCTCTGACTGGACTGTACACAAACTTTGGATATACAAAACTGTAGGTTCTGGGGAGAGAAAAAGGCATGCAAGCGGGGCTGATGCAGTCTGTAAGAAGTGCAGCTAGTGTTGTTTCACACTAAGTTCAAGCCAATCTTCTTCTGCACACTAGCAGCTTATGATGTATAGCTCTTTTCATGAAAGCTGGGGCTTTACTTTTTCTTGGAGGCTCTAAAATCCTTCTCTGTGAGCACCTTGAGATTTTTCATACATGCTCTCCCATGAAGAAAAAGAAGGATGGAGAACCTAGCTAGCTCTAATCCTGGACAAGTGTGGGAGGGAGAGAATGAGAGAAAAGTGGAAGTAATACACAATCCTGCCTTTGAATACTTCACTCTGGCTGGACTTGTTCTGCCAAGCCTGTGTTTGCAGGGCACACACCTGGGGGACCTGAAACATAGGATGAGCATGCTGGGGAGAGAAAAGAACAGCACTTACACTTCACTCAGCACACTATCAGCCATGGGAGAGGATGGTAAGAAAACCTTTGGGAATGCCTTGGGGTAATGGACAAAGGTGTGGCTGAGTAAGAAGAGGTGCTGCACCTGGGTTATATGACATAGGAGTAGCCAACCTGAATTGATGAGGACATTGTTTGTATCCCTGGAAAGCCTCAGAAAGAACCTCTTAGGAGAAGTCCTCACCACAGAGTTAATTCAGATAACCAGAATCCACTTAGCTCCAGTGAAGGGGGGCAGCCATGCTACAAAACCTATCTTGGATGATCACTTTCTCACTCATCCTGTGCTGTGTTGCCAGCATTTCTGAAAAAAAATTCCTGTATACTGTAGTGATTCTTCCCAAACAGGAGAGGAGGAGTCTTCTAGGAACACTGTGGGATGGACTTCAAGGACTAGCAGTGCTCTAAAAGCTTTGTCTCATCTCCCTGTGTTGTCTGTCACTGGCTAGTGGTTTAAGCCACTAGCCTTAGCAAGACAAGCTAGCCCAGGCTAAAAGCATTAGGAACTCAGGTGTAGAGAGGGGTTATGTGGACCAGACAAAGGGTGCTCAAGAAAATTCTGCAGTGAAGAAATAACCTCAGAAATTCTGATTCTTACTCCACTGTCCCTTTCCCTCAGGCCTTTAAAGTTAAGTGCTCAGGGCCTGAGTGTCTCAGGAAATTCATTTTGCCACTGGAAAAATAGAGAGGTCTGGCCTTAGTATGTAGGGAGGTTGCATGTGGTTAGTATTTCAGTGATCCCAGTCCAGATTTCTGGAAGACAATGATGCCTGCCAAGGAGTGATGGCCAAACACTGTTCAATGTTAGATGTGGGTGAATAACTGCAGTTGCCCCATCATTTCTGATAATGTAATGGGCAGGAGATGAAAAAAAAGTTTGGTTTGGTTGGAGAACAAATATTAAATATAAGAGCAAGGAAAAGAACCAGGAGGCTGGGAACCCTGCATTTTACTTACATCCTCAGTTCAAAGCTATGTTTAGAAGCAAAACTAAAGTTGTTTAATGAATCTCAGCCCCTCACGAACTTTTCTGGATCCTATGCTGACATAGGACTTGATCTGCAGAAGCAGAGGGTGTTACAGATGAGACCTAGAGGAGTGCTTATGGTGTATCCCAAAGAAGTCCTGTAGCTGCAAGCAGGATAAGATGAGAAATAATACTGAGATACATCTGTAAAAAAAGAAACTATTGCTGGCTTTAAGCAGCTCTGCTAGTGTCTGCTCATGAAAATATTGTGGCTGGCCTGTTAGAAAAAGTCACAGGTGAGATTACAAGGAATACTTTTGAACCATATAAGCTTGTCTTGAGCCTCTCCAAATGTCTAATTCCTCAGCTGTTGAACAAGCACAGACAAAAGCAGTTGTTTGACAAGTTTTAGCTCCCACCTGCTAAGTTATAAGCTGCAGTGGTAGGCCAAACCCTGGTGTCCCTTTGTTAATCATTTGAAGATGTCTGCATGGGCAGTGATTTAAAACTTCCTATCATCCCTCCTCTCTAGCATGTTGCAGGTTACACATTGCAGCTATGGCAGTTCTGGGGTTTTATCTTTGCTTCAGAAGTAACAGACCTTACCAGTCCACCTACCAGAGATAGCCTCAAGATCCTGCAGCAGCTGAGAGGAAGAATCTCAGAAGAGAGTGGTGTGATGAGGAGTCACTGATCACCAGACATGAGCACAGTGTAAGGCAAGACTGTCCCTCGTAAAGAATATGCTCCCTTTTTACTATATTATCCAGCATCTCCTACTAGACCCATTAGACCCTAGAAGAGACCCACCAGTGCTCTGAAAATGGGAGCCCAGCAGTAGTGCTCTATCTGGTGGAAGATGTGACCCCAGAAGACCAGAGCTGGCATCTTTGCTTATGGAAACACTTCTCTCCTTTTCTGTTTTGCCCTTTTTTTTTTTTTCAATTTACAATCACTTTCTATTTGTTTGTGCAGAAAAATAAACTTGTGAGATGCACTTTACAGGTGGCATTTTGTCACTTTCTTTTCTTGGCACCCAGGGGAAATTGCTATGTGGACAGCACATGTAGTTAGCACTACTGACAAACTACTAAGGCCAAGAGATTATAAGGAGTCCAAAAAAGGATGGGATATCTCAGTCATAAAAACAATTAAGTTGGAATTAAAAAAGCCCCACATAAGCAAAAATTTAAGTGAGAGCCAAAGCTTTGGTGCTACAGGCTATAAAACACTCACTGACAGGGTGAAGAAATTCATGGGCCAGCCTGAGCTGGCCTGCCCCATCATTGCCCCTCAGCCTGCTCTAACCTACCCTCTCCTTGTACATCTGATATCAGTGGAAGTTTGTCAGCTCTGCTAAATGCAAATATAAACCCACATTACATAATTCAACTTAATATTAACCAAAATATCACAAAAACAAATCAGCCATAAAATCAAATATATCCCACTGTATCCTCAGGCTCTAAGTCTAATCCTAGCTCTAACCTTAACCCACTTCATGTTAAAGTCTACTCAGTTCCTGGGTCCTGAGAGGTTTATTGTGTTCAGTTGAGGACAAGCGTTAGGAGGCCACCTTTCCCAGACACATTGCACTCACAAACAGCAATTCCTGAGCACCGCAGAAGATGCTGGGATCAGATGTAGGATTAGCCTGCAGGCTTTGGATATTTGTCCAGGTATAATTTTGAGGATTTTTTTCAGATTAATTACAAGGAGAGGTTTTTTATGCAGTGGTCTGGAGGTGAGTCTTGGGACTAGCCAGCATATTTCTGACTGACTTGTCGACATAAAATTCCAGAAGAGGCAGCAATATTTGCTGATGCCAGACCTGAGCTTCTGCCCAACTGGAAGCACAGCTCCCAAAGAAATAAGTCTACAGATGCACAGGCTGCAGATTAGGACTGCATCTTGTTTTGCTTAATAAAGCTGACATAGTAGGATTATGACTCCAGATGGTTTGACACATTGCAGGATGGTTCCTGTATCCAGGGCTCTGATTAAATTCCTTATTAACCTCTACAACCTTCTCAAGTGAGAGTGATTTCCTCTCACAGCAGATCATGTCAGAAGGAGCCAGATGAACAGGCTTTGAAAGGTGGAACAAGAGCCTGCCAAGCCAAAGGATTACTAAGCAGGCTATTACTATGTAGCAGGCTAGGGATGAACTTGGCCTTCAGTATGCACTTCAGAGAGAAATGTAAAATCAGAAAATAAGGTGCCTAGTGGGGTATCTACCCCCAAGCAATCATTCCCGATGGAAGAAGAATGTCCAGCAAAGAGCACAGGAGGGCAGGTATGTGGCATGTAGGAAAGATAAAGGGTACATTCCCTGACAGTACAGACCAACAGCTTCATCGGCCACTAGATGTTGCCACTGTTCTTTTCTCAGTTACCTGGGGTTTTGGCATTCGCCTGATGTGGTGTTAAGTCTGGAGGGTTTAAAATCTTAGGAAATCCTTTCTTCCTAATCTATCCTCTTTTGATGTTCACATACAGTGTTGCTCAGTTCCACATAGCAGAGGAGAAGGTCAGCTTCATACCACAGAGTTTTGGCATGAAGGGCTTGCTGCATCTTGGAGGGGATTCGTGGTTGGTAGGATGTGGGTCACGCAGGCAAACATGCTGCCCAGCAAGTAACACACCATGGGCATGCCAGCTATTTCAACACACACTCCGGCTCTGTGATCGAATCCTACATATTTCTGTCCCAGTTCTACATCTCATTGTGCATTAAGTCCATTTAGTGGCAAGAGGAAGCCTGGCATTAACTGTTTCTCCTATTTTGGTGCTACAAACTGTTGACAAGTCTTCCTGATGTCTGTGTAAAAATGGAAGAGATTAAGCATATATTAAATATTTTAAAATAACAAATACAATATTTCTTTAAAAAAAATAATCACAGAAAAAAGTGTCAAATCAAGATTTTTGCAACTTTTTTTTCAAAACAGATGGAATCATACTAGAATCTGCTGCTTATGAATACTTTCAGCACAGATCAGTCCTGGGCACTAGGGGGAAAGGGGAGCAGGGACAAGGCTTAACTTTCTATCTTTGGAAAATTAAAATGGTAAAGAGTGGCGATGTTTGCCACTTACACATGATCAAAATGTGCTCAGGAGACACTGCTGACAACGACTGAACTACTGCTTACTTCTGTGTAGCACAGTGTAACGAGGCAGATCTCATGCACTGCTCTTGAAATAATTTTGTAGACATCAACAACTTTGAAGTTAGACCATTTGAAATTAGATTACAAGAATGCAGTGCAAAAATAAATTAATTTTGAAGATACGTGTCAGAGAAGGCAAAGCTTTGTTCAGGCTGTTCCTAAGGCCACTTGAGCAAAGTGTATATTTGGAAAGAGAGAGGTGGTCACAGTGAGACACAGACAGGTCCTTGTATGATTAAAAACTCCTCCCCTAAGTGCTGAAATGGCCTACAGGCAGCACATGTACTACTCTGCTGGCATAACTGGAAACTCCATGTACTTAAGCAAAGACTGAATTTAGACACCACACTCCAGGTAAACTCCCCACCCCGCCCCAACCAAAACTACAACAGCTCATCAAGCAAGGCTTATAGTGATTTAAAATCCTTAGCATTGAGTAGCATGAGTGGGTAAGATAACAATAAGAAAACAGATACCTTCTTCTCTATGCTGAGTTCATTGCATTACTTATGGCAGAGACAGCAGATTGGTGCAATATTCCCAATGCAAAAAGCCACAGAGCTGCTGAACCTAGCACCGTGGCAGGACACAAGTGAAGTCTCTGCTAGATCCACAACTGACATTTCTAGACTAGTGAACTAGACATTCCTGTCTCTTGGGAGAAACTGTGCATAGAGAGAAGAAAGTGGCAGGATGTAGTTTGAAGGTTGAGCAGGAGCTAAGAATTTCAGTTAAAGATGTGTCTTGGGAAATCAGTGTCAGACACAAGACTGCTTTATCCAAATCACCCTATAAATGCTGGTGCCATACTAACAGAACAAACACTCTTGCATTCCTTCTAGGTTAGAGGCTCAGGCTCTGTGCAGCACACTCCAGATGCACTCTTAGGTTCTGTGTTTCACCTGGTGTATGTATATATGCACATGCAGATGAAAACAACCCCTGGAAGATGAGGGTTGCAAGGACAGAACATGACCTCACAGAGCACTGAATTAAGGCTATGGACCATCTTTCAAAGTGGAGGTGGCCAAGGTCTCTTCAGAATTTGAGGCTCATGACAGCCATAGGGACAACAGCACTCAAAAGCCTGGCTGTTCTAAATCTTGGATTTTGTGACTGGATTTTCTGAGGAGTCTGATGATTGGTCTAGGAACCTAAATACTACACATCAGCACTTAGAAAATAAAGGAATCCTCCCACTTGACCATTTCAGCTTCCAGATACTATTTCTGAGTCCTGGATAAAGATCCGTCCCTATATTCTCTACTCTCAGCTTACTTTCCTTCAGATTCCTGCTTGATCTGTCCCATTTCCAGTTCCTTGTCCCCAAGAAGCCTACTTCTTACACAAGACCTTGACTAGGCATACAAATGCTTTGTTCCCATCAGACCACAGTTCCCATCACTCCTTGAAGTTGGACTTCAGAGTCCTTGGCCTTGCTCCTAACTATGCTTGCCTCTTGCCCTTTAGGCTGGGGATCCACAGGTGACTCTCGTCTCTTGGAGTTGGCTCACTTTGTACTGTTGTCAGTGCGTTGTTCCTGGTCCTAATTTCAGGGTATGCCTACTCATATCCTGATCGAGATCCTCGAGGACACACCATGCTAGACATCCCTTCTCTTCATCTTACTTCTTGACTTTTATAAGAGGGCTTACATCCATTTCCTGCTCACTTCCAAGTACCAGCTAGCCAATTACCAGCTACTCCCTTCCAGCCTGCTCAGCTCCTCTCTCCCTGCAGCTGCTTGGGGTGGGAAGAAGCAGAGGAGCATCAAGTCATTTTGTGGCAGGGAAGAGCCACCACATACTTCCAACTTACATCATCTTTTGGAGCTACAAAAGATTTGCCTCAAAATCCAGCAGGTTTCCACATGATATCTAGCTGGCACAAACTGTCCCCTAAGGTGTAATTTGTGCTCAGGAAGGCACAGGAGATGACTGGAGAAATAATACAGCAGCTATAAATTGGTCTGAAAACAGCTTCTAGAAGCAAGTAGAGAGGAGGTAGAGTTTAGCATGAATCTAGTTAGTGCAAGAAGATGTCACATAGTGCTATCTGCATTTCTCAGCTTCTCACCCAGTAATATAAATCACATTCATTTCTTAAATTATTATCAAAATGTATCCAGAAACTTCTTGAAATTAAGAGGTAACTGTACCTCATCCTTCAGGAAATGAGAGGCAAAGGGCTGCTGATTTTAAGCGATACACCAGTACATCATGTATGTTCTCACTATGTCTGTTCCCATATGCCATCACCTCGTGACAGGCAGTGTCTCCCTTGATGAATAGGATTTAGAACATGGGGAACTTGAATAGGAGAGCAGCATCTCAAAAAGCACAACTGGATGTCACACTCTGGCCAAATGCTCAGCATGGTGCTAAATCAATCCCAGAGAAAATTATGTGCAGAAAAAATACTCCTCCTTTAACAACATGCAGTAAGCAGGGCTTGGCCAACACTGACACACCTGCTCCTGTGTGGTCACCTGCACTTGTGTGGAGTGGGTGCAACGTGGACAGACAGTCAGTTGTGATGGTAGCATTTGATACCCTCCAGCTTTGTGCAGATGTAAATGCCTTCACCAGGCATGACGGCTCTGTGATGGCACCCAGAGCAGTGGGTGTTTACAGTTGAATTGTGCTACCCTCTGCACCTGTTTCACACTGGCACTGCTCCAGGGATTTACTCCCAAATCACCAGCATGAGAGTGTGAGGACAGGATTCAGGCCAGACATCATTCTGGTGTATCAGCTGGGCTCAGCGAAGGATACAGCACTCTTTTGGATAATGGAAAGCTTACATCATGGTGTTACAGGAGATATGAATGAGAGAGTTAGAGCTACGAAATAGGCACAACGTAAAGTATTCAGATAGGTGATATGGATGCAAGCAAGAGGGAAATGGGGACCCTTGGGCCAGGAGATTGCTGTATGTGCCCTGACTCCAAGCAAGGTATAAAGACTGATTATTCCCCATAGGTATGTTACAGCAGTCTTCTACAGGACCTTCCAAACAGTACTGGGGTTACGCTTTGTGCTTTCAACCACTTATCACACTGAGAAGTTTTATATGCATCTGGTGCAGGCAAAACCAACAGCAAAATCTAGGGAAAAAGGAAAGTGGCTCTCTCCTGATGCTCCTTTATATCAACTTTGCTTTCAATCCTCTGTGCAGATGATTTTCTACTACAATCAAAACTGTGTTTTGTTTTTTTCCCCCGCTACTAGACTCTAGGATTATTCAGTGGACAACTTGATTTTGATCCAATAGGAATTCAGTTTTGCAATGTGAAATAGGAAGACAATGTTTTCTGAAGGACTTCTGCTTTATTTAGGAGCTGAAAAGTATGTGCATCTCTGAGTAATCCAGTAAAATGAGATATGTTCTCTTCATCCAAAAACCAACTGGATAGGGGGGAAAAAGAGGAAGAGTCACTGTCACTGCCCTGGCTCCTAAATTGGAGCTTTTCTTCCTTTTATCAAAGTCTCGTACCAGATAAAGGAGATTGGACCCGCAGCTTCGCAGTTTCTCTTGTTGTTTATTAAGTTCTTATTACAACTTCAGCATGTCACCCTGAACCTGCGTTTAACACACCGAAGCACGTGCTGCAAAAGCCGTGGAATGGCAGCTGCNGCATATATGAAGCTGCACTAAATGCAGGCAATCAACCCTATTTCTGTCATCAATCAGGACATTCTGTCATTAATCAGCTTCCTTGCTACTTGATTCAGCTTGGTTTCCCATACACATTACATAGCTACTTCCTAGAATTCTGTAAATATCTTTCTAGACTTTGTGGTTTTCCTATTACTTCTTGTTTCATGCAAACAACTAGTTTGCTTCTGTATTTTCTGATACTTTTTAGGAATTTTGTATGAGAGCCTAAAGGACATTGGGCTGAATGACTGAGCAAGGCGCAGAAGGAGGATGTAAAACAGAGCAAGACCCAAGATAGCTTTTGAGGCATTACTGACAAACAGGATTCTGAGAAGGTTTTATGAATTGCATTAAAAAGCAATAGGAGGAGGAAAGGGAACAGCTTGTTGATTTGGACAGAGAAGAGGAAGAAGTGAGGCACCTATGGAGAGCCTGGTCTTCCTGGGCCCTGAGACAGTGACTGCAGGATACCTGAGGAGCAACCTTTTCCTTTCCCCTCTCCTCAGGGATGGAAGTGGTGCTATCTGAGACTCTGCCCTCTGGGCCATTGGCTATTAATAACTGCAGGATGCCTGTGCGAGCAGCCTTCAGGAGTCAAATTCACAGCACTTTGCATCAGCACTTTGTGCTGGGCAGAGCTTGCCTGCACCCCAGGCACGCTGGGAGAGAGGGGCTGCTGGACAAGCCTCCCCAGCAGCACCCAGAGACAGGCTGGGAGGAAGCAGCCCACTGCCGAGCTCTGGGGCAGGCGTGTGAGCTGGTCTGAGCCTGGCACTGCAAGCCTGAGGTGAGTTGACTGGGCAGCAAAATAGTGTAGAGCAGGTGCTGGAGAGGGCAGAGAGTGGTTTGGTTTGCAGCAAAAACAAGGAAATGACTGCTGCAGAAACCGAGGCAGAAAAAGACAGAGAAATTGAACCACGGGATAGAGCTCAGGGAGAAAAGGATAACTGTCACCCTGATTTTTTGTACGGGATAGTGGGAAGGATGGGGACTGAGGCTCCAGCAGCCTCCCTGTGGTGGGAGGGCTGAAAGAGCAGAAGTACCTGTGTAGCTCTGGACTCTGTCCATGGTGAGAGACTCTTGCCCCTTTCCTTACACTACACCAATTGCATGCAGCAGGTTTTTCACTCCTCAGTCCTGCTGGATTAGTGAAGAACAGCAGAATGGAATGGACTTGTCCTCACTGCTCCTTGGGAATGGATGTGTTAGAGGAGCACAGTTCCCCACCAGGGCCAGCCCTTTCAGCCTTGCCTCAGGGAGTCCATGTTTGGGGCATACAGAAGATTTCCTTCTGTTTCACCAGTCCTAGGACCCATCAGATGGGCCATAACCATCCACTCCCACTGTTTCCTGGCAGCATTGCCCCTTTCCTGTCAGGCAGGGCCTGCTGCTTTTATATAGCCAAGCAGATGTCTGGCTGCTCGAGGAGAATGTAAGGCGCGTGCTTTATGGCTGCACCTGCTCATGCTTGCTTTGGGAATACCCCAGGATGGACTCGTTTATGATGTGAACTGCATAGGCAGCACCTCGGGAAAAGGAAAAGCTTGCAAATCTGAAAGAAAAACTAATCCAAGAGTATCTGCCAATGTGATTGGAGCTGTTTTGTTGTGGCTGGGCTTCTTTTAACAGTTATCACCACCTCATCACATGAAAACCATGTTGCAAAAGAAGCAATGGTAGAATGAAACTGCAGAACACATCGGAGATAAAAATGTCTTGATCACAACAATGGCAGCATACAAACTCCTAGTTCCAGCTGTTTGCTCGGTAGTTTTAAAATATAACTCATAGTTCAATGTTTTCAGTTCTGAAATTCTAAGCAGCAAAAGTACAAAGAATCACAAGGACAGAGGTGGTTAGTTATTGCTGTAGCTGAAGCCAATGGGTCTTTACTCATTTTTTTTTTATTATTGTATTGCATCGTATTAGGTGAAGATCCATCCCTTATATGTTGTTATTTGGGCATGGACAGTATTGAAGTGAAGGCAAGACATTTGCCCTACTTACATTATAGGTGATAACTCCAAAGAAGGACTCTGAGGAGCTGCCTGAAATGGAATTGCTGAGATTTCTCCTGATTTTCCCTGACTTTGCAGTACAGATCTCTCATCCTATGTAGGGATAGAGAACATTGTACCAGAATAAATCTCCCTCTTCTCCTCTTTCCCTCTTCAAAATGATATGGGATAAGATCAATAAATGAGATACAGGTGCAAGTAACTTCAAACAAATTGGGTGAACAACTTTTCCTTTGACAAGTTTTTCTGTGGCTTCTTCCTCCAGCCCTTATGTAACAAAACATTAGCAGTCATAAAAGACAGAAATACTTAGGAGTTTTGGTTTGTTTCTTTTTTCTGTTGCTGTTTCAAACTTGCAGTCTAGTGGCTTTCTGAATACCTTTTCTAATTCTAATAGGACTATGCAAATATCCAAACCACACTTGCAAATTATTCAAGGTGCTCCCAATAACCCATGAACAGACCTGAAAACTTTACACAAAAAAATATATTACCATCTAATGATAACTGCACGGTATTCTAACATTGTATCATAGAGCAAATTTTCAAAGTAACATTCTGTTACTGCAGCACAAGATGCTAACAGAGTACCCCTATGGCACATGTGGATTCTGGGAGACTGCCATGTTGTAATCAAAATGCATCTTTTGGATGACAATGCTATATGGCACCTTGGCAATGCTTCAGCTGTGATCTGCTACCATATTTTGTGTCATAGTCTCCAGAGAACACCACAATGGCCTGCTGATGTTATTCTGTATGGGGTGATACCATTCACTAGCTCCATCATGTGGAAGTGATAGAAAAGAACCTGTGTTGAAATGAAGGCTGTGTATCTTTTACCTGTAGATGGCAATTAAAAGAGAGGCAAGAAATACCTTTCCAGTGTTTCATTCTCCATTTCCTTGTGTGTTTAGAGCAAAGCAGAGAACCCTTTGTGGGAATGCCCCTTGCAGGGACTCCTGCTCCTGTTAAAAGGAAAAAGTCCACTAAACTCATTGGGAAGCTGACACACGAAGGTAAGATTTGCAATACTGCACAAGTAAGAATTGTTTGGATTTCAACCTGAATTTCAGCCTTTAAAATTTCACACCTTGTCAAACTGAACTCCCAAAGCAAGACATGCAGTGAACATACCAGGAGGCAAAGCACAAGTATTACTAAAGCCCAGCCTTCAACCACATCACATTTTCTATCTCACAGTTGAAATGCATTGCACATACTTGGGTCAAATGTTGGTCTAGGTTACACTCTGTAAACCCATATTCTCCTGCACCATTAATTTGGATACACACCATTGTGAAAGGAAAGAGAACATGATCTTTTGCAGCTATCAATATTGCAGTGCCTAGTTATATTCCATGTTGTTCTCTCTCTTATAATCTTTGTCTCTTAATTGTTTTTCCTCTGTGTGAGAGAATTCCTTTGATTCTAGCAGTCATCAGCTAAAAAAAGACAAATTCTCTTTGACAGGTTAATACAGCAGGAAGAATTTAACCTGGGACATTTTTCTTTCTACAGAATATGTGTGTATTGGGTAGGGTTGCTTTTAAATAACTGTGATATCCTTATCTTCTCTTTATTTTTAACAGCATGGGGAACATTTTCAGAGGTTTGAAAAAGTAATAATTCAGTACTGTTCTTTCTTAAGCCCCCCAAAATGGCTGTAGAAACTTCTCTGATAGGGTACAGGTATATATTTTTCTGTTTGCTCCTAATCCTTTATTCAAGTAAACAAGCAAGTAAAAATCCAATTTTCAGTTAAAGGGCATTTCTTTCTGTTCTATGTAATAGTGCTGTATCAAATTGGCTTGTTTAAAAAAAAAAAGTCTTCAGAGAATGTCTAATAAAATGAATGGGCTTTATACTAATTTTATACCATAAAATAAACTTATTCTATTTTTTACGCATGAAGATACATTCTCTGTTGTAAATGAGAAATGGTCTTAACCTTGCTTAATACAGAAAAAAAAAAAAGAAAGCCTAGGAAAAGTTGAGTGTTTCTGAATGAAAAAGTTTATCTGCATTTCTGCAAGATTTTTCTACTGAAAATTTTTAAATCCATTGCTTTGCTGGTGAATTGGTGGTACCAAATTGAATTGAAAACTATTGAGTAACTAGCATATTAAGACTTGAAGAGCATTTCAACTTCTTTCTCCATTAAAAATTCTTCTTAAAACAAACAAATGAAAAGATATAATAACATTGAATCTTGCCATGGCTCCAGGATGTTTAAACCAAAGCACACCAAAGTTGTCTTTATTTATTATTTGTGAGCCCAATCTGAAGAGCTGACTGCCACTCATTTAACTGCAAAGGAGGGGAGGCAAGTATAAGGCAGTAACCAGACAAAACAGTGGTGCATTTTGAGGCAGTACTAAGGAATCCTGCTGCACTGACAGATGCTTCAGATGTGGGACACATCCATCTAGCTTCACCCCTATGCAATTCATCTCTGCAAATTTGCCTTGATTGCAAACCAGAGTAAATCCCAAACATCTATATCCAGAGCGTCATCAAGATAAAAACTTGGTGCATAACTAATTTCCTAAAAACTTAATTTAGAAGAGAATTTGGGTGCTCTGAAGTCACTACTTATGCTAGGAAGCAATAGACAAGAGATGTGGACCACAGCACTTCCTAAAGTGTCCTATTGCATATGTTTTGTAGTCATGCCACAAGAGGCGTCCAAGCTGAACCTGGGGAAGAAGATCAGCATCCCCAGAGATGTGATGCTAGAAGAGCTTTCTCTCCTCACTAACAAAGGATCCAAGATGTTCAAATTACGTCAGCTGAGAGTGGAGAAGTTCATTTATGAGAATAACCCTGACGCCTTCACCGACAATTCTGTGGTAGGTGGGAGATTAGAAAGCTACTCGATATACCCAGGGGAAACACGAATGGAGTGTGCCAAAGCTCTCCTCTGTATGTGCAAGGGCTAGCGGGGACCTACTAACAAAGAAGTGAAGGAAAAAGTCAAAATTATATAAACACACAAGTTTTACTTTCTTTTGGCAGTGGCAGTAGTTTCCTCTGGCAAATATTTGGTAACACACATGCAGAAGCATGAGAAAATTCAGTACTGAGTGATGAAGGCAGACTGCATGTTTGGAAGGTGTTCAGACCTCAAGGCAGGGCTAATTAGTTTTGTATCCATTCCATTTCTTCTTTGCATGATGGCAATGATTCATCCAGGTCTGACTTCAGCTCCAGTAGGTGCAGTTATAATTTTAGTGCAGGATACTTTTATGCTTTCTGCTGGACAGAGTCCTCTGCTCATTTCTGCAAGTTCCGCAAGAGAAATTTCTGACAGAAACCTCTAACCTCTGTAATAGCTTCACTTAATTTGCTGGAAGCCAAGTTTGTTTTCTTCTAAAATATTTTTCTTTCAGATATGGTGTATAAATACAGACTTTTTTTTTCCTTTCCCATGAGTTAGTACTGTTATTTAATCTTTGAACTTCTCTCTACCATTAGTTGCTGGTGTAAAGTCTTCTAAAGATACCTACACTTTTCCAAATGAAACTGTCCTTTCACATGGTTGTCAGCAGATCAGTAAAACAAACAGAAAATGTTTTGGGTTCATATCCATTTTGATGTAGCATCTCATCTTCTGATGCTCTTTAAAATTAATTTGGTGTCATTTCATCCCTTTATGGCATCTGTTTTCCAGTCCAAGGAAACTCAAGGAAAGTAATAAAAGTCAAGCTGAAGAAAATGTTTTGCCAAACAGAAACACACTACTTTTTAGACCTCTGATGTTTTCCAAAGCATCAATAAGTAACTATATGTACTTCACTCCTAAAAAATGACAATTTGGAAATTGAGATGTCTAAAGATGCCTGTTTAAAAAAAAAAAAATTAAGTTACAACAGTAGTTTGGATTACAGAGGAGGGATGATGGACCAGAGATATGGCGAGCATATCTGGGGATGTTAGACTTTAGTTTATTCATGTCTTTATGCTTTAGGTAGTTCATCTCTTCAATAAGTTATCTCCTAGAAAGAATGTGAGAATGAATGGTGTGTTGAACTTTGGACTTTTCAGATTAATATCCTAGAGAAATGCATGCTGTTTTTATAAATACTCAGCAATCTCAGAGCTCTTAAAACACGAGGGACAAGTTCATATGTCAGAATTTGCTGCAGTGAGGAGGAGTGAGAAAATAATAGTGACAGAATAAAAATGTTGAAGTCCAAACTCTCAAAAACCTGGGGGTGTTACTAAAGAATGTCCAATCAGAACAATACAAAGCAAATAAGTTGTGACAAACTGACTCAAAACTGGACATACACAGAATCCCTCCATGACTAACACTGCAAAGGCTAATGGCAATAGCTTTTTTGTTAGCAGTTTTTCCTACTTTATTCATCTGTGCCTGACTTTACTCCAAACCCTGTCTGTAGTAAACCCTTCTCTCTCTATTCTATAAAAACATCCCTGCTCCCAAGCTCCTTGAGCATGACTGTAAGATCCTGTGCCATGGAGAAATGTATTTGGGGCTTAGAAAAGACCCTGAAAAGTCTGGGATTTTCTTTATGGGTTTGCTGTATGAGAACCCTGGCATGGTCTCCAACCAGCAGCTGGCACTCTGCTTTAAAATTGTCCATGATTCACTTTCAGGGCTATCTTCCCCCCACATTCATGGTACAGATAACAAATGTCCCTTGGTCCGTGCAAGAAGACTTGGGTCTGCTCTACAACCCTCACTCAGGGCCAGCTTAGCAGGATCACAAACATAATTGTCACTATTTTCTGGCTGCCCCATGTGCTCTGTGCAAGGACTGCCAGGTTGGATCCATTGTCTCTGTGGATAACTATTCTCAGCACCACAGCCAGCATGAGTTAGCACCTTTGCTGGCAGTCAGAGCAGTGAGAAGAAAAGCTGAGCAATCGCAGCAACTGAGTCATTCTCTTGGAGAGCTGGTTGGTCTTGGGCAGGTAAAGGCAACAGATCTGTGTCCTGTTATCTTCCAAACCATCAGGACAGCATCTGACCTTAACACCAAGTAACTTTTATCAAAAAGCCCTTTTGATTTCAGTATCTGATTTGCTTTCTGTTCCGTTCCTTTCCTGCTCCTGTATCAGCTCAAAGACAGATGCAGAAAAGAAAGCTTAAACACAAGGGAACTCTGTAAGGAAGATAATGGCAGAGTTATGAAGTTCTATTGCTACATCCAGTTACTTCCCTCTCCCAATTAATTTCCATTTTAATTCTTATAGTTCTTTGCTCCCCACCCCAAAGAAGTCTTTGCATCTTTAAGGCTGTGGGACAGTGAAGGGTTTTGAAGCTGGGAGTGTGTTTTCTGCTTTTATATCATAAATTTCTTAACTGTCTTAAAATATTCTCAGGACACACTTAGCAAAGCAGGGCAAGACAGGTCTGGGATGGAGTAGGGATTGTTTCTTTGCCACAAAAAAAAATGTTTAACAGAAGGTAATGTACTATACTATAAAAATATACAAAGAGAAAGGTTATTAAAAATAAATCCAAACCATATAAGGGGTCCCAGAATAGCCTGTCCTGTCGCCATAAACCTTCCTCACAAGGGAGACAATCTCAGGAGTTATACGTCACTGATCCACCCTCCTGCTTCTCTCCTCCTCCTTCTCCTCCAGCCAAACAACCACACTGGACAATTAGATCACTCTCCTTACTTTTAGCAGAGAAAACATACATATTGTGTGTGCATAAATGTCAGACAAGTTCATGCAAAAATGAAAACCTGCCACTCTATCACTGCTGCAGCTCTACTCATCCAATTAAAGGCAAATGGTAGCTAAACCCACAATCAAAAGGAATGACCACTCCTAACATGAGCAAAATGAAATTCACTACCTTCTGTATAGCTGTTTTCAATACTTTGATGCTATTCTCTTGCAAATATACAGTACAATGGGAGGTTTTTAGAGAGGGCTGAGTTTGACACCGATATCCTGGCAAATAGGGAGAGTTCAGGCAACATCCTCCTTGTTTGGCACTGTGCTGGAGAAGCTGGGCTCTGCTGAACCCTGCCTAGTAAATCATAAGGAGGATTTCTTCTCACACCAGGCTGTATCACCCTATCACAGAAACTGTGGTTCTTTCCACGTCTCAGAGGATACTTCACTTTAGAGCTGCAAGATGCAATTCATTACTGACTAAAGACCATGACTATCTTGCTCTGTGCTCTGTTGTTGTAGCATCTGGCCAACCACAGCATGAAGGAAATTACTACATTTATTTTTTAATGGTGAAACTAAACCATGGGGTAGATGAACGACTTACACAAAATCATAGAGAGGGTCTCAATTTTATGTTTAGGTCTCCTAGATCCTATTCACTGTTCGGCAATTAATAGATCAGTAGTTCACAGACCTTTCCTTCACAATGCTAAATTTGTTCAGCCTCAAACACATCAGAATTGTGTGAAATTATGTTTCTTAGCCTTACTGCCTCGCCCATTATTTCCCTAACTCCTTTCAAGGTCTCACCTCTGCTCTGGGAACCTCTATGCCATACCTTCTTGCTATCATCAAGTGGAAACGGTCTAACACCTTCCTGATAATCATTAAGTGGGAACTGAAAACAAAACCATAGTTTTTTTGATCTTGCTGTCTTTCTCCCAGTGAGGATCCTTAAACACAGCCTTTCTGCTAGTCAAAACCTATGGCCTGATTTTGGTTACATGAAGACCATTTCTTCCCCCCTGCTTCCCCCTTCATGTTTTACTATCAGATCTTAAATTAAAACTATAATAACTCCACCTTGATACTTTCTCAGACTTACCCACAAGTTAAAATAAATTCTGTTTCCAGTCTTGTCAAAGCTTGCACAAAAACAAGCTGAACATGTGTTGGCAATTTCTGCTGGACTTCAGGTTAAGAAGGGCTCTTCAGAGAAGCTGACACCAACTGTGAAACAAATATAAGAAGCGAAAAAAGGTTAAAGAATTGGATTCCTGTTCTCCTGGATAATGGGGATTCAGGACTTACTTGGTATTCCTTTTGCTGCTGAACAAGAACTCAGAGGAGCAGGCAGAGGTCACAGAAAGAGAATGGAAGTGGTTATGTTACAATGCCAAAAATGATGTTTCACAGCAGACAGCAGTGCACAATCAATCTGCCTCAGAGATCTTACATGCTAAATAGACAGACATGATACAGTATGTGAAGAGAAAGAGAGATGGAGAAACTAAGAGGTTATCATGCAGCTACTTGGTTTATTGCACAAACATGCACTGATGGCTCTCTTTGCCACTTAGAAGAGTGCCAGTCAACATCATTGGAGGATCACTTAGAGGGAAAATACTAGGAAAAGCATTTTTTCTAGGAATTATGTTCTGCATGGGACATTTAACCTCTTGAATGAATGTTATAGGATAATTGCAAGCTGAGATATAAGTCTCAGGTTATGACCTAAGTGGAGTGAGCCAGGTGAGATGTAACTTCTGTAACAAAATGAGCCTTACTGCACACAAGCTGGATGTGTGCAGAAGACCTGGAGGTCTCAGCTATACCCAAAGCTGTGTAAGAGTGAACATGGAGTCCAATGCATTCTTACTCAAGAAGTGATTGGTGTGGAAAAAGCAGAGTGACAGAAAGAAAAGAGCCTTCAATTTTCCAGAGCAGTTTGCTGGAATGCTATGAGAAAACTTTAGACCAAAATTCTGAAACTCAATTCCTTTCATTCACAAAGAAAATGCGGCAAAGATGATATAAAATATACAAATAAGATAGATCTAATTTTGGGCAGCATTAGACAAAAATTCCCATTATTTTGATGGGTAAATTCAGGCACAGAGGCAAAAAATAATTTGCCTAAGATTAAACATCAAGTCAGAAGTAGACCTGGAAATAGAAACAAGAGCTCAACCGCCTGTGCCTCTCGGGGTAGCATGTTTAAAAAAAAAATAGCCTAAGGTACTTTAACAGCTTCTTATTTTCATCCTTTTTTTTTTTTTAAATGAATCATAGGTTTAAGGCTATGCTATTCCAAATGAAGGACTGAGGCACACACTTCGATAAAAACAGCAGGTAGTCTATGACTCTTCAAGTGTCCGAGTTTTAAATCTCCCATCCTATCATTAAGGAGCATTTGAGTGGCTGCCACTAAAAGGACGCAGACCAGTAACTTCAGAAGTGTTAGTAACTACATAGGCATCAAACATTTGGGGAGCTCTCTATCAGTGAAGTGGAAATAGAAACACATTTGGTGGCCTCAATCATTTTCTTTAGGGCACATCAAGGAGCTGAAGGGGAGCACACAGTGTTTCCTCCTGGGGCCTGCCTGCAGTGACATCAGGGCCTTGAGATACTTAGAAATCTCAGCTCAGTTGGATCATCTTTCATTATCTGGTTTTTATTAGGCACATGCTCTAGAGAATTCAGAATTTTGCACTCAGCCTGCAGCATCAAGCTCTTGCTAGAACTAAGGATTTCAAAGACATGAGAGCAATTTGTTTAGTGAACCCAGGGGACTACACGTCACCTGAACTTGTGACAATTGTTCTCTTGTTAAGAGTGGATTGAGGGATGCCCAAGGACTAACAACATCCACTACCTCCAGCAGTGCACAGACAGGGCAGACCCTACCACGGAGGCACCATGCGATCTGTCCCCAGAGCCAACATGAGAAGGTTATCAGCCTTCTCAATTGACATTCCTAGGCTTCTCTCCTGGAACTTCCACCAACAGGGTCAATCAACCCTGAGAGGCTCGCTTTAGGAAGTGAATATGCACATATGTAAAACCCCACATGCAGTTAGCAATGACCCAAGATGTGCATTCTCAACTGTAAGCTGTATTTCACTTCAAAACTCTGACCAGAGGGGTGCTCTAAGTACCGGAGACAAAGCTGCACCTAGCCAGCTTTGCCTATGTTGTGACTCCTGCTTGAGGCTGCCATTCTTGAGCTCTGCTCTCTCAGAAAAATCTTTCAAAAAGATTAATTTCCCTTTTCTTCCTGTTAATTTGAGCTAAGACAAATTATTGTGGTGGCCAAAACTAAAGAAAATTGTGTTTTTGTTCTAGCAGATGAGTAGCCTGGGATATTGCATGAAAAACATCTCTTTCCTATCTGAATGGAGATGCCTGCTTTCACCAGCTCATATGTTTTCCCAGAGGATCCATGAAGAATCATGAACTAGCCTAAGGCCAATCAAACTAATTTAATTTGCAGCTAAGTAAGACTTAGGTGCAGCTTTTCTGATGCAGACCTTCTGTTTCAGAGAAACTTCATTCCTATTAGTGATAATACTGCAATTTAAAACAACACCAGATGACAATGATGTTTGTCCCTGGTCACATCAAATGCTGCTGTGAACTGAATCAGAACAGCCCATTTTACTGCAGCTCATGTTATATTGGTGTTTTATGCGGGTTTTTCTCTTTTTTTTTTTTTTTTTTTACAGGTGGGTGCATGTAAGTAACCAGAGAAAAACAGAAATAAGCATTTAATTTTCAGGAAGGGCACAAAGCATGGGTGAAACTTAAGGTGAAACAGATGCAAATCCTGTCTTGAAAGCATGGAGCAAATCAGTAGAAGCATTAACCTTGCATATATAATAACATTTTGAGAATAACCTCATTCTGACCCCTAGCCCTCAAAATACCCTTTTTCATTTTGCCTTTTTACAGCTACATAGCTCCCACGCATAATTGAGCAGATTGCCCTGCTAGCTCCTGTGTACAGCTTAATGCTCACAATCCTCTCCCTCTCAGTGCTTCCTGACATTCAGGGGAACATTATCTGCTCTGTTCCTAAAAAGGGAATTCCCTACAGCTAGGAGAAGGACAGACAGTCCCTAAAGGCCCTGGGGGCACCAGCTCTGCCACTTCAGCCCGCAGCTGGCTGCCTGCCTGGGTTGCAGCCTGGTGACCTGCTGCGAAACACTGGACACTGTTGCGGGAGACACAGGGAGTGGAGGGTTAGCTAATTCTGCCTTGAGCCTTGTGGGTTTTCACTTCTCATCTATTTTTAGCTGACTGAACAGCTGGCCTTGGAAGCCTGTTTACAGCCTGGAAAGCTTCTTTTTGCTAAACTGTGCTAGGTGTAAGAGCTCTGAGAAAGCCTTAACCCTTTGAGAGCCAGCTCTGAGGCTGGCACTCTCATCTCCCATGGACTGCCTGAGATTAATTTCTACAAATAGAATTGCAGCATGAGGAACCACTGATTCACTCCATTTCATTCGTTTGTATTTGTTGCACTTTTGTGCATCTAATAGCCAATCTCCTAGTCCCACAGGAAAGACCATATGTGATATACAACCCAGGTGACTTGTATTATACAGCTATGTGGGCTGTAACACACAAGAGATACCTTTTTATGTCTGATAGGAGCCAAGTTTTGATGTCACTTATGACGGATATGTAAAAGATTTTTCTGAACATATTATAGCAATTTCTATTCCATACAAATATTTATTAAAATTTCTGTGTGCAAAGACAGGACATCGTGCTGCCACCATAGGGTCTATAAATCCTGCATAGGCCATTTGCTGTTTCCTTCTGTACTGCAGAGATTGTGCCTTCTAGCCTGGACTGAAGAGAGAGGACGGCCTGCAAAATAAGACCAACCTAGTTTTACTGATGTATACAACTTTCTTTCTTTCTTGTTGCTTGTTAGATTTGGTTCGTTAATGCACATACTGCTACAAACAAAATTCTTCCTTTTTGTCATTTTTCTCTTGTGGTCTCCAGGAAGAATTATCTGTTTTCCCAGGCTGCTACCTCATCAGTTTTTCTCCAATTTAAATACTCTTCCTCAGGTAGACCTTCATATACATGGAAAACAGCATACAGACAGACATCTCCCTGGCTTTTATGTTGTCACAGATGCCCTGTAACACTGTAATCGAGCTGACTTTGCTGAGTTATCTTAACTTTGACATGAAAACACTTCCTATTTCTTGCCCAGCTTGCTTTCCCACAGGTTAGCCAATGTATCTCTGTCTGGACCTTTACCTGCTCTGGCAAAAACTACATTTCCTTCCCCTTCCTCCTCTCCTTCATACTGATCACTGTTGGGCACAGTACACAGATCTCTCTCCTCTCACCCTGATCACATATAACGACTATGAGGTGTGTGTGCTGCCATTGCCCTTGCTCTTCCACAACTGCTCCTATACTGAATAGAGAGAATAACTCACACCAAGTTCTGCCACTGGTTTTGTAACTGAGACACAAAAACTGGTCAGATCACAGAGACTCAGAAGTTCATGTTCTGGGACCCAACCCTGCAAATGTGAATGGGCCTTGTCCTGTAACAGGGATTCATATGCTCTTTTCTCCTGCCTTAGGATCACTTTCAGAAGTTCATCCCACCGGGAGGACACTATGGGGAAGATGCTCATGGCTATGCCCACGGGCGGATGGTAGGAGGAGTGACAGCTGGGCAGCATGACTCCAATAAGCAGCAGCATCCTGGTGTCCCTCCTAGGCCTGGAAGCAAAGGAGACCCTAGAGACAGTGAAGGGGAACATGCAGGGAAATCATCTGGAAGTGGTGGAGAAGGAGGTGATGGTACTGATAAAGGCAAGTATCTCTCTGCAAGAACAAGAAATAGCTAAAGCGATCAGACCTCATGCCAAGCTTACTCTTAAGGACAAGCAAATTAATCTGATAAAACCTGAATTCTTCCAAAATAAGTTCCATTGCAAAGTCTAAAGATTTGGACTGCCTTTAGCTTGATAGTTTTGTTTGTGTGATCCTGTGTTGCTCAGCCATAGGCAGGAATCAGAAACACCTTCCCTGACTGGACCAAAGAAACTATAATAAATTTATCTCCTGAGCTCCTGAGGTTGATACAGCAGTGTGCCAGTATGGCTATGCCATGCCAGTATGGCATACTCTTTCCTTTCAAGGGTTTCACACTGACCACTACTGGAGATAGTAGTACTTGCTCTTTAGCTCAGTAGTCTGATCTCACACATCAGTCTGAAGTATCTCAGCCCTGATTTCAAATCAAAGCTTCCACCTAAACAAACAGCACTTTTAGAATAATCTTCAGAGAGGAACAGCAGTATTTCTAAAAGTTGTCTGGTAATCACCACTAGTCCACTGAAGAATCACAGAATCAGAGAATTACAGAATTAACTAGGTTGGAAAAGACCTTTGAGATCATCAAGTCCAACCTATGACCTAACACCATCTTATCAATTAAACCATGGCACTAAGTGCCACATCCAGTCTTTTTTTCAAACACTTCCAGGGATGGTGACTCCACTACTTCCCTGGGCAGCCCATTCCAACGCCCAATCACTCTTTCTGTGAAGAATTTTTTCCTAATGTCCAGCCTAAACTTACCCTGGCACAGCTTGAGACTGTCCTCTGTTCTGTCTCTGGTTGCCTGGGAGAAGAGACCGACCCCCACCTGGCTACAACCTCCTTTCAGGCAGTTGTAGAGAGTGACAAGGTCTCCCCTGAGCCTCCTCTTCTCCAGGCTAAACATCCCCAGCTCCCTCAGCTGCTCTTCACAGGGCTTGTGTTCCAGACCCCTCACCAGCCTTGTTGCACTTGTCTGGACATGTCTGAGCATCAAAGAAATATCTTTATGAGTAAAAGTAGCTTTTATTCAATTTCATCTTTGTCTAAGTTTATGCTCAGTTTAGTTTGGCCAGAAATCTCTAGAACTAAATACCCTGTATGAGAATCAGCAGGTGAAATAATTATTTTAACAGTCCCCATAGGTTTTTACAGCAAAAATCAAATTTGCTTGGGAACCAGGAACAACTGCCTTCAAGAGACCAAATGAATGACTTGTAAAATCCAAGGTTTTTCATTTACACTCTGAAAGAATGTGCATTTTATATCAAAACCAGCTTTTAAATTTCTGGGAATCCCTGTGAAAAAGAAATCTGTGTAGACTCTTACAGTCTTCTTATAGGAGATTTTTCTCCATTATTATCCTTTTTATGTGTGTAGGGAGAAGGAGGATTAATATCATCCCATACCTTTCACTGCTGAGATGGATCCCAGCTGCTTTTATTCTTCAACGTTAGTGATCAATTTGCTTGTAAACTGCTTACTTTAAATAGTTCACAAAGAAAGAGGGGAGTAGTTGTTTTTATTTTTTAGTGAAAATTAGATTACTGTATATGTCTACAATTCTCTGAAAGCAGAAAGAAAAGGAAGGGAAGGGAAAGGAAGATAGCATTGTGCCTTATCTGAAGCATCCCCCAAGTTAGTGAAAGACATGGTGAGGAAAGGACTTAATTTCTTTCTACAGGAGCAACCAGAGAGATGAATGAAAAATGAGTTTTCAAATACATGCTTTAATGCAAATACCTGGATGAGTGGCTCTTAGACTGCAGTACAACTGCTTTTATGGATAAGGATAGAACCATCTTTTTTAAAGAGAAACCTAACCATTAAATCCCAGATTGATCTAGGAACAGAATCTGGAAACAAAGTCAGTGTCCCAACTTCAATAGCAGAATACAGAAAGGGAATGTAGTTAGAGTAAGTGTCATCTAACTAGAATGTCCTACCTTCCTCTCTTTACAGATGGAAAGTCAGGAGGCAAAAAAGTCACCATATTTAAAACTTACATCTCCCCTTGGGAACGAGCGATGGGTATCAGCCCCGAGGACAAAAGTCAGTTCACCACGGACTTACTGTCATACAGTCCCAAAGCTGATTTCCCCCATTACAAGTCTTTCAACCGGTAAGTCTTCTTAGAAATTCAATTTAGTTTATTTAGCAAAAGAAAACACAGTAACTGACCACAGCCTCCTGTCTTTTGCACTGTAAGTAATTTTCAACTGCACATGATTTTGCTTAGCACAGTCTCTCATGGATGAAATGTCTGGAAGACTACAAAGAGAAAATACATTAAGAGCTAAAGGTTTTAGTACAGCTTATGGTTGGAAAACTTATGCACCTGGATAAGAGGACTTTAATCCTATTTCCATTTCTTTCTCACTCCATTTGACCAGGGAGATTTAGCTTGTCACTGTTTATTACTGCAGCCTTTTAAAGTTCAAGAGTTCAGAAAAAATACTTATGATGAGAAGCCATATACTTCACAGTACTTCAGATAAGAATCAGGATCTTCCTGCTGCTTCTGATAAGAACTGAAAGTTTTACAAATTTTTCCATGGCAGCAACAAATTTTTGTTAACCTGTCTATAGAATTTTGCCACCCAGTTCCATAGCCTCAGGACATCAGTACTGAGGATGAACCCACATCCCACTAATTTGTGCAATAAGGCAGCCTCTACCTCCTACACACACAGGGTACCAAGAAGTGTGAAAGGTGTATGGTTTGATGGAGACTGATGCAACATGGGTGAGGGAAATGTACAGGAGCATGTGTGTGTGTTTACATGGGGTTTTTTAGTACATGGCCAATGGATACATATATGTTCTTGCAAAGGATTTGTTGGCCAGTCAACTGCAGCAGTGGCAAACCTTACAATCTTGGTAACTTTGATAATTTATTTTCCAAGTCATGTTGTTTACCTATGCTTTATTTGCTAACTCCATGTATTCCCCTGTGCCAGGACTGCCATGCCTTATGGGGGCTACGAGAAAGCAGCCAAACGGATGACCTTCAAAGTGCCTCAGTTTGATATCTGCCCTTTGCTTCCAGAATCCCTCATGATATATAATCAAAATTTCAGCAAAAGACCCTCCTTCAACAGAACCCCAATACCTTGGATGCCTTCGGGAGACTCCTCGGAGTACCATACTGAGGTCAATGTGCCAATAAGTGGTGAAACAGAAGAGCTATAAATCCCCACTGCCAAGACCTTCCCTTTTTTCTCAGCCCTTTCTATTTGCAAATTGATAGTAAGGAGCTGAAAAGTGCAACTCTAGTTCTGTCAGCCCTTCCTTTCTTTGCCCTTAGCCAAGACAATTTCCTAGCAGGTTCTAAACTTCTCTTCCATGTGGTGTTAATCCACATCAGAAACAGTTTGAGGGAAAGGAGCTTTTTATTTACCAGGACATAAGAGGCCAAATCTAGGAAGTGATTTTCTGTTTAGCAATGCTAAATGCCGCCTGTCTGATCAATAATAAATCTGTTTTGTCATATATTAACTAAAAATAAAACACCAAGATGAAAAACAACCTTTCTGTTTTCTCCTTAAAAAATGTCACTGAATCAATCTGGGGATTAGCAGTAACAAAAGTTTCAATCTCACAACTAGACTATTAGCAGGAAGAAAGATCAGGGACTGACGGGGATGGTCATAAGATACATCAAGGTGTCTTGGATAAATACTGCAAAAGTGATTGTGAAGAATGATAACTTTGAGAGGAAATTATAGCAGTATCAGAAATAAAACAGCAAGTCATCTTGTCAGCATAACAAACAGCTTCAAGTATTTCACTGTCACCTAAGACTCCCCAGTTCTGCAGACAATAAACTAGGTGACAGCTTAAGCTTTTTTTTTCCCCCCAGAGAGAGATCAGAAAATCAATAGGTTGGGAAGGAACAGAGACACATCCAAGTGAGATGGTTTGCCCATAGTTACAGAGCAAGAAAGGAAACGCTTTAGTTACAACAGAAATAATTTGACACCCACTACAGTGCATTACTTATTCAAATACATAGCATCAAAGTCTATTTCATTTCTTGTAACAGTTTTAGCAATGGCACACATACAGGAAGAAAGGCAGATGCTGTGGAAAACCAATGAAGAACTCCTGCCTGGAGACTAGTTTGGAATTCTGTTCTGCTGCCTCAACATTTCCTCTTATAAACAGGGCTAAACAACTTATTCATGGGGACAGCTTCCACTGAAGTACTTTTAATTCAGGAATTTTTCCTCCTTGTCTAGAAATCTCTGCAACCATGTATTTGATTTTTATTTTATTGGAGTAGTTACGAGGTTGGCTTTATTACACTCTTCTAAAAGGCTACTGAAGGGACTACCCTGAGATCTCTTTAAAATTGTCCTAATGAGTTGCAAAAGTAATGAATGAGTAGTTTCCTAGCCTTTCTAAACATCTATTCTATGTCCTATTAAATGATTAAGAAGTATCTATAGCTCAGTTCTGTGACTACCCTTAAAAAGACTAAGGTGATACTTTGATCTGAAGAACGTTTCAACAAAAATGAAAAAGGTTGTCATTTTTTACATGCTCTTGCAAAGTATTTGCAGTCTGTGTTGAAAGCAAATTCTCAAAAAAATTCATTTTGTTTCTTTGGACAAAATACATCCAGGAATTAGTTGAAAAGATATTTCCCACACTGATTTCTTTTTTTAATGCCAACATAAATACATGCAAATTTCCCCGGTGAAAGATACTTAAATGGGAAATTTTCACATTCTACTAAACCATTAGTTTATTCCATATTTGATCTCTGTCTGAAGATACAGTTTTCCAACAGTTTAAACCAATCTAGCTTTTTTATTGCATTGTTATCAAGAAGGATGGATTTCTTTTCCAGTTCAAAAAGTACTCTAAGACAAGAACCTAGGCCACAAAGAGAAGGCCAGAAGTTCAGAAAGACAGAGGAAATTTTAGAGAAAACATGACGCTTTCATGGTAAATACGTCACAAACAGGAAAACCAAGGCAGTTTGATAGCTGGATGTCACGGTCTGTTTTCAGTAGCAGATCATGGCCAGTTAAGGCATGTCAAGGTGCAGAGAGATCTGGATGCTCCAAGGAGGGGTTGGCCACACACAAGCCCAGAACAGGCAGTGCCCTCACCAACCAGCACAAAAGCCCATGACATCTGAGCATGGCAGGCAGAGCAGAGTGCTGGTGACAGGGTCCATCAATCTTCCCAGGCATGGTAAGGGGATGAATCAGGTATGGGGGCCATACAGGGAGTCTGGTCAGGAGCCAAATGCTGGGTCACAACAACCCCATGCAGTGCTACAGGCTGGGGGAAGAGTAGCTGGAAAGCTGCCCAGCAGAAAAGGACCTGGGGTTGTTAGTCCTGGCTGAATATGAGCCAGCACGTGCCCAGGTGGCCAAGAAGGCCAATGAACAAGAAATAGTGTGGCCAGCAGGATTAAAGAAGTGACCATCCCTCTGTACTCAGCACTGGTGAGGCCTCACCTCAAATCCTGTGTTCAGCTCTGGGCACCTCACTACAAGGACATTGAGGTGCTGGAGGGTGTCCAAAGAAGGGCAACAAAACTGATGAATGGTCTGGAGCAAAAGTCTTATGAGGAATGGCTGAGGGAGTTGGATGTGTTTAGCTCGGAGAAAAGGAGGCTCTCTACAGCTACCTGAAGGGGGTTTTAGAGGGGTGGGGGTCAGTCTCTTCCCCAGAGTAACAAGTGACAGGACAAGTAGTAAAAAGCACCAGGAAGGTTTAGATCAGATATTAGGAAAAACTTCACTGAAAGGGTTGTGAAACATTGACACAGGCTGCCCAGGGAAGTGACAGAGCCATCATGACCAAAAATCGTGCGGATATGGTACCTGAGGGCACGGTTCAGGGGTGAACATGGCGGTGGTGCTGGGCTGATGGTCGGACTTGATGATCACAGAGGATTTTTCCAACCTTAACAATTCTGCAATTATATGAATCACAGCTTGGGCTGGACCCAAGCTACAGGCTGGGTTCAAAGTCCATCTAGGAGACAAGCTGGTTCCAGCACAGGTCTCAGGTCCACCCAGGAGACAAGAGTGCAGGCCAGCACTTTTACAACATGGCTCAGATAAGGACCCTGGGCCCAGGCCTGAGCTTAACTGGGATTTCTGGGCCGTAAGTGTGATGAAGGTCCCAGATGAGTCTGGTCAGGGCAACTAAGGCCCATTGGTGCACACAGGACAATGGCACCGAAATTTTGGGGAATCCCAATAGAATGACAATCACCATTTGAGTTTTACTGTATCACAGAGAGAAAAAAACCCCACCTGAATAAAATAGGTCCTTAAATATACAGGGAAAGGTAAGGAATATTATGCAGAAATAGCACAGTGCTCCCTGGTGGTGTAGTTTCAAAGCTCTAATGTACAAGAAAGGCAGCATGATCCTGCAAGTACATAAAGGATGGGTATATA
This sequence comes from Calyptomena viridis, assembly GCA_013390005.1. Taxonomy (NCBI): domain Eukaryota; kingdom Metazoa; phylum Chordata; class Aves; order Passeriformes; family Eurylaimidae; genus Calyptomena; species Calyptomena viridis. The sequence continues at coordinate 64,917 of WEIV01008307.1, forward strand.
CCCAAAGCTCTCTCTGGTTCATAGTGCACTGTTGGACAAGAGTTTTTGTTTACATACTTGGTTACCCCAAACCCTAAATGGGCATAAAATTTGCCATGTCCTTCGAACTAGTATTGTATTAGTGCAAATTATTAGTAATATTGCTGTAATTGATACTAAGAGGATCATCTTTGCTTAATGAGGCATATAGCTCTTCTTTTTGCCAGTATACTTTCAATCTCAAATCCTGTCAAGCAGGATTTATATGCTTTTGTTTCTAGCACAAATTGAGAAATACAACACTACATGATTTAGAATAATTTGAACAACTATTGTCTTGTTGTTTACACAGCTTAAGTAGCATGCTAGTTTAGTCATTATTCAAAGTAACACTATGAGTGACAAAAAATCAACAATCTAAATTCTGTCTCAAAAATAATTAGTTTGAGTAAGGCTTGCAGCTACTGTAATCAGGGCAAAAGTTTGTCCAAAATGATCAAATATTTAAAAGGAAGTAAGAAACTGCTCCTGCTCTTTGTTTTCCTTGAGCTATAATGTAGACTCAGGGGAATCGCCTGTGTCAGAGAATTGTTTATATTGGGAATTAGAGGATTTTAGAAGATTTAATTACAGCAGATTTTCCCCCACATAGTAGAAGCTACAGAATGGAAAGTGAGTCATGTGCTTTAAAGCAGGATCATCATAGTTAAAAAGGCACAAATTATTGAGCCCATCCTCTTGAAAAGGCAGGCTACAGTTCCCTCATAGAGGATATAGTGGATATTAAGCTTATACTCCGTTGAAGAACAGCTAAAAAAATCCATTTATTAGAGAGGGGCTGACCCATAAAACCCAGATTAGATAGAATTTTGTGTATTCAAATCTTTCATTCAGAACAATTATTTTACAGTTTCCAAGCTTTGAAATGTTCCTCTCACTAAGAACACTTGTAAGATAAAGAATCCAAGTGATGCTGAAAATGCATTAAAAAGTAGTATCCATGTTTTAATGTAAAAGAAAGGTGCTTAACAAAATTTCAGTAATACTATCCCTAAATAAAGACTTGCATGGTTTTAAAACTTGCCTGAAGTTATAGCTGATGGCATAAATATTCAACAAGTTGCACAGTTGGTATGCTTCTCTGTGTTGTTTCAGAAAATTTTCTATTTGACTGCAATGTATTCCCTAATCAAAGGGTTTGCATCTCATAATTGCGTCTCCCATGTGATCAGCTTGTCATTAGTGATGATGACAGAATAATTCATACAAATAACATATGGGAATTACATTTTATGTTGTTATTGACAGATCATTTAGAAGAAATGGCTTTGTCATCAGACTTAGTCTCTCAGAAGTAAAATCTGGAATAGTTTCAGGCTGTTAGGAGAATATGGGCTTTGTATTTTTTTTTTTTAAATCATACTGTGAACACATAAAATATATTAATTTCTTTTATACAAGATGGCAGGCACCAGACAGCCAAGAGTCTGAACACGATCTCTCTGTTATGGAGCAGAAGTCTGCATTTGGCCGTCCCTCCATGGGAAGTGCAGACCTGTGGCACAAGGCTTGAGCATTCACTGCCCTGAGGTTTTTTGTAACTAGTTTCTCTGCAAATACATGTTCTCTCCCACAGAAGACTGCCACAGGTGTGATCATCTGGAAAACATCCCACTTCCAAAGGACCACCCCTTGACACAACAAGCTGCTGTTAAGAATGTTCTGGCAACTTACAGGGTCCACTGCTGCCCATCAGCAGCATGTACATTAGTGTCTCTTGACTGAATATTAGAAAAGTTTGCAAGCCATCCTACTGGCTCACAGCACATTGACACATTTATTTATATGCAGTCTCATCTATGACCAAAGGCAGGTTACAAATGAGTTTAGACAAGTTGCCTATTCTGTTGCCTATTGGAGATATGCCTGGCCAGGGTCACAGATAACCAAGAAGAATTTTCATTTAAAGAAAATTTCATCTGATGTATTTTCAAGGAGAACTGACAGAAATAAATTTGCAGACAAGGACCACTACCTTTTAAAAAGATTGGAAGAAGTTATAGGTATAGCTCTAGCCAGATTGATAATGAACATTTAGCCTTTCAAAAATCCCCAATGAACAAATAAATGCATAAAGTGAGCTTAATTTATGGCTATAAGTTCTTCTTCAGGTGCAAAACCAAAATAGTTATTCTTCTTCGTTATTGTAACAAGGCTTTTGGGGAGCAATTATTTTCTGGAAATCCAGACAGGGATGGCACAACAGCACAACAGAAGGCTGCCAAGCATCTCAGCTCTTCCCAGGCTCAAACCAGCACCACTGGTTTACTCCAAGTCCCTGCATTTGTAGCTAGGGAGGAAAAAACCATACAAGGAGGACACAAAGAGCAGTGAGAAAGGCTAGCCACTAAGCAAGGCTGCATTTGTGCTCCAAAACATCCCTCTACACAAAAGGGTAAATAAGGACTCTTCAGACCCCCTGTTCTTACTGGGAGAAGTTCCTGCTTTAAGCAACAATCTCGTTATGCATCGTTCACTGCAGGGAGAACAAAGTGACCCTGGAAGGAGGGACAAACAAATGAGAAACTTTCTGCTGGCCAGCCTAAGGACACCCCATGGGCCTTATGGCACAGAACCTCCCCTGCTCACAGATGCTATACAAATTCAATTACACTGAAGAGTGCTTCAGTCAAACTCCACAGTGCCTGGCTCAGATGTGTAATTACTTCTATATTCTATTATAAAAACAGCCATACTGTCATGGGCCTGAAGCTAGCATGTATTCAGGGCTTCATTATATCTACTATCTCTAAATGTTTTTCTTAATTATCTTTGGTCCCTAAGAGAGGCTTGAGGCCTTCCTTGTTTGCTTTCTTTCAGTATGGTTGGCTTGATTCCCAAAGCAAAAGACTGAAATGGGATGGGAAGTCACAACAAGTAAACAAGTATTCTTCCAAAGCACACACTTCTATTTGTATTATTTTAATGGTGTTAGAAATGCCATATCAACAGCAGCAGCAGGAACAGTATTAGGGACACGCATATACAAACAGTATGCTTTGAGAGTTTGCTCAAAGGACATCTCCAGGGCAGCACAAAGGACAGCCCCAGTTCCCCAGACACACTATGCCTGTGGTACCACCTGAATTATCAGAAGCTAGTAATTCTGGCATACAGAAATACATCTTTTATATACAGGACATTATGCATCAACTCACTTCTCTTACACAAAAATGGGTTCAACAACTTAAAAAAAGAACTTCTTGCACACTTACCAAGGTGGTGGCACTTAGGATAGTTACACAAGTGGTATCTCTCAGATGGTGGGAACACTGGAAATACAAGAGCAGAAAAGAAAATACATTAGCCTTCATGTCTTCATGTTTTAGTCTGAGTAATTAATATTTTTACCCAGGTAGCACTGAGATACCAACTGCTCATGGAAATGGTGGTCCCTGCAGTCCTCCTCGGACTCTATTTGCATGGTCCTGAATTCACTGGAAAAGACCCATTCATTTCAGTGGGCCTGAAACGTGTTGGTTGGATATCTCCAAGAATACCATTACACCCCAGTTAGTATTACCAGCAGTCTACAGCGGTGACAGGAGGATCACACACTGCAATGCACAGCTGATGCAGTTCCAGGAATGCAGGTTTTATATTGATTTTACTTGCTATCTAGTATTCAGAAAATCAAAATACAAATCTCTGAAAGGTATTATTCGAATTTTCACAGCCCCTGAGATGGTCTAATTCACACCTTAAGTACACCTGGTGTTGAACATTCGATGTTTTGGCTTTAACCTGTGAGCAAACCCAGCTCCCATCAACCAACTACGTGTAAAATTTTGCTAGACACGAACACGCCTGTTTCCTCTGGCTCCAGCCGTATCTCGCAGCTATCACCGCCCACGCTTTGAGATTGTTAGC